>QEWY01004062.1:578181-600396 GCA_006503575.1 Baylisascaris schroederi
TCCACTCTCATATTACAACCTTTCCTCTTCACTTTTTTGACTTCACCTGATTGAAAGGGTCTATCAAGTAGTAATTCAGTGAAATGAGGCCTTTCCAAAAAACGTTCTCTAGCGAACGCAACACTGCAAATATGTAAACCTGAATCATACATGCGTACGATTCGTTAAGAACTTCACTCATAAAATGTCAGCGAGCGTGCAAAAAAAAAAAAAAAATTCAAACAACCGCATTGAATATGGAAATATTTATGTTATTTTCAAGCATATCCCAAGAGCGATCTGAGTCATTTTTAGTAAAACGCAAATGAGGCACCTGTACCAAGTTATTGCTTTCATTTATAGCAACCAGTAAACGATATGAGCATTTAGATTTCATACTTTCAATAACTTGCTAGCAATAGGTTGACTTTTTTTTATAGACTAACTTACTGCTCATTTTGCTTATTTGATTCGTTACTGAAATGCGCCCAATCCTGATGGAACTGTAGAGAAATATAGGCACAGAAACTATTAAATTCGGATCATGAATACCACCACGCTTTCTCATTAAATATGCTGCCTCCTATCATGCAGAAAATAGCAGTCGAATGTGATGCAATTTAAAACTAAATCTGCCATTTACTTTTATCAGGAAAATATCTGATTTCAAAAGAGAGCAGTAATGGGGCAAGTTTTTAATACGGAATGATCTGGGATAATGTCGCTTTGATTTTTTCTTTTTTCTTTGTTTTTTGGTGATGAAGTTATAGCAGCGATAACGATTTTCAGCGAAAACGAATTGATGAACTTGTAAAAATTTCAATTGACGCTGCGTATTTTCTTATATGTTAGTTATGAATCGTGAATCGTGACCAAACCTCCAAGTCATTTTCATCCGGACTTGCTGCAATAGTAATGTTGCTGTGAATAGACAACTGAAACTTTGTTTGTAAAGACTGATGTATACGTGATGGAATTGGCGTCGTTCCCAGCAAGTGAATAGGTTTGCGCATACATTGTATGAAGCATGAACAATGCAACAGCGGCCAATTTGACATTCGGTCGTTTCATAATGATAAAAGCACGTTCAACAAATATGTGAAGGCGCTAGAAAAGGCGGTCACATAGACATATTACCATTATTTTTCATCAAATCTGGCCGATGAATCATAATAATAGCCAATGTTCTGGTTACATTATGAACGCTTGAAAAAAAAATGCTTTTTCAACTAGAAATTAGTGATGTATTTGCGACAGTAATGACTTTCAGAAGCCTTAGTTCGAAAATTACAGATGAGGTGTCAAAAAGTTGAGGGAGACAGTGTATAAAATTTATTGGAAAGGTGATCATCATGAAGAAAGGGCCAATATTTGTGTGAGATTTTCACGTTTACATTAAGCGAAAGCAGTTTAACGACTTCGCGCAGACGATAATGTTACAACTTTCTTCGTCGATAAGTGACACTGGTAGGGTTAAAACTCATTTTTTTAAAAATTCCTTGCACCATAGGGAGTATACGTCGTCGATAATCAACCATAATCAAAGCCATTGAGTAACTGACACTCTTTTTTTTCAATACTGATTTCATATGATTTAAGCAACGTGCATATTCCTTACAGAGGTGCCCATGAACAAAGCAAATAAAACTTGAGAATATATTTGTGCAAGCGTGAATGGTGTAATGAATAATTGAAGTGAAGAAGTTTTATTTTGTTTTTTAGCGTCTTAAAAGAGAAATTTACGACTCGGAAAATTGTTCGCACAATGAAAAGATAATAAAATTTTTTTTCTCGCATTTACATCCTTTTCCCTGAAATTCTGATAGGTTCGAGTTAATGCACAACCTTGCCCCAATTTTTATCGATTCGTTTTCAGCTCTCCACACTATCATTTCACGACTGATTCATATTTTCAGATAAGTACACTTAAATAAACTTAAAATGAACGAATTGAAAGAAATTGAAATGGAAAAGAGCAAGGTACGTTTGTTTTGAGTGATTATTGCATAAAGAGGCTCAATTAATGCTGAAAGTTTGTCGATCGTTCAGTATTTTTCGAATCGCAAGAACCTTTACGAAGCGATTGACACTGCTGCTTAACGTTCATAGCTGATACGAGGAAGCATGTCTCAAATTCTTTTTTTTTTTTTCTGCAAGGGTCTTCGAATTTTAGCTTCGTAATTTTAGTATATTTCAATATTTGAACCGTGCTTTGGTTAATTCTGATTTTTACTGCTGAAAATGACCATATCACTTTTGGTGACTGTTAAATGCAATATTTTGCGATGGTCATCTAGCCAAAGGCATCGGATTATTTACAACCGATGAGTTCCTGCTCACGAGATAACTTGTTTATGTGTGGTCTATGCATTTTGAAGGAAGCAGCCTCGTAATTATGAACTGTTTGGAACCGCTCAACGATCCTGATTGTGAGACCACACCAATATATATATATATATATATATAAATATATATATATATATATATAACATAATTGCTCGAAATTAATGTTGAAAGAGAATGTTGAGCGCTCAAGCAACATACGACATTTCCAAACGTCACTACTTCAAAATGTATCAATTTATGTCAATGGTGATGAACCTTGGAAATGGTTTGAATAAGTCTTGTAGGTGCGCTTGCGCAGCTAGAGAACTGAACGAAACTGTCGACGACAAAGAGCACAAGGCTCATTTTCTCAAAGATAAAGAGTGTGAAATATTGGGCATAGCACGAAAATTTTGAGTTATAGGATGTTTTTCAAAAGAAGGCTATCATAACTATGGAACAAACATTGTGCTGTCCCATCGTTGAGTGCCTAACGAACACCGTCAAAAATGCAGGCACTCTTTTGTAAAGTAATATATTTGCTAAAAACGGTTAGAATTCTTTTAAACAATTGCGCTAAGCTGATGGATGAGAAAGGTCGACAGGTGAAGTGCAAAGGCATGTAGAGAGGGTATTTGAATTAGTGCGGCATAAGGTCACTCGAGTTGAGTGATAATGAAGCGTCGCCCGTCCACTCTTCAGAAAAAAGAAAAACTTCGTCTTCGTGCGATGTTGCACTCATTTACGATCCAGCAACCTGCTGTATAGTAGAAAACAGTCACTACCTTACAATACTCCCTGTACTCCTTAATATGCTCTTCACAAAAACAAATCGATTCATCATACATAAAACTAGTTTTAATATCTACAACAAATATACTTTTAAACATTGTCTTCACTTTAAATTCTCATATTGTCGCTTTCTCTCATGTTTTCCCTCTCAAAATTTTCCATATTTTTGGACAAATTTTCCACATTCCGATGTTGAGGTTTCTTGATGCAAGAATTGTAATATTAGTTGAAAACAGCCTCTCCCCCACCCCCCTCTCCTAAAAAAAACATCACAAGGTGTTGTTTGTGTACGCGGTGTTTTCAACAACGAGCGCACAGTTATGAACAGCGCATCAAAAATTGGCACACGCGTCGTCGTACGACATACGTCGGTTACCGCAATGAGAAAATAACTGCGCGTCCGAGCAGAAATCACACAATTTAAATGGGACAGAAAACTGAAAAGTGCAATACCTGACTGGCACATCGTTTTTGAAACACTATCATCAATGCAGAAATACGGGAATGAGGAATTTGCACCGTAGCACTATGCCCATTAAAATTTTTCAAATTTTAAACGATATTCCAGCAAGTCTTTTTTTCCATTTAAAGAAAGCCTGACCAAGATGCTGCCATTGATTCTGTGAGCGAAATTACTAGAATCGAAGACGTAAGGAAACTATTTATGAGTTCAGGTTGAAAAGGCTTGAAATGTATAGCAATTTGGGTATTTTTAGGATGTATTAATTCACTTATCAAAGGTACATTCAATTGACTTAGAGGGTCTATTATTTTCCGAGAAAATTCCCGTTGATTCAATATGTGTAATTTGTTTTTTTGGAAAATACCTAGATTGCAACACTAGTATTCATGGTAATTTCTTAAGTGCAATAATTTTTTGACGATTTTGCAATTCTTATTTCTTGAAAGTCGGTATATTACGTTAACAATTCAAACTCACAACTTTTGTTCTCAGAGAGGATGTGCCGAAATGGAAAATTTTTTTTGCTCCTCAAATTTGCATTTTTGCTTTGAGAACATTATCGGGCATTTTCGACCTTACACTATCAAAGCATGTATTTGAAGAAGTCGGCACGGTAGATGCCTAGAGAGTCTCGTCAAGCTTTTATCTTTTATATTCGTCCAGTGATTGAAAACTGCTCATATGTTTGATCAGCTCATCGTACAGCCACCATAAGCGCCATTTTTTTTTTGGAAGAGGGGAGAAGAGAGGGAACGGTTCGCGAAATCGTTTTCCACGAAGCAAGGTGAGTGAAACTAATAAAGCCAATTCTTCCTGCTGGTTTATTATTCGTCTGTGCTTAAGCTTGTTGGCTACGGATAGAGATGCACCATAGTGTGGCTTTTTGCGAGACCTACTTTGAGCAAAGTAAGCTTGCTTATTTGGTTGTGGATTTCTTTGCGAAATGACATCACGGCGAGGTTGTTAAAGTAGGGGATGAGAGATGGTAAGAAGGGGCTTTAAAGTAGGCGATTAAACTTTTTGAGCGTTCCCGTTGATCAAAGGCTAGTAGCCTCATTAAGTTGCCAGGAAGTGTAGCAAGTACTCCTACTTGATTATAGAATTTTCTCGGGGTTTTCCCACTGAAAAGAGTACTTCTCGAGCTGCATCGATCGTAGATGCAGGCTTCTTCATTCAATTCATTCAACCTTCTCTCGAACAAATCCCATCAGAAGATAAATATGATTCCGCTTGCCTCCAAGAATATAATTTTTTGTCGAAACTGCGTAATCATTGAGAACGTCACATCAGAACGGCTGCTATCGAAACGTTTCACTGGTGCAAGCACTATCGAATTTATTATTTCTTTAGACTATTGATGCACTTTTGGAAATGCAAACATAATGTGACGTGTACGGTCAGTATATTTTTAGTGAAGACGTTGTTACCTGGTGCTGACCATAGTGCAGAGAATCTTTAGGCGGCCGTGAGCGATAAGCATCGCACAGTTGAAATTTGAAGGAATTACATCGAGAAGTCATATGTTTATCAGGCTCTTTTACAGCTTACATTACGGATCTCGTTTATCGAATCTAGGCTTTCTTTTCCATGGTACGCAGAGTGCCTTGGCAGATCAGAGAGGTTGGGTTCGACGTGTTCAGCTTCGACAATGATGTATGTGGAATCCCAAAGAGACGCTTTCGCTGCAAATTTCCCATTCTCCATCGATGCTGCTAGTGTGGAATTATAAGCGGGCGTCGACACGTTGGTATGGGATTGAAGGAGTTAGAGCTGAGCGCATGAATCGGTGGCGGAGGCGGAGGAGAGAGCCGTCCTGAAAAGCTTCGATTTGCTCTAGTGGCAAGCTTCAGCAAAAATTTTTGCAGATGATCGCTTAGCGTGGTTCTGCTGTCACAAGAATTTCCCATCAATTGCGTGCAGCTATTTCCTCACTAATGTATTGACATGTTATCCACTCATTACAGGATGCTGACTTTTGATCTGCTGTGCAAGTTTAACAAACTCAACGCGAGATCGTGTATTTTGTAGCCTTCCGAAGTAATGTTTCGTGCACTGCTAGTTATCTTTCGCTACATTTTTGACCTACCTCATTGTTTTCATTTCTACTGGACGTCTTCATCCCTTCATATGGTCGTTCATAGGCTTTTATTGTCTTTACGATATTTCAATATATCAGTAGCAGCAAGTGATCGTCGATTTATTCAGTGTAGATTTGTGATGGACATTCTACGCAACCATATTTGAACACTTTGCCTACAGGACCATGCTAAGTGTAATTTGTGAGTGTTTCATAGAAACAAAAGCAGAAAATAAGCCTCCCTGCTCTGAAGTGATTTTCTTCTAGCCAAAGGAAAACGACTTCAAATTTATAGTGTATGAAGCTTCTTCCTCAAAAGCTATGCTTTCAGGTCATGGATGCGACAGGGGACGTTTAAGTCCTTATTTGCACATACGAAATGATTCATTTTATGCTAACCGTCAGTACTCGCTCAAGTAGTGGAGAAAGTGGGAGGCAATTAGACACGCACCATATTTGCTGAGTTTTTTCTTTTTGTTTATAGTTCTGAAGATCATTTATAGCGTCAAAAGCAGTGGAGATTTCCATTTATTCCAATATCCAACGAACCTGAACAGTTAACTGAAGAGAATAATTTCATTAGAGAAAAGCGTATGAGTTATTGGTACTGAGGATTGTGTAAGACGAACATTTGGCTTAAGGCATGATGCCTACACGCCGGCTGATGCGATGAGTGTGCTGATCTCACCGGATGTTTGTACTGAATTTTAGCTGAGCATTTGGGAGAGATACTATCTCATGCAAGGAATATATATTTGACCAATATTTATGGCTATCACAGACTTCGATGTGACCAGATTTTTCATTCTTCATCTCAAAGAGCATTACTTTATGATCAGCATCAAGCTGTCAGCTGGCAGATGCACGGGCTGTTAACTATCAAAGGTTTTTTTGTTGCTATGATTCCATGGCAGATAGCAGGCAGATCTAAACCTACACACATTCTTTTTTTAAATTTCATGCTTGTTTTTGGTTCTAGCATGCTCATTTGCTTTTTAGCGATTCACTTTAAGAAGTGATTAGAGGTTTCGTTATTGTTTGAATAGCATTGGTACTATATTCTTTTTTAACTGAGCTCTTGCCAATAAATCCTCGAATCTATGTGCATTGTTCCTACGATGATAAGCAAGAGAGGTATCGGCACATGCAATTAGCATAGACGCTGCTGGCAGTACGCGACTGCTTAGTCATCTGCCCAAACGTTCTTGGTTCACCTTCGCAGGTGTAGACTCCCATAGAGACATGCGTTACGCGTTGCTATGGTTATGCAAAAATTGTGTGCACTTCAACGTGCCATGCCATGCCCGACGGACTGCATTTTGGCTACTACCAGCCGAAGCTGCCATCACAACCCTTGTCGAATGCTTGCATTTTCACCCTTTTAGCGTTCCTCTGTATCCGCTTAGACACGCGGTCACTTCCAAAAATTCATGCATAAGCAGCAGTACCGTCTAAAAGGTCAGCAGTACCGGCACTGTTGATTTGGTTTAATAATTTGGTTAAATGGTAGTCGACTTTCTTTCGCTTCTTATCTCGCATCAGCTATCTGAATATTGCTCTATCTTGCTAAGATTTGCACTTGTTACTGACTGTTATTTCTTCCTTAGGCAGTCCACTAGAGTTGTGGGCAGTATTACAGGACAACGCTTCCTTCATTTTTAGGAGATTCTTCCCAAACATTCCGTTCCAAGTTTGAATTTTTCTTTTTCGCCTAATTAAAAAAGTAAAAATCAAAACAGAAAATTGATCGCTTATGTAAAATCGTCAAGTCGCTAAGTCAGCATATAAGGCTTTCGATAAGATGAAAACGCAGCCAGGGAACGAATGAATAAAGTGCATTATTGATGGGAATCACAAATGCTTGTTTCTGAGATTTGTGCACTACTATAACGGCCTCATTATTAGTTCACAGTCACGTCGCTAGGTGTGATTCTTAAAAATTCACACAAATGCACAACAATCACTATTTTCATTAGTGTCGCGTTGCACGCTTAATTGTGCTTGTCTTCAGTCATTTTTCGCCACTACATCAAACATAATTCATCACCCATCGTCCAGTGGTAAATACTCTATTATAATAGACCATTTTTTTAAAGTTACAACTAATTACTCATTGCCTGTAGCGTAACTATGGATGGATAAGAGGACTTGAAGGCTGGGAGAGAATACGACTTAATTCTACTAAAATATACTCCTCATAACTCCATCCGACGTTTCAACTACCGAGCGTTTTGTGTGGAAACTTTTCTTAATATTCATGCTAGATATTTTGCCTACAGCCATTCTATTCGTTTACCTTCTTTGGAAAGGAAAAAAAACCTTTCGTTCTTCGCTTCATGGCACATTTAATGTCGTTTCAGAGATCTTAAGATGAATGCGTGTTCTGCACTTAAATACTATTCCTTAAGAGAAAATAACATTTAGTTTACACGTCATTACTCTTCAATTTTCCATCTTAATTATTGTTGAGATATTTTCTTGCAAATTGGTTCTCGCAGATTCAAACAAGCAACAAACTCATTTGTTTTTTGAATTTTCAGAGGAAGTGACGTGAGATGTGTGTTACCACAAAAGTATGATATTTTGCCAGGTTTATTGAATGCAACGAATCAAGATTTTGATGCCGGATTAATTTTCAAAAATGACAAAAGAAAGTAGGGGTTAATGTAACAATTGCTTTTATTGAGCCAACTTCTGTCACCGTCATATTATTTCAAATGAAATGATGCAGCCAACTTCTACAGGTTTCTTCGAAATCACATCACGTACGTGAGCGCCTCCACCTTTATCTGCTGTATTTAACGCGCCTTGCAAAGTTGGTAAAGACTGCGCCCTAAAACGATTCACAGGCTACTCTAGTGGCGATTCTTTTAGGCGTAAAATATAAATCGATGCATTTTGCTCCAGTTTCCATTCATGCTTTTCGTAAGCGTTTCCAGGATGATGTTCGAGGCAGAGCCGAGGCACCGCAATTTAAATTACTCGGAAACACTTGACAGACTGCTTGGAATCGATTCCAGCAATCGTACATCACAGAGTAGTGGTAAGTGAGAAGGAAAATTTTCATTTTAAGCTATATCATTACGTTATGCCGTACTCGGCTATAAATTAATAAGGAATGTATGATGAAGTCACTAATTGTCATTTATATGCAAATTTAAAATTTTATTTCTTTTCACTTGCGATTTTCATATCGTAACGCATATTTTCACAACAAAAAATTTCATTTACCATTCTAAGGAAATTTTCGAGCAAGACCTGAATACGCTTCATTCACCAATTAGGATCTCAGAAAAAAAAAAAACTGCAGAAAATGTCTTCAGAAGCGATCTTCATGCGAGACAAGAAAGTGAGCTTTTAACTGTGGAAGAAAAAAAGACTTTAGCAATATTTTAGAAACAATGGTGGTTTCATCGCAAGCAGTACAGCAGTTAGAGCGACCAGCGACAAGACATGGTCGTCACACTCTTGAAGAGCTATCGTCATCAACGAGGTCTTCCAATGACACATCGGTACATCGATATTTCTTTATTATCAACCACCTAACAGAATCTTCTTGGCAATCTGTTTCATCCTCCACAGTCATCGACGATTTGTGGTTGAGAAAATTAAGTTATCAGTCAAATATTTATTTTTAGTGTTGTCCAAAATACGAACGAATTTCGTATGTATCGTTCTCCTCAATTGGTCATATTTTAACACTGATGTGGCATCCATGCTAGCCATAACAATCATGGCCAAACAGTTGCGCATCTTGTGCTCTTTAGTATTTCATAAAGAGGCACGAGTTCAATTCGCTGCGGAAAACCTTCCAGCATAATTCAGTACCGTTTTTATGTTAGGATGGACAGGAAGTCTAAGTGAGAGTTGAGGTGAATTTATATTCTCGAGGAAGAGAAATATTGCTGATACATCTTATATACAAGTCACAATAAGTTTTCAAATTCGATTATTCTATAGATTTTTCTCATGCTGTTTCCTCATGCAGCTAAAGGAACACTAACGCAGTCATGTCGGCGTAAGAATTTCATCGTTCATCCCCCTCTCCAACCATGAACACCCTTGTAAACATGATTCACTGACTGTGGACCCCGGGGCCTCGCGTTCAGAGAATTTGCCATCCCTGTGGGGGATTTCCCGAAACCAGGTCTTCCCTCGGAGGCCATCGCAGATTAGCTCATGTCTGTGAGGGATTTTTAAAAGGCTAGGCTTGTTCTAACAAGCTGAAAAACAATTTTTTCAGAAACCGCGATGCCTCGCGGAGGCATCGCGGACCCACGTATGACGCAACGATACTCCAAAATCGTAACTTTTTCAAAAATTGCTAATCCACCGCAGTTATATGCTAAAAGAATGTGACGCAGTAGCACAGATAATGTGAAGCCGGTTTCCTGGTAACATCAAGCGCTTTATAGTCTCTTCGCGTTTTGGGGACTTTCAGAACACGAATCCCCTCGCGGAGGCATCGCAGTCATGAGAGGCTTCGCCTCCAAGAGGGATATGATTTATTATATCACATCATCCCTTCCCCCACGCGGGGTCCGCTTCGTGCACTGATAAAAACTACAATTGTAATAAAGCCTTTTCAATATTCCCTGTGTGTTTTTACCTGGTGCAGCGATCGTTTCGATATGAATTGCTCTATAATTGCCATTATTCTGCGCAAGAAACCCGTGAAAACTTTATCCATCGAATAATGCTGACACGACATGTAACCGCTGCAGCTGCTGCAATAGTAATGGTTCCCGCTCGAGCAGCATTCTTTCCTCTCTTTTAAGCTGAATTCACCTTTTAATTGCATCATTATACCGGGACAGTTCCACTGCTTCAATCAAAATTTTTGAGTGCAGCGCAAATACGGCCGAACGTTTGCTCTTTTCTAGTCGGCCTTATGTATTAAACTATACTGCAGAAAATATTTTCTGTTGAATTAATTATTGATTGCAAGAGTCTGAAAGGAATCCTCTTGTATGCAAAACAAGTGAAGACCCACGTCAGCAATACTAACGCGAACGCTTATTTTAGTCAATGAATATTGAAAAATAATGACTAAAAATAAACCCGGCTCTACTATCAATTTAAGCGTCTGAAACGTAAAAGATGCATTTGGCTACTTGCCTAAGTAGTCGAAAAAATAAGATAAACGTGGATCCATTCGTCTCGAAATCAAAACTCAAGCAGCTTATCTATCAACTGATAAACCATTAAGGCTAAGTTTTTCGTGGGTTTGTCCACGGAGTTCGTAAATTTAAAATTCTTAAAAATCAAGAGTTGTGGTTGCTCAATTTCACAGCTACAGCCCTCCTTAGAGTTGAAGGGGGCAACGCCACAAGCCAGCACTCAAGCACATGCAAACACAAACGCACATACAAGTGTGGACCATAGCGTTTTTTTTGTCGCAATGCGAATATGCCCAAAAGTTGAGAAAAATTTTAGAATTACTCTAGATATGAAACTCACCTGATTGTACGGATGCGTCATACCTAAAGTGGCTGACATCGAACAAACCAAAGAAAATTTGTTTATCGTAGGAAATTTTAATGCACATCCATTGTTAGGATGGAGGCAATCAAGTGGAGTGCTGGCAAAGGAGTTCGGAGAACGAAACGCCGTCGAGTGATGAAGACTCTAGCGAAGACGAATTCATTAAACGACTGTAAGCGTATATTTATTCTTGTGTGTTTTTTCTTACATTTGTTCATCCACATCTGTTCTTGTCTTCAAATTTATCAACTAAAGATGTATTGAACTAAATCTCTAAGCTATGAATACAAGTTGAGAGTTGAGTTCCTTCGTCCACTTTTGCCTCCATTTTCTAAACAGCGTATTTCCGGTCTCAGTACATTGTTGCTCCTCACGTTTTTGCATAATGTCGAGCTCGAAGGCAATTTCTCGTTTTCTGAATATACAACAATGAATGTGATGAATTAAGCGGGTTCGGGCCGATCATTCGTGACCGCCGGCTCCAAATAAGTTCCATCGTCAAAAACGAGGGCTCAGGACGCATTCAAACTTTGTCATGGTGGAGTGGAGAATAGCCGAGAACGGTGCTTCCTAAATCTGTGAAGTTTTAAGCCCTTCCACTAGAAATGCTATGGAATGCTTGCAGTATACGCTAAGGAAAACAATATGCTGCTCACCATAAAACTTCACTGTGTATTGCATGTGATTTCAAAACTATACTTGTGGAATGAATGGAATTGGCTGGGAGGGGAAGGGGTGGGGCAAGGTTGAGGGAGAGACCGTTTATGGGATCAATGAGCTTGTACAACTTTTTGCTGCCGAGAAAGTTTGAAGAATCTACCACAGACCTTGTTGCACTCGATGAACGAGTGCATCAGCAAATCACCGTTAGCCGACCAAACCCCGCATAAATTTCGACAGACTTCGATGAAACTTTTTTTTAACCTTGTGTCTTCACCGCACGGCATTTGCGTTTCATCGAATTGCTGATTAAAAAGCGTTCATTTGAGACAAAGTAGCTCTGAAGCATGAAGGCTTTGTACCGGAATATCCTACACATCAATTCTTTCATTTGATAGATCCTGTACTTTTCAATCTTATGTCATGGATAAATATTCTTGAAAGTGCACCGGAAAACTTGTTCAGTTAATTGATAGTCACAGCAATGTTGAAATGTCTAAATTAAAAGCGGTGTTGTGAGAGGTTTGTATGATAGTTCCTATGGCAATACACTTTTATTCGGCGTTATATGATTCTTCTTTATTTTTTCGCAATATTTTTAGTATTTATGTGAGCGTCTTTCAGGAATAACATCCGCCGAACTTCTGTGAAGTTTGATAGCAGTAAAGCAGAGACCAACAACTCTAATGGAAAAGTCTCAGCATTGCAAGCAGAAGTGAAAAAAACGGAGAGTAAGAACAATACGCACAGCAATGAAGGCACGAATGTTTCATTCGGCATTCCAACAAGACCAAACATCTCAATGCATCGTTCGAGTATTAGTTCAAAATCTTCAAGTGGAAGTCGAAAAAGCTCAGCTAAAGAGAATGCAAAAATGCCACTCAAGGTACTACCATTTCATGAGTGTCATCAATGTGGGCCCGTTTATTCGTTTGGAAGTATTCATTTATTTTTCCTTTCTCATAACTGTTCATTTTCGAGCTATTTCATTCGCATATTTGCAGCACAGAAACTGCTTCAAACATCCTGGTTGACCTCTGATTCACTCTTTACTCAAACCTTCGGGGCGTAGTCTCAAAACTTTCTTCTCTGTGCTCTTTTTTCTCTTTTCGTTGGGTGTGATAGAGGAACTGATATCAGTGAATGCGCCTACAGTTAATAACTTGGAAGTGCCACAGTTTTGGTCGAGGCTTGACATTTTCATGCGGTAGCGTGCCATTTTAAACAAAGAGTTAGATAAATAGACACTGAACAATGAGTTTGTAGAAAGCAAAAATAGACGGAATTTTGCTTTCAGACCTCTTCGCATACACTGCCGACATCGAAAGTGACGCTCAGTCGAAGGTCTGCCGCACAAAGTTCTGAACTTGGAGCAACGCACGTACGCCCTAACTCGGCTGACAGTGGCAGCAAGGAAAAGGTGCTCAAACCATCAAATAATAGGTGTGTAGAAGTTCTTTTTATATTATTGAATGATGCTAACGTAGAACAACTTTTATTATCTCGAAGTCTGCTTCATTGCAATTATGAGCTTACAAATTTTCGATCTTTATATCGTTAACGTCCATGGATTATAGCGTACTCTGTTGAGGTGTACGGTTATCCTCTTTTCATTGATTTTTAAATGCTCTCTCAAGGTGGTTTGTATTTTTCATAAAGAAATTCGCGATATTATTGTCTGAAATACAATATAATGAGCATCCACTTTATAGGCAACATTTTCGAGAGTAAAGGAGATACTTTTTTTTAATTGTAAGATCATACAAAAGTATACCCGTTATTGGCTTGTTGTATTGAAACCGACAGTGTGACTTCAAAAATTAGTTGCAGCATTAATTTCAGAAAACAAGATAAGATCATCGAGCAGCAACCGTTCAAATCAACCCTTGCCGGTTTTTCGAAAGATGATAAATCTACGCATGAGGTATGTGATACCAGAATTGATGTATTGAGTGAATTGCTTTGATTTTGTACTTATGCTGTCTAGAATATGTGCAGTTTTTTTTAAAGCTCTACCATCACTGATAAGTGAGACTGATACTTGGTTACTTGTTACTTTGTTGCTTTGGTGCTCTTAAAAGTGACAAAGATTCTTTTTGAAGTCTTTTATGCCCTATACTTTATCGTATAGCAGAAGTGAAGCGCGCATCATATGCTTACATGTTGCAACAATTATTCAAGCAATGTTATCAGCATAAATAGGTGGAAAATAAACTCTGAATTTGAAGTTACAATTTATTTCGAAACTATGCAATGAATTATAGCGTTATATTTTAGTGGTTTATGAAGTTTCCCACTCAAATTTATGGATCATTTTTCTGGATGTTTATTTTCTTGGATTTATTATGCTTTCCCTCAAACAATGATTGGAATTTAAGTGTTTTCTTTCCAGACAATTTCACTCTCATAGCTCTATCTACAGTTTTGAAAACTATTCTTTTTCCTCTTCGAAGAGTACTTCCATGTGACACAACTCGTTAAGCATAAAAATGAATGTACTTCGAAAGCGACGTGAAAGTTTTCCATAAATAGCCACCAAGTGAAAATGTTCGATCACATGGGAACGGTTGCAATTTATGATCGTTTTTAACGACATTTTCAATCATTACTTCCTCTATTGCTGAGCGCGCAGAAAAATGACGAAAAAAAAAAGCGCTGAGTGGCGAGTTCTACATGAATGCTCCTGAATGGAGTAGCGACGCTAAACATCAAATTCTTGACAATGCGGATGTTGAATGCATCCGCTCAGCGGACATACTGAGTTAAAATGCGCTTTAGTTCATACAATGACAGCCTCAATACTCCACATTGTTGTGATTCTGTTGCAGTTGATAATCGCCTCTTTTAATTTTCGCAAATCCATCATTGAGACATTATTCCTATACAGCTTCATATTAATCGCGAAAACTCTCTTTGATTCATTTGGAATGTTTTTTAGCAGAAAATTCACTGATTCTTTGGCTGTTGCATTATTCTAGTGCGAGAAAATTTAGCGCTGAGTTTATGCCGCTGAAGTTAAAGCCTGATTACTGAAGTAATCGAATGATATTGTAGACGAACAGACTTCACCTGATTTTATGTCTACGTTTCCGTTTCTATTTCGAAAGGAAAAGAGTTCTGGCTGAAAGAAAAGCGAAATAAATAGGTCACTACAATAAATTCTTCTTTCCAAGTTTCGTTATCAATATCTTGATTTTCTAGAAGTGGCTTAACGAGAAACGAATACAGGAGCAAGAAAGACGAAAAGAAATGAAGGAGAGAGAGGAAGAGCAAAAACGGGTTCACATTTTCTACATGTTTATACGCCACCATTGAAGAAGAACCAGATAAAGTAGCACAAAACAAAATTTTAAATAGTATGTTACGCTGGTTATTCTGGTGTTCATGTGCATATGATCATGGGAGGGGAAAAATTCCAATAATCCTATTTATTGTCACAAATCTTGAAGCATCTATAGCAACATTTTGCATTTTTCACGATGCATAAAAAGGTTTTTATGTGAGTGTATAAGAATTCATCTCCATGGGTGTTTTGAAACAGTCAGCGAACAAGAGATTAAATCAAGCAGACGACTGCATCAATTTTTCTTTGCTAGCTGATGAAAAAAAAAAACTTTCAAAGTGCTCGACTTGACTTCTCAGAAGAAAATCGGAAAACTTTTCTCCACATCATTGAGGATTTGAAGTGCTATCCATGCGCTAGTGATGCCTTCAGGCTCTCAAGCTGTATAAAATATGTCTTTGATGTGCGGATGGGTTAATTTTCATCGAGAGAGTGCTTACCCTGATTTTTTAAACATCTATCATTCTGTCACACGTTGCCTATTTGTTGAAAATTTCAAAAGAGATCCTCACTTTTAATGAAGCACTGAATGAGCACTGTGCGTTTCAAACAGTTGTATTCGCGCAGGTATTCTCGATTGTACAATATATGCTTTGCTCAGGTACGCGATGAGAGGAAGAAAGAGGCGGAAAAATCGTTCAATAACTGGAAGGAGAAAACTGACGCATTAATTAATGAGAAAAGGAGACTGGAAAAGGAGAAAGCAGAGGCACTGAGAAAGGAACAGGAAGAAGAGAAACAGCGGAAGCGCATCGAATCCGAAAAGGTAATATTCAGCGTTTCACAAGCTGTAATCGAATGTTATTAGCGAGAGAGCTTTTATTGTCCGAAAAACTGCTTATTTTGTTTCAATGCTAGTGGTTTTTTAGATTTCCCGAAACAGAACAGTTAAAGAATTGGTCCTGCGGTCTATACTTCACGATAACGATTGAGGACATATTTCAAAAATGTTCTGCAATGGCCTTTCTGTAGATTTTCAAAGAAATCCAAGAGTCATTTAGAAGGCCAGTGCGACTGCTTGACTAATCTCTTAGAATTCGAGACGCTTGTGGTTGCTCATCTTAAAAATTCAGACATTCGAAGCGTGGAAGAAAGAGCGAACACGACAAATATCCGCGAACAAAAGTATGATGAAAAGAAAAGAGGAAGCACAGAAGAGGAAGGCCGAAGAAGAAGCAGCTATTAAACGAAAGGAAGCCGAGAAAGCTTTCCGAGCATGGTATGAGTTAAGAATGATATTACTCCGGCTAGAGTTCACTTTTTTTGCTGAATGGAAAGCAGGTGAAAACTTCGCGGATGCATGTAGTAATCTGTAGCACTACGTCATCTTCTAACAACGAGATTGTTTCTGGCGTTTATGTTGTCACCTTGTGTAGCGCTTTGGCCACGTCATAGCACTCTAAGACATAAAACCAGAGCGATGGACATTATTCGAATACCGTAATGTGGACATCATTTGTGATAGCGTAAACAAAAAATTGTGGTAGCTTAAAATGTGATAACATAAAATGACTTTTGACTGAAAGTTTGTCACAGCTAAGCAACACCGAGTGTGAAGGCGCTATGGGTCGGACACTTCAAGTGCGTCAGTTGCATAGGTCCCACGTAATAGTTTTTCACCTGGCAATTTAGTCCATCCGTGGCTGCAAAAGGTGAATGAAGGGGCCTTTCGTACTGAAACGATAGAGAACGTCGTTTGTTTCAATCGATTTATATATAGCACTGCGGTAGCTGTTTTCTGCATTATGCGGCTGGCTCTTTGAATGACTCAGCTGAGCATTAAGATAGTCGTAAAGTTTTCACGACTTTTGAGACTTCTATGTTTGTGACTGTTTTTATTGCTTTGAGGAACTTGTTAGACATCATCATCCGCTTTTGTTCATGATGAGCTCACAATTTTTCTTTGAAAACTTGTGTCGTTTTGCTTAAATTCCGATGTTTTCAAGGTGTTTTCGTATGAACTGAAAAAGGCAGTTTTCGAGATATCACACTATGCGAATTTAAACTTGGTCATCGAGTTGGGAGAATAAGATGGAATAAGCAGTTAAATTACCCATGATACAGATGGAAGAGAACAAACAATGCGAGAATAGTTCGTAAAGTCCAGGTTCGGAACCATAAATCTTGAAGATGGTTCCTTAGCAGTCAGCTGTCACTGGACATCGAGTATGGGTTGAAAGAGCTGCTTGAAGCAAATGAGATGCCGAGTGGCGAGGACTTGATTCAGCAGTGTAGCAACCCATGCTAAGGTGTGGAGTTGTATGCGCACACTAGACGAGAAAAAAAGGCTGGTTATTTGGGCACTTCTTAAACTAGCAGAGAATCAAATGACCTTGCACGTTGATGTTGCTGTTACTGTCAAAGAAGATCTATTCTTTTAGTATCACAGTGTGATGTGAAATGAAAATTTAGTCCCATGGGGCAACAGCAAGAGAACTAGGAAGGATTGGAGGCTTTCTAACAACCTCTCGACTCTGATGACCAACTTTTTTGTTGGTGGTATTAACTTCATTGTTTCTCGTTGCTGAGAATATGTCCATCTTGGTGATGCTTACTTCGATAAAAATGCTAAGTTTGAGCTGAGTTATGCTTCTTCGAGTCGATAGCACAAAACTTGGGAAACTTTTTGACTGATCCAGTAGTGTGAGAGTGGAAGGAATACTTTGCCTATCGGTTCCAAACTGCTCAACAATAAGAAGTTAAAGGTGTGAGGAGAAACGAGCAAAAGAAATTGAGACGTTAAGGCGAAATATGGAATCAAGAAGAACTCAAGAGACGCAGAGCCGCAACGAGAAGGAATATAAGGACGCTCTCGCAAAAGAAGCTTACGATCTTTGGCTTCAGATGAAGGTAAACTGCCAAGGAATTTTGCTATAAAACAAAGGTGACGTAGACTGGAAATGGTGCATATCGTGAGGATCTTTTCAGACTTGATTGCTGTGATCCCGCTCGGATGGACAGTGCTTTAAGCCTTAAGCTCAAAAATACGAACGAAATATCTAGCTGTTCCCCAACCCTTATTGTGTTTCGACTGACGACACCTCATGTTAAAGCTGAAGTAACAATTCATTTGGATTTTCCATTAATAAGCAGTCACTATTGGCAGCGCTCGACGAAACAGTGCTCCATGCAGTGGGTCAAACTATACTTCGAATATCACATTTTCATTCTTGCTACAAATACCACATTTTTATTTCTGTGCTAACGGAGATGCGCATAAATTACTCTCCAAACCGCATTTCATGCATGCATCGTTAATCATGATCCACGGAATTTATAATTAACCTTTTTTTATGAAACGGACCAATATAGAGGTTTTTAAGACCATTTATAAATATTCGCAGGTGAAAAATTTCGTAGGATATTCAGGAAAGAGAGCACGCATGTGCAAGTTCGTTACATGGACGTATTCTTCGATTCGAAGATGAGGCGCGTGGGCGTTGGCCGATCCCCTGGATTCCTCCTAGCAACACAGTTCCTCGAAAGTTCACTCCCACAGGACGCAGAAGGCAGTCAACCAAAACGACCAATCATCGTAATTTGACGGCTGTTGTACGATCCAGATCTGCGCATCGATGAATAATGCTGTTGGGTGCTGTCCATAGTAGATATCAAAGCGAGATCACCAAAGTCATCCTTGATGGTCACTAAAAAACGAAGAATCTTCCGAAATTTCTGTTGTCTTTTTTCATAAACAGTGTACGACATGAGTTTTATTGTATATGCAAATGCTGTTTCATAATGAGTTATGGAGAGGGGGTTGTTGCGAGAATTCGATCACATCTGTTACGACGCCAAGTGCATACAGCCCAAATAAAGAATCTCTGTAACGTATAGCGTAAGATTTATAACACGCCAAGCGCATGTAGCAAAAATTTTTGTATAATGTAACATAAGTTTTGCGAAATCCTCAAAAAAAAAAAAAGAGTGCTGTTAAATGCTGTGGATGAGAAAGATTGCCTCTAAAGAAACTGATATCAGAAATGACTTTTAGTGATTAACAGATAACATAACGTTGGATAAGTCGTCGCATCCCGCAACCTTATCGAGCAACAAGAAGCTAATAATATAATTTAGTAAATATATTCGAACTAAATCCTCGCACTAAAATGGACGGAAAAAAATGAGATTGAATGAGAAAGTGGAGATACAGTGTATTGCAATGAAATATGGAATGAAGTAACGTCATGAACTTTCTGCAGAAAGAGTATAAACTATGTTGAGCTACAGTAAAACGGTTTTATACAATGTGTACTATAGTGCTTCATAGGTGGTTATTAGGCAATTCATGAATAATGCTTTTAAAAAACAGCTTCACGTCATACAAAACGCATAAATGCATTTCTATTGCGTCTGTCACTAACTTGAACCTACAAATAGCATTTGAGAGGATTCAAAGTTAAATTAAACCGGCCAAACAGTTCCAGTATATTGCTGTTGTCTGAGGGACCTAAAGTATAACGGCAAAAACAAAACAAAATAACACGTAGAGTTGTTAAGCTTGAATATTGCATGAACTTTCGAATGAGAGTTGTAGCAAATCATTTCTGGCATATGTGGTGGTAACTTCATCAGGCCTGAAGTCACAGTGGAAAAAGTTGGTAAAAAGCTTGAAATTTTGTCTATATTCATCACGAGCACGGAGTACAATGCTGAGCATCTTGAGCTTCGGTGTCTGCATTTATGAGCTCTGATTTCAACCAGCTGATAGCATAAGAGCTGCCGTTACTTGTTTTTCGATTTTCGTTTTTTTTCCTTTTGCGGCCCGCGCATTGCATACCTTGCTTGCACCGTTCATCGATTTCCTTCAAGAACGATCAGTGAAGAGCGTTACTGCAGTTGTGGAGACGATGATGAGAGCGCTTGCTGCTCTCTCAGTTTGTTTCCTGTTTGGCGGAATAGGTATGTGGTTTACCTAGAAAATTCTGTGATTTGTAACTTTCTTGTGTAAAATATTTTCCGTTCTTGGAAAAAATATCTTCGAAATGTTATGGCTTTGAACTGCAGCGTTTTTTTATGAAAAGTTATGATTCATTTTTCGAACCATACGAGTCATATCTTTTCTGAAAGCATATAACACTGAGTTTAGAGCTAAAAAATAAGAATTGTTGTTCTTTGAAGAATCAGAATTTATGGGTAATTCGCTCAAACGAACCTGCAGGAGAGAAACTCGAAGTTTTCTGGAACAAAGCTTAAAAAATTGCTGCAAACGCCGGCGATCAGCAACAAAACTTGTGGCAATAACTGATCTCAAAGCATAAATTCTTGATGAGTTTTTACTTTAGAAGGAAATTTCTTCTGCAGTTAAAATAGAATGAACAAAAGAACTGCAAAACGAAGTGAAAAGACATCAGAGAAAGAGTGAAAATGTGCTCCGTTATTTTTAACTTTTTAATCAATAACTCATTGTATGAATATTCCTCCTTGTTGTGGAGCAATGTTTTTCGATTGAAGCAGAGAACAAGTATTGATTGGTCTTGCTTTCGCGCTGAGGAGATTATAAAATTTGAATAAAGCTTTCTAAACGCGAAGCATCTCATCGTTGCGATTCCATCTATCATGGTCAGTAATTATACTAAAAGGTGGTATGTACTGATGATTGGTGAAGTTGATGAACCATGAAATGCTCGCACATATCAGTCTTCTCAGAAGCTAGAGGGACCAGGTGTTCTGTTTCTTATGTTTATGTGGAACATAGGTGAAGTTGCTCCTAGAACAAAAAGAGGTGTTGTCCTTAGCTAAAGCTTTGTGCGAGAATTTTATCTGAGAATCTCTACATAGTCGGATGCAAGTCAAAACTTTTAAAAGATTTTTTAAGATTCTGTTTATGCAGTGAGGGAATGACAGAAAGCGTATATTGAAGCAGCTTCACGGGCGTGCTTTACCACTCGTTCGTTGAACATATTGTTCGTAGCTTAGCTAAACTAGGTGAAATTAATAAATTTGAGGTGAATTCCGTGAAAATGACAATCCCTTGAGGATTGCTTGTTGACCTCATACTTAACATTAACTGACTGCATATGTTTTTATTGTTAAAATGAATGAAATGTGTGATGTTTGTTCTTTAAGATTCGATAAATCGACCATGTGTGCCGAGAAGTTATGGCAATAATGACAAAAATATAGTTTGCGTCTGCAACGCGACCTATTGCGACGACTTCCCTGAACTGGGCGAACTTAAACCCCTTACGGCAGTTATTTATCAGTCATCGTTAAGTGGGAAACGGTTCGAGAGAAGCACCGCAAATTTCAAACCATACGACGAGAAGCGTAAAAGTTAGAGTATATATCAGTGTTCCATTTCTTCAGTTTTTTTTCTCACTTTTTCTTCAAGTTTAAATCTCCAAGTCTAAGCTTAAAAGACGTCGCTTTCTTCAGTTTTCAGTCTTGTGTTCCATAGAAGTATCTTAAGATGTAAAAATTATTCAACGCGGTCGGAAATTCAGGAGCTCTACGCAAAATGCCCCCAAAAAATGACACCAAGGATTTTGCTACACTGAAAACTGTTGCACTTTCTCAGAGTATATTTCTGGAAGAAGACTGACTCTACTGTTTTCGAACACGAAAGCAACAGAGTCAGTTTCAATTTGTAGGCCTGAGGGTAAGCCAAGAGTGTTTCGAGAGAAAATTTACACAACTAAAGAAATCATTCTGGTGAGGTATCTTTGCATTTCATTTCACCGCCTAACGATAATTGAGCTTCTGGGTTCTAAGCAATTGTGTGTAATAGACGATAGTCGAGAGTGAGTTAAATTTTTTTCTGGAGTCAAGGATTTCGATGAGATGAACTCCATTCACGTGGAACATGGTCAGAGAATGGGAGGAAACGGCATTAGGTCTGTGAGTTTACTCTTGGCGTAATTTGGGCATTGTTTCGCGATGATTCGTCGGTATCGCCGCAGGCGTACCGGTGAATGGGAGTGTTGTCTGGTCAAAATGGGAGTGTACCGAGCAGAAAAGGTTGTCTGCAGGTATGCCAAATGAATTCCCACCCTCTCCCACAAGCGGTCGAAGAAGGCCACAATGGAACTGAAGGGATGAAAACAAGAACGCAATACCTTTGTCACACATCCATTTGGTGATGAAGCTGTA
>QEWY01004062.1:600464-721618 GCA_006503575.1 Baylisascaris schroederi
ATATATATATATATATATATATATATATATATATATATATGCAGATAGCTTGCTTTTATTTATGGCTTGTTAGAATAAGCCATGATCGTTTATCGGACTTTGTAAGGCCGTGCGTTTGCAACTCCACTGCCACCTAATTTGTAAGAGTTTTTTGCATAATTGAAAGCACTTTATTTCTGCTAACTTTGTCACCCTGCAGCTGTATCGACTTCGCAGTCCTTCAGCATATGCAAAATTCGCCAGCAATTCTTAACAGGCCGTTAAACGAAAGGCATATCCCCTCGGTATGACCTTATTCATGTTTGGAAGAATGTTCTCGTTCTTTTTCAGGTTTCTAGAAGCATATGACTTCGAGGGCATAAAGTTTTGGGGAATAACAATACAAAATGAGCCATCAAGCGGATCGAATCCTGATTATTCGTGGCAAACGATGTTCTTCAGTGGCGAGATGGAAAGGTGATTTAATTATTGCAGTCAGATTTTCCAACTGTTATCGGGGAATGTTATTTAGACATCAGCGAAATCGGTTGGTGCGTTATGTGTGTGGGAGAGAGATTTGAATTTGCTATTTGATACATGAATTTAGAAAAATAGTGTTATAGCGAAGGTTTCGAGTTCAGCAAGAGGTTATAACCACTGATTTCAGCGTTCTTTTATGAATCTTTATACTGCATCACTACGTTAGCGGTCAACGAAAACATGCGTTATTCTTTTATAAAACTGTCCGCCAAAATTTTAACCATTGCGGATGCATTGCTAACATGACATCGGTTGTTTTGTCCCACCTCATGATGCTAATTCCGCGACTGTAATAACCGGCTCAGTGGAAGTGGGAATTTTATCTCAGTCCCGAGGCAGTTTTGAAAGAAGAATTCTACTTATTCACAAGCCAAAAGCAAGAGGTGAATAAACCACGACTTATTTGAAAAAAGGCAAGGTGTAGAACTCGGAAGCGACGCCTCATCATGAGGTTGCAGAACTTCGGGCCAAAGGTATGTGGTGACTATTCTGCTTCAGGTGTCATTTTTTAAAGGAATTTCATCAAAAATCTTCTTGGACCATTGTTGAAAAACTCAACAGTTGGTAAAGACCTCGCCGTGATGATAATGGATGACCAGCGATACTACTTACCGACTTGGGCTGATATCGTAAGCTTTCTGATATTAAACACCTATAGTACTTAACTGTGATCATTTTGTCAACCACTGTTACGACTCTCCATAGATGCATCCTTGTGCTTCTCCGAATCGCGCTGGATATAAGCTGAAACTGCTCCGAGGTTACCCGGAAAATTGAAATATTAATAAAGAAGATTGTAATTGGGAAACCATAATTTCCAGGTTGCAATAAGAGAAGGAAAGGGCATTAGATTCCACCATTTATGAAATTTGGCGAAAAAAAGGACCATAAATGGAAGAGTCTGCACTATGATCGATCTATTTCGTTCAGCGCACACTGCAGAAGTTTATTTCGCAATCACACTTCTGGCTAGCATCATCTATTTCGAAATGCAGTATTTAACGAAACGATGAGCGAAATAACTGCTTTTACCACGTACAACTTAAAAATGAGTGTTGTCCAGTGAGAGTTTCATTTGGCAAGATTACTATTTGTTGTGGATTATAACGATTTGTTGAAAATGGCGCATCAATGTCACACAAGTAAATGAATCTATTTTGCAAGCTGTTCGTTTTGCGCAAGGATGAGATTTGCTGTGAAATAACAGAGCGAAGGCTGACAGCCTGTGGATAAAGGGCTCGTTTATTACTGTTCATGCAGATTCGCACTGCAAGTTGTTGAATGAGAACTTTGAAAAAAAAGATGTCTCAAATTAGACAGAGTGCGATTTCATAGATGGCCGAATGCCGAAGTTAAGCAATATCGACAGAGCTATAAATACTCAGAAGGAAATTCAGTTTGAAGTTTGATATGCGCAATTTGAAGTTGAGTAAATTTTGCGAATGATTTGTCTATGCCGATTACAGCATATATTCAGTCATTTTTTACTTGAAAAACTATCCTTTGCTCTTTGGATGCTTTCAGTGTGGATTTGAATTTCCTTTCATGTTGCTCGTTCGTTGGCCATTCTTACAAAATTTTTATGACTTTGCATCTTTCAGGGAAAAAAAACAGTACATATCTCTCATCCTTGTCCCTCAACATTTTCTTCGTTTACTGCTGATGCGCATGCACATAGTACAAAACAAGTCATTTAGCACATGAATCCACGTAGCGGTTTTTTTGGGCAGATAGCAATCTTCTGGTAATAAAAAAACATTGCAGGTATTGGCTGATGAGGAAGCAGGAAAGTATGTCTCAGGTATCGCAGTCCACTGGTATGGTAACTTCTCAACCCCTCCGGGGCAGCTACTCTCAGAAACACATCAGCATCACCCGAGAAAGTTCATTCTTGCTACGGAGGTGCGTTTTCTTCGAGAAAGCAACTGATTTCTTTCAAACCTAAACATTATTGGCCGTTGCACTATCAGTCTGGCTTAGATGGAAGCGGTGTGCAGTTGCGGAAGTTGCACTGCCAGTTAATTTGTAGGGATTTTTCCTTCGAAGTTTTTGAACGTTTAGATTGCAGCGCTGTTTAAGTTTACCGTCGAAAGCGAAAGTGGTGTAATTGCTGACTTGCTATTCTCTTGTAACATAGAGAAAAGGGCGCAGGAACAGGATATTAATGCCAATAATGACCACATTAACGCTGCTCGTAACATTGGCTTACTAGCAAGGCCTTTTTACGCCAAGTTGCTCGCAGATGCGTGACCGAAAGAGCAAATCGCCCTCGATCTCTTTTCCGTCCTAGCATAGATGTGCAGTCAAGGAATTTTTTTAAATATTAAATTCTGAAGCGTTTGCTCAATCTATTCACGTCGGTCAATCCCAACAAATGTTTTTTACTTTTTTTTGCGGAATACATTCTTTCAAAGCCGTGTCGGTCGGCTAAGTATTTTGGTGGGAGGAGGAGGCGAGACAGAGGAGAGGAGATAAGGAATGCTCAGCTTGTTGCGATTAAACGCAAGAAAAGAACCTCGAAGATATCTTCAGACAGCATTCTGTAGAAAACGCCCTGCTACCTTGTTGCTTATGAAATTCCATCTTTGTCATGATCAAATGATTATGCATAACGAAATTCTCTACTACGCTCTGAATTTTTGCAAAAACATCGATTATATGTGACATTATTTTGAATCTTCCTGTGAAAGCTGAGTTGAAGAACTGTCGATATAAAACGCTTCTCGGGAAATTTATTGCTTTTGAATTTCCCATAGAACTTATACCCATCAGAAAAAGTACGTTATGCTGAATACGACGGTGGACTCTCGATGGAGATAATAGACTGTGTAAACCGGCTTATTTTCAAACGACTCCCACTGTTGAAAAGTATCACGAGTTCTCATAAAAGATCACACTGGTTACTCACCGTCCTGCAAAACATACCTACTAATATATTTCCTTTAATTTTGCATAATACTTCCCCAAGAATACTTTCACATGAACGTGCCCTTCAAAATCGATTGCCAGCTATTTTCTTCAGGCCTGCAATGGAGATAATGACGCCGATCGTGGACCAATTTTGGGAGACTGGTATCGCGGAGATAACTATGCTCACGATATAATTACAGTAAGTGACATTAGTTTTTTGTTTCAGGGGTGCAGTCATAACTATATCATCTTTCATGAACTAATTTTTCGATGATTGATATCGGGGAGATAGCTATGCTCACGATATAATTATGGTAAATTTGAGAAAAGATCTGCTATATAGTACTATGTTTATTCTCACAAAAAATGCTTCTAGAGCTTCATAATGCCTCATTTCTTTTTCAGTTGAATAGTAAGAGTGGATTCAAATTATGCAACTCATTTAAATTCAACAAAAATATTTCAGGATCTATCGAATTGGGTCTCAGGATGGATCGATTGGAATTTCTGCCTCGACTTACAAGGTGGTCCAAATTGGGTGCAGAACTTCGTCGATTCGCCTATTATAGTGAATGCAACAGCAGGGGAATTCTATAAACAGCCAATGTTCTATGTCATGGGACATTTCAGGTTAGGTCATGAAAATTTTCAATCGCTGCGATATCAAGAGACTATCGCACAATTCCTGTGACTGCTGAACAAATGGATATTTGCTGTTAGTATTGGATTCATTCACTGGGTTTGAGTTAATGCAATATTACGTTAGCTCAGAAACGAAAGGACTAAACGAATCGCACTTACTAAACTGCATCTGTCCAGTCATTATTTTTCAGAATTTATATATCTGACAGTATTTTGTGTGAGCCGTGAAACCGGTCATAAAACCATCCCATAATGAAAGGGTTAAATCCCCTTTGTAACTTTTTGGAGACATATGAAATTCATCCCCATCAAACCTTTATTCGCAATAATCTGTTCCTTTTGTCATAAAACTCGAGAAACGACTTCTGTTCACCCTTCCGGAATCAGCAGATTCTTGTCGTGTATTATCAGTAGATAACCGAGCGCGGTTACTGTTGGAGTTTAGTTAAACAAAATACATTAGTTCTATGTGCTTTTGCAAATTAGCTTTGCATAGCACATCATGGCAACGTCGTATTTATATGTATATATGTGTGCTGTGGAACAATTTCAATGCTACAAGGTACTCTCCATAGCTACGCAGTTATGCTGATGACCAGTTTGTGGCGAGCTCAGCATTGGATTCGTTAGCCGTAGGCATCTAATTCATTCTCTGAACCGTCGGCGGAACCAGGCGCCAACGGCAGTAGAAGTTGATGCCGAGAGATTATATAAACTAGTCGCTTTACGAAGTGATAGCGGCGGGGGAATTTCCTATTTTTATCCCAGAGTTCCTGCCATTTAACGCTCGACCCAAGAACCATTGCCACTATTGTCTGGAATAGTGACCCCAGCAATAGGTAAAGTGAACTCTGAATGCAAACAGTTGGACAGCATAGTGGAACAGAATTATAACTGATTACATCACTTAATTTCAAGGTGCTGACTGTGAGCTTTGCAGTCGAACAGGCCCAAACATCAAATATAAATCTGTTTTGTTGAATAGCCTTGTTACTGCCTTATAGCATCGTAATAAAAGGCTAAAGCAGAAATCAAAGCTCTGTTACTCATAAAAGCCATTTGTTGGTTTTTGCGCATCGTAATTAGAAAAGTTTCTTATTCTTAAGAGCCAAAGAGCGCAGCCATTCATGGTGAAAGAAGTAACTAGAATCAGAATTTTGACGAGTGAAGTTCGTTGAGACAATTGCCCTCAATATGAAAAAAAAAAGCAAGTGTGATGTGCTAGACAACATTATTCGAGCATTGGACTGACTCTGACAGAAGTACTAGCATGATGATGAGACGATAAAAGTGTGAGGTATTGTCCGCCTCGTCGTGGAAGGGACACACCTATGCGGAAAGTCACACGCATTCGAATATGCACAGTTGGTATCGTGCGTAGAAGCTCATCATCAATGTGTGGTATATGAGAGGCTTGTTTTGTACGTATGGGTGGAGTGCTTAGAGGTGCGCACAAGGATATGCAAAACCCGCAAGAACAAGAAGGCGAGGCCATGAGCGAAAAGGCAAGCGAGTGCTCGTCTTTTCCGATTCCGATTCGCCATAGCTTCTCACTCCATCAGCTTTAACTCGCTGAACGCTAAGAATTCATCCATGAAAACAACGAACGTCCGACATAAACGAACGGCATGCGCACACCCGCAATAACGCACAGAACCTTTTCAAATCAAGAACACTATCGTCGAGAGCTCTTGCGCTGTGCTGCATCATCTACATAACTACCACTTGAATATAAAATACGGTTATTACATCAGCTAAAAACTGACCATTACTTAATCGTCTTGAAATATTTTTTGAGTGAACTCCTCTATAAATTGAAATCGCTTGAGATAGAAACTCACAATGGGCTGGAAATATTGGTGTGCCATTCATTCTTATAGCTAAAACCTATAGTTTTCCATGCTGTTGTGACGGTAATGGAAAAGTATTGGTGGTCTACCGCATAAAGGCCTAATCCCATGCATATGTTGATTTTATATGAGAGAAGTACCATGCAGTGCTATGAAGCTGAATGAAATTGCGTAATTCGCGCACATCTTTTCAAGCAAAATTTTATACTTGGGCTTATTATAACAGGCTCGTGACAAGCACTAAATTCCTATCCGGAGGCAGTGGCCTTGAATGTAGAGGGGGAGGGGGCATATTTCTAAAACGCAGGTCTTGAAGGGAGGGGCACAGCTTTGAGACTGAAGTCTAAAAAATGCCCCCTCCCTCAGATACTGACATTGGCTATTGACAATGAGCTGGTTGAAAGAAATTGCAAAATCAAAGGCTCTAACGAGTCATGACGAATAAGCGCAGTAGCGAGGTAACTAAGATAGGAAGTTGGGTGCAAACACTACGTCAGAAAAAGAAGCTGGTTATTTGGGCACTTCTTGAAATACCGAAGATCAAATGACGTTGTATGTTGATGCTGCTACTACTGTGAAAGAAGACCTATTCTTTTTGGATCACATTGTGATATGTGATGAAAATTCGTTACCATGCTGCAACATGAAGAAGACCAGAAAGTGTAGCAAGGGAATGAGTTTCATCGACGTATCCCAAGACCTGTTATTGTGTTTAGTGGTTTTGAGTTGAAGCATCACTGCACATTCTTGAGATGGTGACATACAATCACAGCAGAGTCCTAGTGTGAACAGACATGCAGAAACCGCAGGCTACCCGCGTCAAAAGAGGAGGCCGTATGGTTCTCTCGATGACATGATGCGACCGAATGTTTCAACTTGTTTCAAGAACTACAAGAACGACCGCGCGAAAGCTGAACCAGCTGGAAATCGGAGTCCTTCATCCGCCACCATGTTCGCCGGATCCTTTTGCGACAAGCTATCGCTTTTATTCTCCAGCTAACTCCTTTAGAAAGCAGGTTTCCAGAAACAAAGTGACGTCACAATTGCGTTCTAGCAGTTTCCATGAACTAGTTTCTTGCTAACGGAATTGAAGACAAGAAAATGCAGAGTAACAGTGAGAGGGGATACAAGTGCAGTCTTGCGACTTTTGACTTCAAATAAATGCATTTTCTCAAGAAAATGCCTTCATGCCGTATCCTGCGCACAGTTCCACTCTACTACAACTTTCAACCTACAAAAAGTATTATAGATAGTGCGAACTCAATTGATGTTGGCTAAACTCAGTATATTGTTGTACCAATCTTCCGTGTGGAATTGTATTTTCAGATGTATTTCGATTGTCGGTTACCTGAAATTCTGCGAATCGCATCAAGTCTTCAAGTTTGGCTGCTGCTAAAACCTGCTGAAAGTTGCGCAAATCACGTCTTCCTTATGAGGCAATAAATCAATCCGAATCATGGCCCTAATAAGTATATTCAACAACGTGCGCATACTCAACAAGAAGAACTAGTGTGACGCTGAGCATATATGTCTGAGGTGTCTGCATTGGTGAGTGCAGATTTGAGTCAGCTGATGTCACAAGAATAGCACCTACTGATTTCTCATTCTCTATGGCCGCAGCAATGTGTACCTCACACTGATTATCGATTTCCTTCAAGAACGATCAGTGAAGAGCGTTACTGCAGTTGTGGAGACGATGATGAGAGCGCTTGCTGCTCTCTCAGTTTGTTTCCTGTTTGGCGGAATAGGTATGTGGTTTACCTAGAAAATTCTGTGATTTGTAACTTTCTTGTGTAAAATATTTTCCGTTCTTGGAAAAAATATCTTCGAAATGTTATGGCTTTGAACTGCAGCGTTTTTTAATGAAAAGTTATGATTCATTTTTCGAACCATACGAGTCATATCTTTTCTGAAAGCATATAACACTGAGTTTAGAGCTAAAAAATAAGAATTGTTGTTCTTTGAAGAATCAGAATTTATGGGTAATTCGCTCAAACGAACCTGCAGGAGAGAAACTCGAAGTTTTCTGGAACAAAGCTTAAAAAATTGCTGCAAACGCCGGCGATCAGCAACAAAACTTGTGGCAATAACTGATCTCAAAGCATAAATTCTTGATGAGTTTTTACTTTAGAAGGAAATTTCTTCTGCAGTTAAAATAGAATGAACAAAAGAACTGCAAAACGAAGTGAAAAGACATCAGAGAAAGAGTGAAAATGTGCTCCGTTATTTTTAACTTTTTAATCAATAACTCATTGTATGAATATTCCTCCTTGTTGTGGAGCAATGTTTTTCGATTGAAGCAGAGAACAAGTATTGATTGGTCTTGCTTTCGCGCTGAGGAGATTATAAAATTTGAATAAAGCTTTCTAAACGCGAAGCATCTCATCGTTGCGATTCCATCTATCATGGTCAGTAATTATACTAAAAGGTGGTATGTACTGATGATTGGTGAAGTTGATGAACCATGAAATGCTCGCACATATCAGTCTTCTCAGAAGCTAGAGGGACCAGGTGTTCTGTTTCTTATGTTTATGTGGAACATAGGTGAAGTTGCTCCTAGAACAAAAAGAGGTGTTGTCCTTAGCTAAAGCTTTGTGCGAGAATTTTATCTGAGAATCTCTACATAGTCGGATGCAAGTCAAAACTTTTAAAAGATTTTTTAAGATTCTGTTTATGCAGTGAGGGAATGACAGAAAGCGTATATTGAAGCAGCTTCACGGGCGTGCTTTACCACTCGTTCGTTAAAAATATTGTTCGTAGCTTAGCTAAACAAGGTGAAATTAATAAATTTGAGGTGAATTCCGTGAAAATGACAATCCCTTGAGGATTGCTTGTTGACCTCATACTTAACATTAACTGACTGCATATGTTTTTATTGTTAAAATGAATGAAATGTGTGATGTTTGTTCTTTAAGATTCGATAAATCGACCATGTGTGCCGAGAAGTTATGGCAATAATGACAAAAATATAGTTTGCGTCTGCAACGCGACCTATTGCGACGACTTCCCTGAACTGGGCGAACTTAAACCCCTTACGGCAGTTATTTATCAGTCATCGTTAAGTGGGAAACGGTTCGAGAGAAGCACCGCAAATTTCAAACCATACGACGAGAAGCGTAAAAGTTAGAGTATATATCAGTGTTCCATTTCTTCAGTTTTTTTTCTCACTTTTTCTTCAAGTTTAAATCTCCAAGTCTAAGCTTAAAAGACGTCGCTTTCTTCAGTTTTCAGTCTTGTGTTCCATAGAAGTATCTTAAGATGTAAAAATTATTCAACGCGGTCGGAAATTCAGGAGATCTACGCAAAATGCCCCCAAAAAATGACACCAAGGATTTTGCTACACTGAAAACTGTTGCACTTTCTCAGAGTATACTTCTGGAAGAATACTGACTCTACTGTTTTCGAACACGAAAGCAACAGAGTCAGTTTCAATTTGTAGGCCTGAGGGTAAGCCAAGAGTGTTTCGAGAGAAAATTTACACAACTAAAGAAATCATTCTGGTGAGGTATCTTTGCATTTCATTTCACCGCCTAACGATAATTGAGCTTCTGGGTTCTAAGCAATTGTGTGTAATAGACGATAGTCGAGAGTGAGTTAAATTTTTTTCTGGAGTCAAGGATTTCGATGAGATGAACTCCATTCACGTGGAACATGGTCAGAGAATGGGAGGAAACGGCATTAGGTCTGTGAGTTTACTCTTGGCGTAATTTGGGCATTGTTTCGCGATGATTCGTCGGTATCGCCGCAGGCGTACCGGTGAATGGGAGTGTTGTCTGGTCAAAATGGGAGTGTACCGAGCAGAAAAGGTTGTCTGCAGGTATGCCAAATGAATTCCCACCCTCTCCCACAAGCGGTCGAAGAAGGCCACAATGGAACTGAAGGGATGAAAACAAGAACGCAATACCTTTGTCACACATCCATTTGGTGATGAAGCTGTATTATCAAGCTTCAAATTTTAGACGTAGGAACTGTGGGCGTTAAAGTGAATGGCCAGGTGCGCTATCAGTCAATAATCGGCTTCGGTGGAGCGTTCACAGATTCGGCTGGTATCAACGTGAACTCTTTGCCATCAGAAGCTGCTGAAGAATTGCTGCGGAGCTACTTCGGTAAGCATGGTAAGGTACTGAAAAATTCTCCTTGCATTTGAGATTACGGAACCAACGCAGATTCAAGATTTTGCCGTAGCTGTTGAAGCTCTTGTGATGCCTACATACCACCGGGTATGCTTATGTGGCAAAGTTTTTAGGTCAGTATGTACTTTGGTCCAGACAAATTTGACATAATCGCGCATGCTACCAAATATTCGACAAAAGTCCTTGGAACTCAGCAAGTCTGTCATAGGCTGGGTTGGGTGAGAGAGATGTCCATCTGAGTTTCGTTCAGGTAAATTTTTTCAGAGGATTTTATAACTGCTTGCCATTCGAGCGACAAGTGATTTTGTTTCAGGACTGCAATATTCGGTTGGTCGAATTCCTATGGCAAGTTGTGACTTTTCAACACACGAATACTCCTATGATGATTTCCCCGATGATTTCGAGTTGCAACATTTCAATCTAACGATCGAGGATAAAGAGCTAAAGGTGAGCAGACTTCTTTACCTTGATGTACAGCCATGATACAGTCGATCAATGCAAAGATTTGACTTGCTTCGAATGCTTCTAAGATGGACTTCTTTCTCACTGCAATGGGGAAATACAGTTCTCATCAATCGTCTTTACAGCTGTCTTTTCAGATTCCACATATTCGCAGAGCGCTCCGTCTTACAAATGGAGATCTAAAGCTGATCGCAAGTCCGTGGTCAGCACCCGCTTGGATGAAAACAAATGGTCGTATGAAGGGCGGCGGTAAGCTGAAAGGTGATGAAGATGGCCCATATCACGTTACTTGGGCTAACTACTTTCTTAGGTAATAAGCTGCAAGTATGATGACATGTTGAAGCAGATCCTTATATATATGTATATATCCGTATCATATGTGCAGATATATCATTTGTCGATGTGACCTTATACATATTCGAAAGAATGTTCCCATTTCTTTTCAGGTTTCTAGAAGCATATGACTCCCACGGCATAAAGCTTTGGGGGATTACAGTACAAAATGAGCCATCGAGTGGATCAATCCCTGACTATTCGTGGCAAACGATGTTCTTCAATAGCGAGTCAGAAAGGTTGTTTATTTGTCGTAGTTGATTTTTTTTCAGCTGTTGTCGAGGGACGAGGATAATGTTAGAGGTCAGCGCTATACCTTCCTATTGCTGTTTGCCCGTACCTATTAATGCAAGAAGTAGCAATAACAGGCTCCAGCAAGCAAGAGAAAATGGTGTTAATCTATCGGCTTGAGTAGTTAGCGTCATAGCAATGATCTCGAATTCAGCAGGAGGTTGAAGACGAAAGCAGTGGTCAGCATTCTTCCAGGCCACGTTGATCCTCACCACTACGTTAGCAGTCAATGAAAGCAAGGCTTATATTTTTAAAGAACTGCTTGTTGAAAGTTCAAACTTTGTGGATGTGTTGCGGGTAAGAGATCATTTACTATGCTCCGTTCGATAATCTCGTGACAGAAATAATCGACTCAGTGCCAGTGGAAATTTTATACGGTAATTTTGCTCCTTAGCTTCAATACTACTCCTTTTTGTTATTCACAACGAAGAAATGAAAAGTAGCCGAATTGAGGAACGCTTGAAAAATAACGAGATACATAAATTGCAAGGAGAGCGTCATCATAAGGTTTCAGAACCGTTGACTTAAGCTGTGTAATAACTATCCCATTGAGGAATTATTTTTGAAGGAATTTCGTCAAAAATCACCTCGGACCAATATTGAAAAACTCAACAGTTGGGAGCGATGTCGCCTTGATGATAATGGATGATCAGAGGTACTTCCTACCGCACTGGGCTGACGTCGTAAGCTTTCTAATATTGAACACCTATAGTACATAACTACGGTCATTTAGTCAGTGTAGGCGGCACATGACTATTGCGACTGTCCTTAGCCGTTACGGATGACGCATCCTTGTGCTTCTTCGAATCGCGCTGGATGTAATAAGCTGGAGCTGCTCCAAGCCTAGCCGGAATATTGAGATATTGATAAAGAAGATTGTCGTTGGGAGACCTTAGTGCCCAGGTTCCAGTAAGAGAAGGAAGGGACATAAGTTTCCATCATTTATGAAAGTTGGCGAATAAAAGAGAATAAAGGGAAGAGCCCGCTTTCTGATCGATCTATTTCATTCATCGCACTCTCCAGAAGTTTATTTCAAATCATATTTCTATAACTGTTTGTGCCTCATACGGTTTCAAAATGAGTACTGTCCACTGAGGGTTTCATTTGCCAACATTACTATTTGTTTTTACTCCTAACGGTTTCTTGAAAATGATGCGTTGATTCACACTGATAATCGAACATTCTTTGCAAGCTTCTTATTTTGCGTAAGCATGAGATTCGCTTTGAAATAGCAGCGCAAAGACTGATAATTTTTTTTAAAAAAAAGTTTAGAAGAATATCTAGAAGTAAATTTGCTTTGGAGTGCTATAAACGCATCTTTGAAGTTGATTGCATTTTGCAAATGATACATCTACGCCGGTTAGAGCAAAAATATTTACAGTGCATTGAAAGATCAGTATTGGCTATGAGAAAAATAGGATTTTATCATTTAAAAGTTTTTTCATTGCATAGCATTTAGCACTTCTCGTTCTTACTGTATGCTGTAATTTTTTTTTCTCATTTTCCATCCCAATACATCTTTATTAATATAAGCACAACAGAACACACGTCTGTGAGCTCAAGACTCCATTAGTTTATTTCTGGACGGAGGGCAATACTAAGATAATAAAGATTGCAGGTATTAGTCGACAAAGAAGCAGAGAAGTATGTCTCAGGAATTGCAGTCCACTGGTACGGAGACTACTCAGTCGTTCCGGCATGGATACTTTCCAAAACGCATCAGCGTCATCCGAGAAAGTTCATTCTTGCTACGGAAGTGCGTTTTCTTCGAGAAAGCAACTGAATATTTTGATGTGGCCGATGTTGTTAGTTATAATTCCATAAAATTCGTCAGTAAAAGCAAACTGTGTGAACACGACGGTGCGCTCTCGATAGAGATATTAGACTCTGCCAACCGCCTTATTTTCACACGAGTTCGGCCGCCGAGGGGCTAGCAGTTCTCATGAAACATGAAACTGTCCTTAGCCGTTACGGATGACGCATCCATGTGCTTCTTCGAATCGCGCTGGATGTAATAAGCTGGAGCTGCTCCAAGCCTAGCCGGAATATTGAGATATTGATAAAGAAGATTGTCGTTGGGAGACCTTAGTGCCCAGGTTCCAGTAAGAGAAGGAAGGGACATAAGTTTCCATCATTTATGAAAGTTGGCGAATAAAAGAGAATAAAGGGAAGAGCCCGCTTTCTGATCGATCTATTTCATTCATCGCACTCTCCAGAAGTTTATTTCAAATCATATTTCTATAACTGTTTGTGCCTCATACGGTTTCAAAATGAGTACTGTCCACTGAGGGTTTCATTTGCCAACATTACTATTTGTTTTTACTCCTAACGGTTTCTTGAAAATGATGCGTTGATTCACACTGATAATCGAACATTCTTTGCAAGCTTCTTATTTTGCGTAAGCATGAGATTCGCTTTGAAATAGCAGCGCAAAGACTGATAATGTGCTTCTTCGAATCGCGCTGGATGTAATAAGCTGGAGCTGCTCCAAGCCTAGCCGGAATATTGAGATATTGATAAAGAAGATTGTCGTTGGGAGACCTTAGTGCCCAGGTTCCAGTAAGAGAAGGAAGGGACATAAGTTTCCATCATTTATGAAAGTTGGCGAATAAAAGAGAATAAAGGGAAGAGCCCGCTTTCTGATCGATCTATTTCATTCATCGCACTCTCCAGAAGTTTATTTCAAATCATATTTCTATAACTGTTTGTGCCTCATACGGTTTCAAAATGAGTACTGTCCACTGAGGGTTTCATTTGCCAACATTACTATTTGTTTTTACTCCTAACGGTTTCTTGAAAATGATGCGTTGATTCACACTGATAATCGAACATTCTTTGCAAGCTTCTTATTTTGCGTAAGCATGAGATTCGCTTTGAAATAGCAGCGCAAAGACTGATAGCCTGGGGGAGGGGGTTTCGTCGATCACTGTTCATGCAAATTCAAATTGCAAGTTGTTTAATAATTCCTTCCATGAGAACTTTTTTTTTAAAAAAAAGTTTAGAAGAATATCTAGAAATAAATTTGCTTTGGAGTACTCACTATGCTGAAAGGACGTACGCTAATGTTCCTTTATTTTCACAAGTGTTTTTTAAAGTGTGTTTTTACAAGGATGCCCTTTTAGATGTATGCAAATGTCAACTGTTTTTGTTTTAGGCTTGCAATGGTAAAGATGTCATCTCTCACTGGCCAATTTTGGGAGACTGGTACCGAGGAGATAGCTATGCTCACGATATAATTATGGTAAATTTGAGAAAAGATCTGCTATATAGTACTATGTTTATTCTCACAAAAAATGCTTCTAGAGCTTCATAATGCCTCATTTCTTTTTCAGTTGAATAGTAAGAGTGGATTCAAATTATGCAACTCATTTAAATTCAACAAAAATATTTCAGGATCTATCGAATTGGGTCTCAGGATGGATCGATTGGAATTTCTGCCTCGACTTACAAGGTGGTCCAAATTGGGTGCAGAACTTCGTCGATTCGCCTATTATAGTGAATGCAACAGCAGGGGAATTCTATAAACAGCCAATGTTCTATGTCATGGGACATTTCAGGTTAGGTCATGAAAATTTTCAATCGCTGCGATATCAAGAGACTATCGCACAATTCCTGTGACTGCTGAACAAATGGATATTTGCTGTTAGTATTGGATTCATTCACTGGGTTTGAGTTAATGCAATATTACGTTAGCTCAGAAACGAAAGGACTAAACGAATCGCACTTACTAAACTGCATCTGTCCAGTCATTATTTTTCAGAATTTATATATCTGACAGTATTTTGTGTGAGCCGTGAAACCGGTCATAAAACCATCCCATAATGAAAGGGTTAAATCCCCTTTGTAACTTTTTGGAGACATATGAAATTCATCCCCATCAAACCTTTATTCGCAATAATCTGTTCCTTTTGTCATAAAACTCGAGAAACGACTTCTGTTCACCCTTCCGGAATCAGCAGATTCTTGTCGTGTATTATCAGTAGATAACCGAGCGCGGTTACTGTTGGAGTTTAGTTAAACAAAATACATTAGTTCTATGTGCTTTTGCAAATTAGCTTTGCATAGCACATCATGGCAACGTCGTATTTATATGTATATATGTGTGCTGTGGAACAATTTCAATGCTACAAGGTACTCTCCATAGCTACGCAGTTATGCTGATGACCAGTTTGTGGCGAGCTCAGCATTGGATTCGTTAGCCGTAGGCATCTAATTCATTCTCTGAACCGTCGGCGGAACCAGGCGCCAACGGCAGTAGAAGTTGATGCCGAGAGATTATATAAACTAGTCGCTTTACGAAGTGATAGCGGCGGGGGAATTTCCTATTTTTATCCCAGAGTTCCTGCCAATCTCGTAATCGGAATTGATTTATCCATACTTAGATGGGGCTATAAGCATTCAATATTGTCAGTTGAAATATGGAAGCATTATCCCGGATATTCAGTATTTTTTGATAATTAATGAAAGTGGTCAGTTAATTACGCTTGGCATGATTCTCGGCACCTGTTCATATGGGGGAAATCACCCCGTTGAGATAACGCAATACCACATTAATGCGACTAGAGATTTCCGTTCTTAACGAAAAATATTAGTTATTGTTTTGCGTAAGGTTGAAGTGATTTGTATAATGACAGCTGGCAACAATATTCAGCAAATTTATCCGTCCGGATTCACGGCGTGTCGGTATGACGATTTCGCATGGAGGTGCTACGCTCGAAGGTGTGGCCATAACGACACCCTCTCGGCAACGTGTTCTTGTGCTCAACAATAGAGATGACCGTCAAGCATATCAGCTGTCAATTGAGGATGCGGCCATCGATCGAATGGCCATTCGTTTAACGCTCGACCCAAGAACCATTGCCACTATTGTTTGGAATAAAGAAATCGCTCGCCATAAAAAGTGAAAATTTCGGATGAAAACTGTGAGATAGTGTCGTGGAATGAAACTGAAACTGATTAAATAACTCAGATCTGAGACGCAGGCATTGCCTCATCACCTTTATACATCATCATACGAAATGTACAGCATAATTGAAGCACTGTTGTGAAAAAGACAATTTTTTTGCCTTCATGTTTTGCAGTTAGGAAATCTTTCGGATTCTTAAGAGCTAATCGGCAGTTGGCGGTCATTTATGGTGAAGGAACTGCTCAATGTAAAAATCCTGAGGTGTAAAGTCTTTGAAAATAAGTATGTCCATTACGAAACTTAGGTTGCTGTGAAGTTGCAAGTGAATAGAGGTGATAGAAAACTTTATTCGAGGCTTGGCCTAATTTGGAAGTATCAGCATAACTGGGCGATGATGAAAATAAGAGAGGAGAGGGTTGTCTGCCCTGTGAACGAGGAGCATAACAAAGGATGGAAGGAGATGCCAGCCTTCTGTAAACGGTTTTTGATGTCATGACATCATGGTGAAGAGCAACCCATAAAGGTCTGATGCGATGCATACGCCACCCTTGTGTAATGGAAGCAAAGAGCAATACTGTGATATGAAACATTGCTATGAAGCTATATGAAACTGATATTTTGCAATGTAATTTCAAACAGCAGTTACACTTGAGCTTGTTCTGAGAAGCCCAAGAAACACGTAAAGAAAATTTCACTTCTTTCCCAACAAGAGTGGCGAGTTCATATTATGGTGGAAAGGCTGGTAATGAGAAGAAATTTAGATCTAGTGGCTGCGACAAGAAAATAAAACATAAGATTGCGAAGTGCTTATGGTGACTGCTACCACTGATAAGAAGGTGCATGTGACGAACTTCACGTCATTAGTGTGGCATTATGCAGTCCCAAAAGAGAAAATGAAGTAGGTTATTGGGCTGGCTGTTATCAGCCTAGCAGTTGTTGATCATTCTAGTGGTGGTAGTCGTTTTATTCATTGAAAGTGAACCCCATCGCAACAAATCCCTTACATAGTAGTCCAGGGATATATCCTCAGTTCCAAAAGTTGCATAATATAGCTACTACTATCTAACTGTATAATGTAACTATCCGTAAAACATTAACTTGAGTCATAGCTGTATGTTGTCTATATTTATATGTGTTCATCATGAGAGTCGCTTTCATATGTGCTCCGTACTAAAGCTATATTTTCTGATAGAATCACGCACCTCAAGTGCTTCTTTGTTGCTTTGCTACCATATACATCTTGCCGTTTATTGCAGCTTTCTTCGTTCTTACAAGTTGAATAAAGCTTCTACAATTAACTGTGCCTTACTCCAGCGTTAAAACGTCGTTAGTAGGAGGAAAGAAACAGAAAAGAAATGTATGAGAGCAACTCGCACTGCAACCCGTATATGCCCATGCACTGCGAGTTAGCTAATTGCGCCACTAACTTGATACAGCTGTCTGTGCCACGCATTTCCCAAAGCTGTAGAAGGCAAGTAGGCATCCTTATTAAATACTGAAGTGTGGATCTCGCATAGGTTCTCCTGGCAACCGTGCAACGCACCCTAGAAGTGGTGTGATTGTTTGCGCGGTGTGTGCGTGTGTGTATGTGTGCGTGTGTGTATACGCGTATAGATGTGCGTATGTGTTTGCGTGTTGGTTCTTTGAACAGCACTTGGATGTCTGATGTCGCTGACGCATTTTGCATGACTCATGTATGATTTATAAGCGCGTATGCGGTCCGGTTGCTTACATGCCCTATAGTTCGACGGTTCCAGTGAATGCTCGTTATCTTTGTGGGGCATCGATTGCTTTATTGCTATTCACTTCTTCCACTCAACAACCATAGAATTGATGTTTGCTATCATAATTTCGCCATATTCCTAAGGTTTTCGAAATTCTGGATTGATCACCATCTCCACACAAATTATTTTCTCTTTTTTTTCGAAATCATAGATTTGCTTGAACCTCCGAGGATGACTGCGCTAGCTAGGAGTACGTGGATACTGTTTCTTTAAGCTGTAATGTTCTTAAAGTTTAAAGATACCTTCAACTTTTGACTATTCACCTCTGCCTAAGGTTATTACAACAATGAAACCGACTTTTCAAACACAAAAGCGCAGAAAATAATGCTAGTAAAAAATCAATATTGTAACATCATTCGGCTTCAGAGGGATTTTTCTCTTCCTCCGGAAAACATAATTTTCGTCATTACCGTTTTAAATGTCCTAGTCGATGAATTTTACTGTCGAATGAGTTGTCATTTAATGTAATTTTAATCAATTCATCAGTTAGCTTTCTTTAATTCTTCATCATCGATTCATTCTATCATTGATCACTGATTTGATTTATCATCATTTCACGAGTTCCGTTGGCTTCTTACAATGACATCATTCGACATTTGTTTTTTTTATCAAATTCGGAACGTTTTTTTTTCTTTTTTCAACAAGAAACGATTACTGAAACAAAGAATGGGCGATGTGCGCTACGTGGAAGGGTTCTCATATGCTAACAAACGACAATAAGTGTGTGCGCACTCACCTGAGTGTTACATATCGATCTAGTGCTGAGTTATTTGTTGGACACTGCGACGATTTGCTTCTTCATAATGCAATGCATAAGCGTTGGTGACTGGTTGTAATGTAATCGAGTTCATTCCGCATATGCTGTATACGCGATTGCATAATATTGCATGTTTAAAAAATATCAAAATGAATTTCAATTATTTATAAAACGAAAATAAGAAGGAATTTGGTGACAGCATTGCTGTTTGATTGCCACAAGTGGAGTAACTAAAAAGTTTTCTTAACCTGATGGATGCATCGCCTCACTCTGGCTTAAAAAAAAGGGGGGGGAGGGGAGGTTATCATCTCCGGTTTCGCCTCATAGAAAGCAGAGACTGCAAAGGAATATTTCTTTCCTAGCCAGAGCGCGAATTTTTTTTTTCAGTCTTTCTTTGAAACTTCTGAAAACCTATAAATAATCCAACAAGTAGTCTAATCCTTCACTTAAATCAGATACTAATCAACTCGACGTCCCGCCACTTGAAGAAAAACCATTAGCGCCGACTAATGTACGGCAATGCTTTCAACAGTATATATTTTGTGGCAATCGGTATTCAGATATAATGTCAAAGGCCTTATTCACTTCTTAATTTCTCCAACTTTGCCTTCTTTGCACCTCGAAGGAAAAACAGCAATAGGAGTTTCTTTTCTAATGTCTTTTCAAAATCGTCTTGGGTAACTTTAAGCAGGTAACCCTGTGCTCTTAGCAGTTATCGCGAACAATCTTCGTGTACCTCAATAAAAATTTCATTCGAGGTAGTACAGTATTGCATTTATTGGATTTTTTATTCTGCTGATGACTGCTGCAAAACTTCGGTAAAGCCTGTTTGAGCGTAGCTGCCTACTCACAAAGTATGAACTGTTCGAGTAGCTCGTATCCTTTTTTACTCTGAAGAAACCAGTTCTATTTATTATAAATGAGGACATTTTGGGTTGTTATTACTGACGAATTTGCATAATAGTATTGTTGACATATTTTCATGATGTATTATGTGACGTCTCAATGCTCCAATTTTGTGCGCTAAGAAGGTGTGCTTATCATGTAACTCAGTTTTGCTTTCCTCTTTTATGATAATCGCCTGATCCGTTTGTCTCTCCAGCGAGTTTCGTCATGCTGCTTTACTTTTTTTTTCTTTGCAGAAATCCGCGTCATTGGTGTAAATGTCAGCACCCCCACCTTATCAGCAACAACCGTATGGTCAAGCGGTTCGTTCATTAAATTTTCTAACTATTTTTCTTTGAATAATAAATGATCTTCATGTTTTTGGTTTTTCCTATAAGCTAAACGTGCTCTCTATTAAAGTTGCTTATTTCTGGCTCCATTTCATTCGATTGCCTATATTTGGGTTGTGGTTCTCGTATATAAAGTGAAAAATATTTACGCTTCATTTGTAGTCTCAGAGCGACATTCGCAGCCGCAATTGCACAGCGATAATGGTGTTTTCAATTTTCATTTCTTCTTAATGAAAAATGAAATTTATTATTTGTGTAATAAAATAGTTGCTTCTGAAAATGTTGCGATCTTTGTAACTTAGAATTTTTCTAGTATCCAGCACAGCCCGGATTCAATCAAGTTGCTTACGGATATCCTGGCCAGCAGCAGGCTTATTACCCCCCAAATCCACAAGGATACCCTCCTCAAGGATATCACCAGCAGGCTTATCCCCCACAAACATATGGATATCCTCAGCCGCAAGTTGTGTAAGTACCTTTTCTTTTCAAATGAGTGTGTAACTTAGCAACGGCAGCAGTAACAGTTTTTATCGGAATAAGTAAAGAACTTTTGCAACAGATTGTTCATATTATGTTTCGTAACAGTCATAATTTCTTATCGTATATAGACGTATTCGTAAGTAGCAACGGAAATTACTTATTGCCAAAGAAATGGAATTTGGAAAGAGTCTTTGCGCGAATATCTAATTCAAATTTATGTGATGATTACGAACGCTGGTTAACAAAATGCCAGGATTCAGCTGGGTGTCCGACTGTTCACAGTGCAATACTACTGCTTTGTGGAATGAAAAGATTGGCGACAAGAGCGTATGGAATGTGTATTCTACTAGACTAATGGCGATTGATTGTGTCAGCATCGCATCACTATATTTCAGCAGCTTAGACGTCGTCAATTACGGTTGAATCTGTGCTAATGTGTTTAACATCCAGTCGAAAGGCCGCTTTTCGCTACATTCAAACCGACTTCAGGTCACCGCCAAATCAAAACGCAAAATGCAGCTTACAACTGTTTAGCAGTCGAAAAGAATGCATATATACTGGCTCCAGTTGTATTTTATTAGGAAACAGAGAACTAGGACAGCTGGTAAGACATTTGTAGTCTGGAGCAGAACTCAAAATTTTTGGTCAGGTCATTAGTACTGCCGCATGCTTGAAGCATTAAATTACCAAATGCATTTGCTGCTTCTTGTACTTTTTTTATTTACTCAAGAATAGGCGAGTTCATTCTTAGTTTCGTGTATGATAACTTGAAGAGTGAGTGAGGGCTCTCTAGACCGATTGTTTCACTAAGTACCATATTGCTGTTGTGAAATTGCAATTTCAGAACCGTTGAACGGGGATGTGATCACAATCGTAACAGTGGATCGAATAACTGTTGTTTATGGGCGTTGTTGGCTTGTTGCTGTGGATGCTGTTTAGCTGAATGCTGCGATTGAAGAGTTCATTCAATTTGCATATCTATGCCTTAGATAACAGGCAACTGCGAGGTTGGCAGTGAATGGCCTTTGTGGCATTTTTTAGGCAACGATCTCGGGGTGAGTGAACGATTGAGCAAAATAGAGAAAATTTAGTGCGATCGGCACCTAAAAAAGTAAAGTCAGCTCGGCGACTTTTTGTGTCGACGGGCAACTAAACCAATGCAGTTTCCGTATTCATCATAATTTAAATAATGCAACCTACTTAGTGGTAATCTTTAACCTTCTGCGTAAACTTCTCAAGCAAGATTCGTTTTTCTTGTTCCTTCACGGAAACCATTTCGCTCTATGTGAAAATTTGTTTTTAAAATATCCTGATGCGAACTCCGGTAATGACTCTCCGTAACAAAATTAATGGAGCGGAAATATCGTCAAAAACTGTTGGAGATAAATCAGGAATAATGAAATTTGATGGGAAATATGAGCGCCTTTCCGACCTTAATCTGAACCGTTGGGGTATACAGATTCCGATCAAAGTCACAGCAACTCAATGAGGGAGTATGATTTCATAATCAATGCTTTTCTACGAATCAAACACGGCAAATATTAGCCCTTTTGGAAATTTATGCCGAAAAAACTTGAATTGGCTCCAGACGACACTAAATTAGCGTTCACTTAAGTTAGATGCGCCGTAGTAATTTACTAGGTATATGGATAGATAAGGGGCCTTGCTTGCCAAGAATGTATGCTACGAATTCGCCATGGTTTTTTAGCTTAAATGCCAAAAGAACTTAAATTGAGAGCTTAACGTTGGAACTGAGAGAGTGTAACAAAACAATTTTGGCTGTTCACAAAATTTCAACTTTGTCTGTTCACAAAATTTCCCTTTTGTCGTCTTCGAAGCTATATAAAGGCTGTTGCTAACTTTTTGAAATTGAGACCACAACGCTTTCGAGAGCTTAAATAAATGATTCAAGAACTTCACCATCAAATAGTTGTTTGAACTCAGTGGAAAAGCAAATCACTGTCAAATGCCTACTTGATACTTTCTGTCCAGGTATATTTCTTAAGATTCGCTTAACAAAGTTGCACCTCACGGGGGTTTTTTTGAGTTTTTTTTACTCCGGTTTCATTGTGTCATTACGTTGACCGTCAAGTAGATCTGCAATGTACTTATTGAAGGGAAATGCCGGAATAGCTCAAGTTCGTTCATTGCACAGCTCGAATTTATCGATTTGTATTTTCGAATATCGTCCTCTTTTATCAGCTGTCTTAAATTATTGGCTCAACTATCTAAGTTTATCGTGATAGTCAGATGAAACCTCATTACCAGAGACGAATGACTGATATTACTCTTGTATTACATCGAAGTGTTAACGTTTGTTGTTGTATATATTATAACATTGTTTCGTTAATTTTTATAGCCAAAAGTTCATTAGAAAACTGCAGTTGATTTGCTTTAAAAAAAATCATCATTCGTTGTTAATTTTATGACTTTTGAAGATTGTATTCATGCTATTATTGCTATGACATATAGTTTCCCTATGTGAAAGAGTTAATAAATGAAATTTTTTGACGCATCCAAACGAGATCGCATCACTACATAAAAGGAGAAAAAAGAAAAACAGCAATGTTCACGTTAATAAAGTGTTATGTCTTAGTAACATCTACGCATACAGCTTATTGCAGTGCTAGTTTAAGAGGTTTAAATTGCCCGCAGCATTTTTTTCGAACTTGAAAAGCTGCGGTCTTGTACTGAAAGTTCATCTTTTATATAAACTTTGGATTATAAAGAATCTTAAATTTACGCAATTTCTCGATTAAACGAGACGCCAATCAAACAGAACACATGTAGTGTACTGCAGAGGGCAAAAGAACGTACCGCGGCGGAAACAAATACCGCGTTCGTAATAAAATCACTGTCTTGACATATAGGCTTTGTTGTGTATTGGTAATGTTTGTTTTACTATTTAAGTTAGTGTGACCAGTGTTAATATTAGTATTGCTTTGAGAATTAGAAGTGGTTTTAGAAATGTATCAATAACCAGTAATAAAAGAATACTTATAGTGATAATAGTAATAATAGTAATGGCAAATATAGTAATGTCAATAATAATAATAATAAAATTAGCGATAATGAATAATGACAATCATAATGATAATAGAAATAATAATATTTAATGATAATAATAATCGATTGTATTAATAATAAATACGATAAATAATTAACAATGAATAATAAGTAATAGTGATGATAACAAGTGGCAGGAAGATGAATGAATAAATAAATAAATAAATATTAACAATAATGGTAACAGTAGCAACATTAATAATGAAACAATCATTACTACGGTTAGTATTATTGCTCTTGACTATTTCTACTACAGTTATCGCTGTTGCTGTTTAGAAAAAAAAAAAGAAAACAAAGAACAAAAAACAAAAAAAACTTATTAATTGCCGTTTCACATTGCACTTTGCGCGATGAGATTGACCTACTTTATGCAAGAAATTAAAAAAAAAAGCGAATCAAAACGATGCTTGGCCTAGAGCTTATCTTCGAATCCACTGTGTTCGTTGGCCATTTGCATGCTTTTATGAACATGTTTGTTCCACAGAGCTGTTTTAGAATCTCAGATTTTCAGGAAACACGTTAAGAAGTCTGCCGAAGAACCTGTTACGATATGTGCTTTAGCATTCTGCTCATCTGAGGAATCTGTTTCGTGACTTGTAAACGAAATAATGCCATCATGTTTTAATCAATCGGTGGCTTGCACAACTCTTTTAGGAAGGACCCGCTTTTATTATAACTCAACCGATAAAAATGAAAGATCGGCTGGCAAAAAATGGATGTAAATTTTTTCTGTCTTCAAATGCCTATGACTTCTTTGAAAATTGATGGAATCAAATGAATGAACAGAACCTCTCGCTGTAGTGTCTAATACACTTAACGAATTCCGTAACATAAGCTTAAACGGCTTCAGAGTTGAAATCACCGTGTAAACAAGCAAATACACACGCGCACACAAACGAATCCAGAAACACGACTCTTCAAGCAATTTTGCAAAAGCGTTCAAAAACCGAATGGGAAAAAATGCTCCCCAAGTGCATTTATAGAACAATACTGAATTGCCTCTTTCTAACATTCGTTGCATCCGTAGAACCTCTGGTGTCCATTGAGTTTTTTAATGCGCTGCACAACTTTTCCTCTATGTTGTTATTCAAAGAACTGCATCGAATTCGAAAAGTTTATTTCTTTTAAGACAAATTTGGAATTAACAAGCGAGTACCATTCGCAGAAATTGTGAAAATAATGGAAGGGGTACAGTTGTGACATTTCCTCTTCAACATATTTTTGTTGGGAAGCACATCATATGCTGTAAAATCGCTCCAAAGAATAAAAATTTACCTGGTGGATAAGCAAAATTGCATAACATTGGAGCATAATAAAGCGCTCGAATTTTTATTATGCTTTGATAAAACGTTCAAAAGGCTTTTTTGTGCAGTAAGGTATACCGCATAGAACAGACGTATTACAATGGATTTGAACATTCAGAATCACATTGATTATCTGTAGATTTCCAGAACGGCCTTTCCAAAAGAGCAGTAAGTTTCCAACAGGAATTCATCACAGAGCAACCTGCAATGAGTGCTTTTCTAGGCGCAAAAAAAAAATGCAAATAATATCGGTTCACACAGCCAACTGGCTTTTGGTGCACTCGCTGAAAGAGATGATCGACGTGTGAAGGGTGCGATAGAGAACGATCGTGGAACCAGTTTCGCTTTGTGAGCCTTCAGCCAGCTCATCGCTCCTTTTGTGGCGCTTGTATGCAGATTGCGCGATCGCTCGTTTCATTCGCCACTTAGAGTCAACCGATAGCCAAATCACCACATGTTTTGGTAAATACCGTTCATGTGTTCAATTTTCACCTTGTTTAGGAGTGAAATGCATACGCCATGTCCCGTTAATAGAAGACCACTTTGACCAGATCTCTTTGAACATATTTCCGAGAAATCCAATTGCTAGATAGGAATGGTTTTGCACTTTTCTTTGCAATTTTCCACTATTGGCTTAATTTAATGAACTTGAATATATCTATTTTTTGATGTATGCTGCCAACTGATGCATGATTCTGAGCAACCTTTGCACCAAATAGTTTCGCTATTTTGCATCTTTTAATCGAAGTCAGCAAACCTGATGCCACCCAGTTTTTCGTGCATTCTCAGCTGCTTTTATTTTGGTAACCACTCACTCTCAGCTGAACGTGAATTTAAAGTTATTCTCAAAGGCACCAAATTTTACTTCCGACTATGGCATTTAGTACAAAATGCAAGTGACGGTAAATAACAAATATTTTAGAGTTAAAGCCTAATTCAAGCCAAAGGCTCCTAATTCATAAAATCGCTCCCTGAAGGTGCTCAATCAGGGGTATGTTTGATAAATGCCTGATGCGCCCTCATTTACGCACAGTTTTTTCTAGAAGTTGTTTGTTAATCACATCACACAGCAAGTAATTTGACAATGAAGGATGTACAGCAATATTTGGTTGAAGCGAGCCCCCTCCCCCACAGCAATGATAGCATCGTTTCTTCCGTGATCGAACTCGCACAGTCTTTGTAAGCATAGTGGAGAAACCAATGCCACGATTAAGAAATTTCCTAGTTCTGTTCTGTTACACTACAATTGCCTAACGTTATTTGGAGCTTGAGTCTTTCTAGTAGGATTTTCTTTGGCCAATATTTGATGCAAACTTGACATGCTCAATAAAGAATCACTAGTGATCTATTAAGTGCAATATTGTTAAACTAATTATTTTCCAACAGAATAAAAACAGTTTTGATATCAGTAGTAGCTCGCTTCTAACTCTCATAGAGATTTATTCGGCAGCATCACTTCTAAATGCAGTGCTTTCTTGAACGCTCAAAATTGTGGCAGTGAAAAACTGCAGCTTGTGCTGTCAAGATCGAAATGCAACAACTACGTGCTATCGCCGTTCTTAATCGTAGCCACATTTCAATGATTATATCACAGCGCTTATAAAAAAGCATGCCATTTTTGCACACTGGTGCGTTTTCCCACTAATTTTTGACCATCACACTTCTTCATTTGCGCAGAAGTGTTTGCACAATGGCTTCATTTTCCGCATGCAAGATATTCACTTTTCATATCAGTCTGCAAAATTCACCAACCAACCACATTTAAAATTTAAGGAATAGGCAGAAAAATTGCTAAGTTGAAAGTGTTACGCAAAATATACCAACTTCAATTCGAACATATTTGACCGGTTGAGTAATAAACAGCACCTTTCAAATTCTAGAAAGTACTAACGGCTGGAATTAGGAATTAATGCTTTTGAAAGTATTGTACATTTCTGTGTTTTTTTTCTATTTTTGGCTTCGTTCAGGTTTCTTTCCTATGCATTTATGTGCTTGATGCCGCTATGTTTGATGTGCCAGTTATTGCTGCTGTACGAATATGTTTTATGACGGAATATTATGCCTGTTTATCGCTTGAATTTGTCACCAAAATGATCACCTGTAGGGCCGAGTGTGCCTACCGTTCCATCTTCCACAATTGTTACGAGCATTGCTTTTGAGACATCCCGTAAGCATTGAGTGACGATCTGTTGTTTTTGCTATTACTTCGATTGTATCGCCGACATAGGTTTATATGTTTTGTAGAGGCGGAAATGTTCACTATGATATTCGCAAGGTGATTTTTTAAGTTGCACGACATGAGCGAGTTTTTACCAACGGGAATGACGTCCATTTTCGGAAATATTGCCTAATGAATGACGTAATTAGTGTTGTTTTAGACAAAGAATGACGTAAATAGGTGATACTAGCGTGGTGAGAAGTCTTTAACCTTCGGAGGAGTTCTCGATGAAGACCCTGTGGGAAAGGAGCTCCTCGACTTTTTTGTTTCCGGCTTTGTGCCATCAAGCTTCTCGTCTCGATAAATCGCCCCTCAGCTGTTCTTACCCTCCCCTTCCACCTTTGACCGGACACCCCTATTGCCCCATTACACTACGTGATACTATTTCGGATTTCACGATTACCTGATTTAAACTGAAAAACAAGCGACGTTCTTATCGGAATATAGAGCCGAACGTTTTCATCCTTCTGAAATTTACTGCTCATATTTTCTTCGGTACCTAAAAATATAGCTGTCGTTTTCTATGGACCCTTCGTTATTGAACAAATTCCATGTTTTTGGTCACTCAATTTTAGGATGCTGGCCTTCAGAGTATAAAAATTATTTTGTATTTTCGAAGATTCCTTACCATTTTCTGGTTTTCACCTAAGAGCATGAAGAATAGATCTATAGTCTGCAGAGAACGAAATGATCGAAATCTCTTTAAATAGCAGCGCCAAATGCGTGAAACAAAATATTTTGTTGTTATTAACAAACATAGATTTTTTTGTTTTAAATGTCTTCAAGCATAGTCGCTTACAATATAAACTGAAGTGTGCACTTTCATGTAAATTTTATTTGAAAATCGACTCTGCTCATAAACTCATAACAGTAAAATTAAAGAAAGAAATTCGAATTCTGAACTATTTTCTTCAGCTGTAATTCCCTCTTCTACTGGGGACGGTTGTTCATGTTCTTGATGCTCTCACTTGCGGGACATTTTATGTGGCGGCTAATCCCGATACCTATTCCTCTAATTTCTCATCGCATGAATCATCGTAAATTCCACTCATCCTACAGCTGCTTCCTCTGACTCCTAAACGTTGCTGTCGATTTTCATACGTTGATCATTTATGCAAGAAAAAAGACCGAAACGTACGCTTGCGCGCAACATAAAAACGTTTGGCAACCACATGCGAAAAACCAATATTTCTCTATGGCAATCGTTTCGATGTGCTTCGTTTCATACGATTTCCTCAGAGCGATTAGAAGCTTCATTCTTCACTTTAAAAATTCGAAATACTATGAACTCAGGAATTAATCGATGTCAACACTTTTCATTAACGGTATGGAAATATATATTCGTTTAGTTATACATTATTTCATCATTTTCAAGTTTTTTTTTAAAATTCGAATCTCCCATAGCAGTTCCTTTTTAAGATTTTCCTAACAATGTTCTAAATTTCCTGGCATGAAGATCATTTCAGTTTCTGCGTGTTTTTTTTTTTTGCCGTCGAATTGCAGGTATTCGGTCAATTTTTTCGTGCTCAACATATACAGTGCATTTTCTTTGATGGAGTTTCCAGATGTTGTTGTTTTTTCTCATCTCTGATAACGTCATTCCATGTACTGACTCCTAACAACGTTTCCGAGTGGCCATGTGACAGCACACTGTGAGAGCAAGTGAATGATGACGAATTAAAATCTTCTTAAGCTGTATTAGTCGAAGGAAGGAGGAGGTGGGTTGTGGGACAACGCTTAAGAGGGAGGGGAGATGAACATAAAAATACGGCCACCTAGAGACAATATTCACAGTGAAGTGAGAAAACCTATGCGCACATCCTTTCGTTTACCCTAGTCATCCGATAGTGCAATTTTTGTCGGTGCGGTGCTTGCATCGTAAAGAGCGTGCCACCTACATATAAAACACCTCTCACCTGTCCGCTCATAGGTCTCCAAAGAGTGTGAAACGTGGCTGTATTCTCTGAGTCTTCTCAAACCTGCACTTTTTTGCTCTTCTACGTATAGCAACAATGGAAAGTGTAGTTTTTCGACTATCTCACATGAATCTTCTCAACATTTGATTGCTCAGAAATCTATTGTATAAGTACTTCCGTTGCTTATGTCTCCTGTTGAGTCTCTAAATCGGAACGTTGCAAACGTAATTTTGGTGAAAATTATAATGCCAACTATGAAATGATGCATTGCAAGTGTGTCATTATTCTTATACAGGGAGTTCGGCAGTTTTTTTTTGGTTATTTTGCTAAATGAAGAAGACAAAGAAAATACTATCGCATCTGGTGACGATTAAAAGAAAAAGAATTGAGAGTGATCCCAGCAATTTTTTGCTCCAGAATATCTTGATTCAAAGTTCTAGACCAACTGAATTTGAGTCTCAAAAACCATGCTGTAAGTATGACTGATTAAGCAATAAACAATTCGATCTAGACGTCTTCATCATCCCGCAATCCTTCCGTTAAGATCCAAGAGAGTGAGTCACGCAGTTTTCTTGATCAGTCAGTTGATCAGAGTCATTAATCCAGTAGTCTGTAATTCAGAGTTCCTTGATTGATCGCTTAAAGGGTATGAACCCAATCTATCGGAAGTAAGGGATTACGGAGCATTCTTTAGCGTATCGTTGGCATCGTTTGCAATACTGAAAAGCATCGTTCTCGTATCGCCATTCGATGTAAAGTTTGCGCAGCTTTACGGTGAGCGCTTCGCATCGTCGTTTCCGCCTCTACATTTCAGCATTCCGCTCATTCCAGTTTCGCGCTACTTTCTTTGCATGACGAACTCATTGTTGTGCATATATACTCTTCCACTGTAGAGGTATCCTTGCCGCTCCTCGCGACTTCAAAGATTCATCCCATGCTTTCATAGCTCATAGCCCTTGCGCGATAGCATCATATTTCTCAGCAGTAATGGTATTATTCAAGCTCTCAATGGTGAAACTTGGCTCGTTTAGTTAGCTTGAGGTGTGCAGTCAAAACCTGTAGCTTTGCATGCAAAACTTCCACTTTGTTTGCCTTGTGCCTCTAAGGGGGCGAGATCCAGAAATGACACGGATTGTAGTCATCATTTGAGCTTTCTCATTGTAGTCATCATTCGCAGATAATGCGTACAAAATTTCTTGACCAATAGCTTTCTCATTCACAGCTAAAATTAATCGCAATATACATGCATTGTATGCACATGTTTATGGGTATTGTTCGTTTACGAAGTACCCACTTTGGGCATTAAATGATCCAAAGCATTATCTGCAGCCGGAGTGCTGTTGATAATGTTTAAAGTATAATACCTGTGAATGGATTATTCTATTGCGAAATTTGTGTTTGAAATCTTTGCCACTCGTTATATGTAGAGGTTAGGAATCCCTTTCGATTACTTCGAGAAACGACATGAAACATTATGCACAAGGGAATAGAAAAGTATGTGATCTTTGTCCAACAAGTTGTATAGAAATGCTGGCTGAATGTTGAACCTAAGCGGGAGCATTAGTATGAGAGTTTTTCCTCACTTTTGGTCAGTGAATGTTTTTATGCGTTTTTGCTAATTTGCGAAGCGCACCTTAGCGAGATCGTGCATCTGTGAGTGTGGGTGTGTATGTTTGTCTGCTTTAAAGTAGTCTAAACTTGAAAGGCAGTAAAACTACACCCGCAAATTTTGGTGGGCATATTTTGACATTTCGCGTTAACATTCGAATTTTCCTATAAGTTGGCTAAGATGTAAACTCATATATGTCTGAATATTAGCATACATTTTGTAGCCGATCGGATGTTTATTTTACGCCAGACGGGTCGTGAAAAAAAGCAAACCTTTTATAGAATGTTTGTAAGATCTGTACGAGATAAAGGTAAATGCACAATCGTCGTTGCGCAACTTTTTCTGCTCGTTCAGAGTCGATGAATTGGGTCATCTTGATGAATCTAATTTTAAAAGCGTATATTATGTCAGCTCTTCTATTAAACATTTCCATTTAAAATTTTTTATCAAAACTTGATAAATGATGAGTCAATATTTCGTCGTTATTGAAGAATGCTTTCTTTTGAAGCAATTACTTACTATAAGCTTCATAGTTAAAACAACTATGCATCGCCGTTTACTAGCGTGATCTCTAAAAGCTGAGAGCTTTTTAAACCATTCTCAAGTCTGTTTCGAAGATAAATTCAAGGCTGTGAACATGACTTTAAGAGGATTTTAAAACCTTGAAACTTTAGTCCGGCTCTAATTGGTCTTTATCTGAAGTTTGTCGTGAATTTCAAATTTACTGCTTTGCATCAATGCATCTATGATTCACAAAAGTTTTTTGCGCTTCTGCTACGCCTTGGTCTTTTATTTCCTTTATTCATCCTCCCTCACAAGCATTCTCGCACTTTCGTACACTATAAGAAATTCATTATGAAAATGCTAGACATCCTGATCTACAGAGGCAACCAGCTGAAATATGATGCAGGCGAGTGCAATCAACCGAATATGTTTGCTGATCATAATTGTTAAAAAAAAAGAGTTTCTGATACTCACTCTAAATTGTTCGCTCCCACTCGCAAATATGATGTTCGATAATGACGGAAATATTTCAGACTTCATCCATAGGTCAATTAATAAAATCATATGTGTACCCATAAATAGTGCCTTTAAACTTTGGTTTATTTACATGGGGTCAAACGACATAAGTCAAACGTTATGTAAGGTTTTTGTGAATTCTTTTGAAAAAGGACAAAATCCTCTGCAGAACTATGATTTACAGAATTGTTTCGCAACCGGTTGACGACTGCTGAGCAGCTTTAAACCGGCGCCGATTGAAAAGAATTTTTTTTTCTTTTGTCAGACATGTCTTTGTTCACTCTTAGAAATAATATTTCGTTCGAAATATTTTCAAGTTTGGTTTCGCAACCATTGTTAATATGGGATTTTATTTTTCATCGTTATTATCGAGGTCCTATTCTTCTTTATGAATTGAATCGTGTTCCGGTCTTGATAACTGTCAACTCGAAAATGAATTCGAATATGATAAACCAGAAATTGCATTATTTTATACGTGAACAATAAACACCTTTGAAGCCGATCGTATAGGTCTTGTGAACTGAATTGAAAAAAGAAACAAACGAACTTTTGAACTTTGCAATTTAAAAGAGATTGCGATGAAATTTTCGACAATGTAACACTTTTTTAAGCAACGAGTAAGGTTCTAGGAGGAAATTAGAAAGAGCAAAACATTGAGAGGTCTAAATCACCATTTCTAAAGACTATTTTCTGCAAGCATCAAATTTGGGTTTGAAACGAAGTAAATACGAATTGCAGCGACATTACTGATGCCTTACCCGTTCTGCACCAGCCTGACGTTTCGCACATGACACTGATTTCCAACCCACCACATTTCGTCGCCCATGATCTCCGGGAATAGTAGCATCCGCAGTTTTATACATTTGTGGTGAAAGGATACTGTGCAGTGAGGAGTCTTAAGGCATTCGCAAATTTGAGAACCGATATACAGATTCCGCAGAAAATGGGGATAAGTGGGGCGAGAGATGAGGGAAGGAGGGTGGGGAATTATATCCAACGCAAAATGGTTTGGTACATGTCTTTTGAGGAATCTTCATTCTCCTGCTGTTAATATTTTTGCTTTTCGAATTTTTCGAGCAGTTTTCCACGCTCAGTATGTATGCTGGATAACCGCCTCAGTATGTGCGGACTTTTGTTACAGGTGGGAGCCTTATGGTTGAGAGTCGCGCTTAGCTTTTACGACTTATTGAAGCAAGTGAAAATTTTATGATGGTCTATAGGGAAGGGATTCATCAACTGATATAGTATACCTGCAAAATTGCTTTCAGGATGCTTCACACATAGTGTGTTCGGCATTAGCGTTATTTAACCTAGAATCATTAGCGCTTCGCACTTATATGGACGAAACCTCGAAGACTAACAAAGCGATATTTTCTATGTAGCCTTGACATTGAAGCAAATATAATACTTTTTTTTTTTTTGGGGACGCAATTGCGTAGTCGCTATCGTCTAACTGACAAGCTGGTAGTAGTGTAGATGCACTATTTACAGTGCGATTCTCTCTCTTATCACCGAACGTTGCGACAATCGATTGATGGAAAAATTTAGGTGGTGTGTGTACCGACAAAAAGGTGCAATGAGCTAGACGATCAAGTGTCGCATCGCATGCCATATTCAGTAACACTCAAAGTAAGTTGCTCAATCGTTGCAATTTAATTGTTTTTTGTTGGTAAAAATGAACCCCGTTATACCTGCAATCGTATATTGAGTGGCATTTCGCCAACATGTTTAGTCGGCTGAAGCGCCAAGAGTGATTTAATTTTGCCGATACTAGCCGAAAGAGGTGATGTGTTTATTTTCAGCGAAACTGGTATGCGCTGAAGTTTTCACGTGACGGCAATTAGTGTGCATTAGATAGGTGATGCTCACTTGTGGATCACTTCCTTCCTAACTAATATGCTCTCTACTGCCACAATGCTGCCATTCGAAAGTACCGAGCGCATTCATTTCAACCCTAACAACAATAATATCAAAAAGAATATTGTTTGCTTGTTATCCTCTTTTTATGTTGTCTCTAATTTTTTCCGCCGTTTCTTTGCGGAACAAGTTATACGGAAGCCTACGAATGACAATTTGGCGGCAATAAAGTATGAGAAAATGGCGAATAAATTTTTATTAAACTAAGTAAATAAAACTTAATAAAAATACAATTAAGATAAAATTCACATACTACGACACTTACTGCTACTGAGATGTCTCGAACATATAAGACGGCGCAAATGCCCATCATCAAATAAGAGCTTTATTTATTCGCACTGTGATTTCTATAAGTCAACTAAGAATTGCGGCAATACCGTTGCTTAATGAAGCGTTGAGAGATGGAAAACGGAAAAACCAATCGACATCTGCAACTATGATCGAAAGTCGTTGAAAAAGTGAAAATTAACTGAAATCAATTTTAAATGACAAAACGTTCCTGCTAACACGAGTATCAGCGGTCATGTCTCTCAGAAATTCGAAAGCTTCATGCATCCATTTCTTGAATAGTTCCGCGTACTGGTAAGGATATTTCAGGAATATCTCTTAATAAAATTCCCAAGATTTATATTCCAAGAACTCGATCGTGGATTTCATTTAAGCTTCGCTGTCATCAGTTATCAGTTATCAGTTATCTTGTTTGAAGCAGAAACCAAACCGATAAAATTTAGATTCCTCTTTCCCTTAGGTTTTTCCTTTTGTCCTTGACTCGGACTCTTCGCAAACGAACTATTTTTGAACTACTTCATGTCAATTTCGAGAAGTGTAGGAGACGAGGTAAATAATTCCGCAATTCGCTTATGAAATAGACTTCTGATCGATTTATTTTTTTCATTAAACTGATGCCGTTTTCTTCGACTCGATAAGAAAATGAAGGAAAAACTTCGTTGCAGTATAATATGCAGATGAAGAAGTGCGCAGATATACCAAGGAAACTGCAGTTCTCAGGTGACTTGTGGAGCAGCATGTTATTGACCGTAGCATATGGGGCCGTGTTCATAATATTGTACTTAGAGACTTCTTATCGAATCTTCGACACAGCTCTTTGTAAGGGTTGTCTGTTTTGTGGAGCTCAAACAGCGAAGTGACTACTGTTTGCATCGGATCGAATTTCTCTGCAAAACTATAGGGGAACATTTGGAAAAAAAGCTTAATCGAATAACCACCGTGTTTTTCTCTTTTAAATTCAAGAACACGAAATATCTTCTTTCAAAGGCGTCTGCTTTTAAATGGCAAATGTAGTAGTGAAGTGTAGAGAGGGGAGGAGGGAAGGGGGTTGCGGGGAGGGGTAGGAGTGAGGGTGGAGGAAGAGTGGGGAATGCCGAGCGAGAGCGTTTCAATGAAAAGGTTCTATGAGAATGCACAACTAAGTGAAGCGTGGAATGCGTGAAACTGGCAACGCTGATCGCCTATCGATGAATCAATATTCACTAGGTCAAAACTGAAAATGTTTTTTTCTTACCGCCAACGCTTCACATTTCATTTCTTTAAGCGAATTCACTCGCTTTAGAAGGCGCAGACGTATCGATGCAATTGATGAAAACTAATGATGGTTTTGAGCAGTAAGTTGTTATTTTTCTATTTTCCATTTCATTTCTTTTTCTCTTCTTGAATTCATTTATTGTTCCAAAATAGAAATAAAAGTGCGCTTTTGGTTATTAAACTCAATCCGATTATTTCTTCTACGATGCGAACTCAGATAAGGTGCCATAACGAAATTCGACAGGATAACACAAATGATCAGTGATGAATTAAAGTGATTTTCTTCTCTGTTCTTTAATCTCGGGTTCATTCTAATGCACAGTTAGCGAGTACTCGTCTACGATGGAGAAATTTCATCTGTCTTGATGGGCAGAATTTTACCGATGGGTAGAATGTTGCTAAGATTTTGCGGCACTTGTTGTCTTTAATGCAGATGAGCTGGAGTTTAGTGTTCGGTCCGTTCAATCAATTTACGAATAAATTTTGATGTGAGGTTCGTGATCTCTGTTTAAAAAAAAAGATTATACGAATCGTCAACTTTAGCTGGCAGAAACTTGGCAAGTGATATCCTTTATTCGTCTGAAGTCGGTAGTCATTGCTGTTTTTGTGTGCTGCAGGCTTGCTGCTCATGAGATCAGATTGACCTACTTAACATTAGGCAGTTAAAGTTTCTAGAAATTTGAAGAAACCAAAATTGAAGATTTTCGCATGCATTATTTTGTTTAGGTTACAGAGTGAACATTTTGTTCAACTGAAGTTTATGTTTGATTAAATAGTCGATGTTTCCTCGCGAAGTACCTATGAATCCACTCGATTCCTCATAGATGAAACTGTAAAAGTCATATATAGCGCGTGCTACCTTGATTCAATTCTTTTCCTCAATGTTTACATTCCCTTTTGTGTTTTCAAAGCATTTCCCTCCTCTGAGATTCTTTTGAGTGAACCGAACACAGCATCAAAACCGCTAACTACAATTTATTACTGATTCCATATCGCAGCACACAGTGGAAAAGAAATTTTCTGAAGAACATTCTAACTGCTCCAAATAATAAAAGGGATTGCGAAAATACGTGCAAACTTGATGCAGAGCACTGAATCCAAGAGAATGCATGCACATTATAGTAGAGTCCGAGCAGAGCTGACTTCTTAGGGAAGCGTTTCAGGAGTAATTTATAAGTAAAATGAAAGCTAAAACTAGCTGAATTTCAAGAAATGATCACCGAAAAGGTTTTCGGCCAAATAAATTCCCATCTATGTCTTGCACTCTGTCGGCGGTATTCAATAGGTTTCTGCTTACATTTAAGTTATTCGAAGTTAGTTATTGTCTTAAATAATTTCTGATACGGTGTTTTCTCATGCATCTCATAATATTCTGTAAGACAATTACGCTGATTTCAGTCGTTGGATGCATTTATAGAAATATACTATATGAATAAAATGTTCAAGTATGGAGCAAGTGGTTTAAATTTATGTTCAGATATGAAGCAACTCTTCGTTATTCTAGAACAACATCACTGTAAACGTTTTATTGAATAGGATGGAGACAAATGCAGGCGAATGCGCTCACGAATAGTTAGCAGCAGACGCACATTGATGTAGCTTTCAAAAGAAGCACCCCCATCACGAATGGGCAACGCATTTTAATGGCAACGTTTGCGCATACGTTCCTTCGAAGTTGCTGTGCTGTGTTGTTGCTCTACTGTACTCATTTATATCGTAATGGGTCATGCGCTATCAACCGAGTAAGCATTTTCAATGTCCCGAAACCTAACGGCCTCTACAACTGCCAACCTCCTTCTCCTTCTCCGCTATCGACTCCTGATCCCTCTATGATACTATTGCTGCTACAGTGCAATTTACAACCAACGGATCAATATTGCTAGTTTCATACAGCATTGAGACTCATCCTACAAAACTACTATTGTGTGAGATTAATCCAAAATTACACCTTATCCCAACTGAACAGTTTCTTTAGCTCTCGTTGAACCTGATATTTACAGTTTCAGCACACTTCAATTACGCTGCTTAGGTTGAGGAATCGAAAGAGCCAAAAAGCACTATTAATCAACTTGAAAATTTGTGCCGTTGTGCTGTTATTCTCATTGTTCGGTGCTAGGTGGTGTTGGATCGAGATCAAACGATCTCTCCACATCCTGGCGCTATCAGTTTCTCCTCTCATATCCGTCTCCCAATTCCAGAGAAGATATGACGTTGGAACATGCTGAACATTTATTCGTTTCGAGTCATTCTTGTATCCTAGATGCGCTGAATTGTCTATTGTAGCGTCTAGCTAAGCTATCCGCATCTGTCGAGTGTGTTTCCTCTCTAGAACGACAATGATGATCGCGGCGAAATCTGTAAGTGCTTGAAACGACTCAATCGGTAAACGCCACAATGTGCATGCTACAGTCCTTCAGTGCCGCTGGCCATGATGTACATTTTGGCAAACTTTGAAAAAAAAATTTGTCACCTCTTCAGTAGACACCATTTTTTGACCATATGCAGGCAGCTTGTAAGCTTCAACCGGCCAAGGCTTCAAATTTATGAACTTGCTTAGCTGAAACTGACTCTAAGCCGATCAAGCTGAATTTTCACTTAACTGAAATTTCAAGCTGCTCAATGTGCACAGGTTCATTGTAATACATCAGGGGCACTAGAAATTCTCTGTTAAATTTCTTCATTGATTTATGTAATGATTCGTTGAATCACAATTCCCGAGTGTACGTCGAATATCGCTTATCAATATGCTTTGACTGAATAGTGTGATGAGGATTCTCAAAAAACGAGGGATATGTGGTCATTACAAAAATATCAATTCTTCGTTTGATGCTTTCGACGAATAATTAATAATGTTCGTGGAATTTGACTGCTCATATACGATTTATCTCATTTCCTCATTAATCATATCCTATTTCATTAAATAAGATGACTACAAATAATCCTCTCATCTTTATCTTCTTTACCAGTGAAGATTTAATATCTAAAATATTTCGCATAATAGGCATCGCACCAATTACACTATTTTTTAAACTTTATCATTGAACGATACATGAAAATGTTCGAAAATGTGAACATTAACGTATATATTTGTTTCATAAATTTTCATATCTAAATAAATTTTAAAGGGTTTTTTTCGATCAGTTTACTCATACGAACGATTGGTTGTTTTATCTCTTTCTTGATCAAAAACAAAATATTCGTCGTATATTTTGCTCAATGCTGTTCACTTATGCATTCGTATTGTTCATTTCCTCCTCATTGCAACGTTAATCAATTGAACGTCTCCTTGTTTAAATGCTTGCAAAAAAAAAAGAAAAAATAAATAAAAAGCCAACTGTGTCCTTTTTTAGAACTACCAACCATATGTAAACTGGAATTTACTTTCTGAACTAATTGTTCTCAGCGATTACTTGCAATTCTTTGTAAGAGAAATTCTTTTGTTGTTCATATTTTACGTCCCTTTAATTGTGAAGAATTCCAGAGAGCGTTCTTTTAAGATGTATGCTTCGTGCAAAAAATTTTCTGTTCATTTGATGGAATTATTATCGCATATGAGTGTTTTCACATAAAAATATATCTGCATGATGCTTTTCATGACGCGTTGTCTATCATCAATTCTCTTTGTTTAGCAATGAAGATACGATTCGTTTTTCTTTTCTATTTTTTCTTTTTTTTTATTTTTTTTATTCTTTTTTGTGGAATTTATTACATCTATTACACAATTGGAATGATAATGATAAACAATAATCGAAAAGATTATTTATTTATTATTTCTGAATTTGTTCGATTTTAGTTTACGAATATGATTTTAATAATGCACATTTACTATCACATTCCTCAGTGATAATCCATTTGGGACGCAAATGGAATATATTTGAGTAAATTAGCTTTGATTATTCCATAGCATAACGTATTTATTGTATAATGTGGTTATTTGTATAGTATGAGCACTCGATGATAGATTTTAAAATTACACATTTGTTGTTTTATTATTAGCATTAACAAATTTGCTTCATTTAACAAATATTCAATTTGATGCTTAGCATAGGTGAAGTTAGCGCCAACAAATTATTCAGATATTCAGATGAGATCCTTATTTCTCTAACTATTATTCTTAGAAAAAAAAGCTCAATTTTGACTATGTTGAAAGTTTGACTAGTATTAATCGAATAAAACTATTTCATCGCGCTGTTAAATCTGCATTTGTTTTTCGAATGTGCGTATTTAATAGGTACCAACTCATTAACCTGTCGCTTTTTTGAAGGTTTTTTTTTTTTAATTGAATATATATATTGACGTCAATTTACTCAAATTTCTAATAATTCATGACTTATTCCTATCATTTCTGCAACACTTTTTTAAAAGTTTATAACACGACCGTATACACTGTCTATATTTAAAATACCAGTCTATTTGGCGGCCTCCTGAGAAGCTTCCTGTTCATATGAATTGGTGAAACTTTTGAGAGAGGTAGACTAATTAATTCCTAATAGTTCATAGTTTACGTACACCTTTGGAATGCGATTAGATAATACTGTTATTTGCGTTTGCTTGAAGTATCTCTAATCGACCTGCCTCTTTTCAAAAGTGGAGGGTAAAGGTCATGTTTGAGTTATTGAGGATGAGTGCTACTCACGTAGGCTTGATGGAAAGAGCAAGAAGCATTTATAGGAAAACTTCTTATGTTGCACTGATGGAACTGTCGATGCATACAGTATTGGGTTTCAGAGCGAGGTACCGTCGTTACATATACCGACGGGGAGACGCGATGCAGCAGAGGAGGTTATTTGGAGGAATGTCAATGAACATGAGCATTGACGCCTTCCACAACACTTCGCTGCACATCGGAGATGTCGTCTCGTTGTACACAGAGGATCGCAGCCGACTGATTGACGAACGACCAGATGATCGTCTTCTTGCTTTGAAGACGGGCTTCCTTTCGACACTCGGGCAAGTTGACCTTATTCTTTGCTGCATGCTAAAATGCTATGATTTCAAAAGCTTCCTTATAAAATACAAACGTTGCGCAGTCCTCACACAGATCGCAAGGTGACAACATCGGTATGTGCGGAATGGTTCGCCCACTGAACTCAAAATATTTTGATACATCGTCGTCTTATTCTCTACTCAAATCCCATGAACCTTTCAGTTGTGCATTTTTGGATTTATCGTATCATCTGCCTATTACTTTTTATCTCTTTCATGCTGCATTTATTTCAGCCTCGTCGACGACCGATGTATCGTTGAGATTGGTGACGGTGGACCTGAATCACCTCCAAAAAAATTCCGAGGTATATTACTGGAGGTATACTGTTCGAAGTGCTCTCTTCAGCATTCACTCAGCACTTCCAATACTGGAGAACAGCAAGAGCTGCTCATTCCATTACGCTGGTCCTACGGATCGGTGTTGTCCCTCCTTTTCAAATGGTTTTAATCAAAGTGTGGAAGGTAATGAATATCTCAACGTTTTCAGACTGTCTATTCCGTATCTGTCCGATCAATCGATATGCGGCACAAAAGCAATACTGGACTGAGCAAAAAAAGTTCCAAGTCGGTGATTCGGTATTCGAAGAAGATATGTTAAAGAAATTAAAGAATGCAGCAGACAAAGAAAAAGAGCAAAACGATATGGAATATCGCAAAATGTTGGGCGTTACAGTGCAATACGGTGGCACAATTCAGGTTAGAGTTAACTTTTGGCTTCGGTAATTCAGCAATAAGCAGCGAACCGCATCACCGAGTAAAGAAACAGTGCAGCTTTAAAACGTTTGCGACAGCATCAAATCAAATCAATAAACTCGTCAACAGGAGGGTTGTACTATTATTAAATTAGCTAAATACGCTTTTCAATTCATGACTATCTGATGCTGACTGCGAACTACGTGATGAATATTTACGAAATAGTCATAAGAAATCAAGAGAACTGATGATGCGGATACTAGACCACTCTAGGCACTCCTTGATTAGACCACTCCTTATGTCACATCTATAACAGAAAGTTTTCAGCTACTGCATGTAAAATCTGATAAATATCTGACCGTTATGAAGAACTCGCCAGCAAAGTTAGAACGAAATGCAATGAAGGTATACCTGGACAAGACGGGAAATGAGGGCTCATGGTTCTACGTGGAACCTGTTTATAAACACTCTTTCCTCGGAGACAACGTTGGTTTTGATTTGAAACTCTTTCCTCTTTCAGTTATTGCTACTTTGAAAGGCTTTTCTCAATGGTTGAGGAGTTACGATACAACCTGATTCTGAAATCTGCTGAATGCATTGTGTTAGAAATATCCAGCTATGAAAGTTTGTTAATAGTGATAAAACGATCTCGCAGGCAGCTCGTATAATCTTTGAGACCGTCGAAATGTTTATGTGAAGTTGACTGAGTGAGAGTCTTACAAAACATATTGTGTTGAGGTTCCATGTAAAGGATATCGTTTTTTGCAGTCACAAACTCTAGCACCTTACATATCGGTAAAAACTAACGTGATGCTTAACTTAGCTTCAACTTCAGTTTTATAACATACTCACGGACAGAAAATACAAATGTGTCTGCAAAAGGTACTATTTCTAGATGATGTGAATTACCACTGGGCCAGGTTGAAGATGAATATAAAATCAGCCAATATTTGGCATCAAAATGGATGTGAGGTGGAAACGATCGTTAGGATAGGCAAGAATGGACTCATACTCCATTATTCGATGCATTCATGGCCACAAATCCATGTAACCTAGCGCGTTCTTGATTAACAATCGCTTCGCTCAATACACAGCAAAAAACGTCATTGGCCAGAAGTGTTTGAAGGCATCAAAGAAAATGATCATTAGGATAGATTATTTCAGGTGAACGCTGGTGACCGAATAAGCTTGGTTCCGTATTCGTATGGGTCGACGTCGGTTACAACTGGACATATCAAGCCACAAATACATCTCTCACAAATGAGGTGTCTTCCTAGATTTTCTTATTCCCTCACCTTTGTGGATTATTGTGCGCTAATTCATGTTAACCGATTACAACCTAAGCAACAGAGAAACAGTGATTACTGCTAGCGAAAAAAAACGTGGAGCAGCATGGTAGAAAAGCCGACATGATAGATCCTTTACGTTGCCCTCACTAAACTAGCAAGTTTAATCAGTTGCCAACAAACGAAAAATTTTTACACAAAGCACAGTACCGCATTCTTGTTCTTTGACAGTTCAGCTAATGTGGTCTTGTTACTGTAATTGTGTAGTTTAACGGTATTTCCATAAACGCTACAAGCAGTATACAATTGAGCTGCGGGCTAATTTGACATTATATGTTAAGGCTTTCCGATCATCCGACCGCCTGCGAAGTTAACTGTCTCAATGAGCTCACCGAGTGGCAGGTGTTTATGTTCTTACAGTTTGATGAAAACCAGCCGGATATCGTCAAGTCGGTCCGTATTTAATATTCGTTTTTCTTTGCAAATCAATGAAAACTGAAAAATGCTGCCGAAAGGATTTCTTTCGCCTGTTCTTAACATCATATTTTCGTCCAAGGAACAAGATAGCAAACACTCGGAAAAGTTTTAAAAAAAACTCTAAAAGCGCAAAAACTGTGCCTGAATCACTCACACCTCTCGCTGTTACGTCATAAGATGCAAACAGAGGATCGGTAGTAAGAAGTTCGCCTTCAAATTAGCAGCTTCTAGTAGTCTTTAGGTCGTTTGTGAAAGCATACGTGGAATTGCGGATGTGTACGGTAACGTTTGCAGGTGTTTTCTCTTTTTTTGAGCGTGCTGCTTTCTGATTCATCCCTAGAATGCATCCTAGAAGCAGTGAAATAAAAGAACTCTATGCGACTTCCACTGGCAAATACTTTCTGTGCTTTTGAAAAGTTTTTTGAAAACGTTGCGGACGTTGGAAGAATAAAGAATGTGAAACCATGATTTTGAATAAATTACTCCCTAGACTGGCCTTGAATAGCTTAAGTTTGCAACGAAGATGTCATGCTTCTTAGTTAGAGATTACATGACTAGTTTATATTCCTGTTGTTGAAAAAAATATTACTGTATCCAGATATTTATCCATCTCATTGAAAATATACATTAAGGGTGACGTTGTTCGATTGTTCCACGCGGATCAGCAGACATTTCTTACGTTAGATACGATTCCGAAAAAAAATATTGACGTCGCATTCCTGAGAATGACGAATCGGCCATCTGCTGCCGATGCGACATCATCTCGTGCCCTTTGGGAGGTGCAGGTACGTTGTTACTTTTTTATAAGCTGCAATGCTATAGAAATTCTAGAGTTTGAGTTTCAGCTGTTTTCTAGTTGCTTGCTATTCTTTTTTTCACGTGCAAGTAGTGTATCAATTTTTGCAAAGTCGGCTATTATTTCAAGCTCATTCCGTTGATATAGGCTTCGCATTAAGTAAAATATGGTTCAAAATGATTTCAGAAAACAAACAAAGCTCAGTAATTAACTCTTGTCAGTTCACAGAGCGCATTTTTTCTACCAATTTAAAGAAAACGCAAAAAAAAAACGAGGTCAGATGACATGGATCTTAGGCGTAGACCTAATTTCAAACCAAGCTTGTGGTAGAGTTTATTAGTGTGAGGCTTATTAGGCACTGCTGGAAACGTACCGTCATGGGTGGTCTGTGTCAGGAAATGTCACTCGGTGTCCGCTGTGCTCATGAGTCAAAAGTGATAATGAGCTTTTTGTGGTAGGTATGGGTTCTGCAGACTTCTAAATCTATGCCGAAATTTTGATGTTATCGATTGCTTATTCACCGTTACGGGATGTAGAGTACCACATGCTGTGTCGTTTGCAATTGCAGGGACTCCATCTAAAGCGCTAAAACAGTTTAAATTTATCGTTATAAGCGAAGATTGTAATGCTGTTAATGCTATATTCGCAAACGATTTTGAGGTGGTACAACCGGAAGCCTACCGAGGGAGTGCAGCGTCGTGGATGGAACGCTTCCGCTTCAAACATCTCGCCACTGACATGTTTCTTAGTGTTGAGAAGCTTAATCTTCATTCGAGTCACACTTTCGATCGCCTTTCTTCTCATCAGGGCGCTTCTACGACAGGTTGCATTGATTCTTTCAGCAACTCAGACACGTGTTGTGCACCTTACTAATCGAGTTAGCGTTTGTGCAGAACTTGAAGCGCATAGTGATCGCAAGGCAAGAATTTTATTTGGTGAGCAAGAGGAAGTGGAGAGGAATTGAGGATACGGTGCACATAATCCCCAACCTGGCGATTTTATTTTAAAGTTTAGTGATGCAATGATTTCCGAAAAAGAATGTTCCAGATGTTACAAAAATATTGCCTTACGTTCATAGCAGCAAAATAACGTCGAAACTCCTGACAGGCGTTCTGGTTTTGTAAACCTTGTTTGGTTCTCCAAACCTATTGATTCCGACAAATTCGAAGGAATGATAAGTTGGGTAATTCTTTTTGGAAGAAAATGTTCAATTCAAAAACTCTCGATAATCCTATATGAATCTGCTTAGCTAATATAAGCTTTACTTTCAGCAGAACAAGATGGTGGTCTGCAAATTGAGGAGCAATACTACTTAGTACCAAAGCATGTTGAACAGCCAGAGACTGACGAATCGCTGGTATTTGTGCTTGATCCCTGTGCTCTCACAAAGGTTTTATCAGTTCATACCATTCTTTTTGCAGTTTTCACATCAGTGCTACTACCCTCTGCTATGACAGAGGTTGCAACAAACGTGTTTCGCTATAAGCGACTTCATTTTGCACTGAAGTTAACAGAGCTGATCGAAGAGCGGTTTTTCTGGATATGCGATCGACTGAGCACAAAATCTTAGGGGCACCTGTAAAAGAGTGGGGAGGAAAGAAGGAGTTCTGAACAAACTCAAAAAGTGGACCCGCGCTGACTTTTCCTGAAAATCTACCACCAAGCCAGACGGATTGGTCTTTCAGACTTCATTAAAAATTGCTTGCCGCGTTCTTTCGAAAAACGACGAATTATTACCAAATGATTTTTTTACCAAATGATCAGCTTCGTCATGAGCAGAAAAAAAAATAAAAAAACTTGAAATGACAGCCAACTGATGCGGCATTACTTATCAAGATATACTAAAAGGGCATGATGAGCGATGATCAAATTCATCAACACGTAAATGGCAAGGAACTGGAAACTGCTAACTAAGGTGCTCAAGTTTCCGTGGCAAAAATCAGCACTATTTACTACCTTTTTTTCGCGCTGATAATGCCGTTTCGCTGAGGTTTAATAATTTTCGTCTGATGTAGGTTATTCTCAGAAAAACATTACTAAGCGTTTAATTTATCGTGTTGAAAAAATCGCACATCGAAAGGCGATGCGAATCTTGCAAATTATTATGAATTAAATATGATGTTACAGATGGAGGCACGTATACCGCAACGAACATACGTTCGTCTTTTGCATGTTCTTACAAAGACGTGGATCCATACGACTGATCCGACCGAAAAACACAATTTGTATCATTTCAGGTGAACTAGACTTTTGATCCTACTTGATGATTGATTGTCTTTTATGCAACGTCCTGCTTAGTGTTTATTCCCCTTCTCCTCCTTTACTCCACCTCCCTCCCCCTCCATCACCACTATGGCTTCTCTGTTGTTGAAATGTCCGTGCCATTCTTTTTGCGTTTTCTCCATAAAACTATTTGTGCACCGATAGCAGTTTTCTGCTGCGGGCTTCTGTATCTTGCACCGATTGTTTCGGAGAGAGGCCTCCTCATTAAGAAAAGAATGATTCTTTATCTCCTTGATGTATCGTTGAGGTATCTTATACACGGCGAGATTACAAATTGAAGTCGTTCTTTGAGTGTTTTGCGTTATGCACAATGGAATGCGCTGTGGAATGTTGAATAAATGTTGCTTCTTTTTTTTTCAGTAAAAACGAGAAAGGATGGGTGAAAGTGGTAAGCGAAGATTTCAAAATCGACAAAGAGACATTTGCGTTGTTGCCCGTTTCACCAGACGAAGTTCGTGACCTTGATTTTGCCAACGATGCTTGTCGGGCGCTACAGAATTTTATCGCTCTCATCAGGACCGGCAAAATCATCAGTAAAGAACCACTGAAGTTAGTAGAAATTATTTTTTTCATTTTTTACCGCACTTGAGACAAACAGCTTTTTCAAGAAAGAAGAGACGTTCATACATCATTACGTTCGAAGAACGGAATTTTATGTTTTGTGGAGTTACGTGACAAAAGTTAACAAGAAGGGAAGCTTGTCATAGAGGGACAAAGCGTGGCTGCCCATATAAATCTTCAAAAAATTTATTCTTCTTTCCCCTGATTGCTGTAAAGTGCACACGAAACATCTCACATTTAAATACCTGTAACTGACATCTAATTTAATGGGTTAAAGTGAGATATGGTATAGGAGGTCAACTGACGGTGTGAATTCTACTTATCAAATTTTATAAGTCTAACTTTAGCGGCCCCTGAGTAAAAACTGTCCATGGCCACACAATTACACAAACGCACAGGTATGACGGTATTAGAATGTGCTTTCTGCAAAGCAAAGATGCAAAAGCGCATTGAAGGTGACAGTTGCGTGGTTAAGCTTTATGGAAATTCAATTTTTGCTGTTATTTCGGTCGTTCGTAATACTACGAAAACAAACTCTTCCTACTAATAAGATGTTCTCTTAATTGGGTATACACTCACCAAAACGACTACAGGAAGTACAGACGTTATAAGCCTACTAAACTTTATAAGCGGCATCTGGCAACGAGTGTACAAAACACTTTTGACAGCCGTTCGATAGTGTTATCGATATGGGTCAGCTTACCTCCCTTGTAGACGCCTTCATTTATTGCACTGGTGGGTAAGAATGCATTGATGGCTTAGCAACAAACCGGATATATGGGTAGCTCATAAGACTTCATTTTATTCATTGATGAAAGCAAATGCACTGAGAGCTTGTAAACCATCGCAACCGTTGGTGAGCATTTCCCTTACCGTTCGTTAAAAAAGAAAAAAAGAAAAAAAGGATTGTGACACTCGCCATTCACTCTTACAGCAGTTCCAGTCTTAGCGTTATTGGTATGTTGTTTTGCTTAATCGCATTTGCAGTATGTTGACACGATTGCAATGCAACAATGATTTTTCAGCGTTACTATCCAGTTGCTAATTGAATGTATATACTTCGTCAGCAATGAAACTAATCATATGATTGATCCATTACGAATCACCGATTTCAAACCTTCTCGTGATCGACAGAAGCTGCTTCGAGAACAGGGTGTACTCGACCAAGTATGTTAATCTAATTCACTTCTTCGTGCCATTAAACCATTAATTAGCTATAAATAGAGATTCTGAAGATCTGTGCCAGCCGACTGCAAAGGGAATTGTGGAAGGCAGCCTCATGCAAATTGCAATTGCGAGCCAGGGAGCAAACATAACTTCAACCTCTCCTTATCTTTTCACTGTGAACTGGGAGATGGTCACTCATCCATCAGTCGAATTTCTGATTGTTGCCCATCTACTTTGGTCTGCTAATCAGGGTATCACGGTATTCTTAATTGCTATTTAACCTGCCTACCATTGCCATGGTCATTGTATTTACCGTCAAGGTGTGCCAAGTTTTTTTCTAATCGAATTTTCCTTCTTCTAGTCGTCATGCTTTTGATTAGCTGTTATCTGGGAAGTTTATTTAGCAAACCTCTCTTTAAACCCAAAATTAGTCACGTGAAAAAATAGGCCACCATTTTTTGGATATTCAGGTATTCGACTTACTGCGAGCACCGTTTCTACCACGACAAGGAGTTACTGAAATTGGCCCACTGCTTAACTCTCCTCAGGAGCTTGCCGAACAACGTAACGAGGTCTTTAAGCGGATGTTCCAATTGTGTTACTCCTTATTACGGTTAGCAATACGTTTTACTTCTCTGATTGCGACATGAACGTCATAAAGGCTAATTTCTCAGCTCAAAATGAAACTGATTATTGACACGAAATGTCAAACAAGTAACTGAGGCAAATCAACATGTAAAATTCTTTCAGTGTTTAGGAGGCGTTTGCTGAGTGAGGGGTAGGATGGATACGGTTTGGTACGGGGAGAACTGAGTAGTTCTGTTTTTTCGCAACAGTTCAGATAGCTATTACCATATAAAGCCTCTAAGATATTGTGCATTTCGGTACTGTCCACTGAAATTCAGACAATGGTGCTTTTGAAATTTTAGTCGGTAAATTTAGTTTCTTTTTTCCAATTTTTAAATTTTCAGTCAATGCGACTACGGCAGTCAGTGGAAAATTTTTCGAAAACTTTGCTCGTATTGCTTATAGTTTCACTTTTATAAAATGAAGCAGTTTTGTGCAATTGCAGTTAATTAATTGTAGATATTCGCAAGCGGGATATAGGAAAAATCAGGAGCACCTTGCGGAAAAATTCGGCCAAATCCAGGAGCAGATCGGATTCGATTTACTTGCCGAAGATACGATGACCGCAGTCCTGCACAACAACCCGAAGCTGCTCGAGAAATACGTCAAAAATCCACACGTCGAACGCTTCGTGGAACTCGTCCGCAACAATAGAGCGGGCAAGTATGTTCATCTTGGTTATTTCAATCGCCGCATAGGGTGGTTTCCGTTTTATGGGTTATTGCCTTTCACTGATGTGAATTATTAGAAGCAATTCGATCAGTACGATAAAGAATACAAAATAAGCGAAGAGTATCAATTTTTGTCTTTAATTTTCGGTTACGGTATGAAATGAATTTGATTCGAAGAAGGCTGATCATTGCCTCATTTCTGCGATAATTTTGCCCATCTCAACACAACGACACTATCTCGCGGCGATCTAGAAAGAATATCAAAACTTTTTTCGAGATTTCTTCAAATTCAATGGAGATTTCGATTGTTTTTTTTCAACAACTTTCCTACTTGCACAAATCAAGCTTTCTACGCTAACGGCGTATGTTATTCAGGCATTTCTTGTTATTAGAGCGAAGTATTGTAACAGAAGTTAAAGAATTGCGGCCAGTAATGCTATCACATGTTTGATTTACAAATTTTCATCAAAAATTTCGCATTAAAAGTTCTATTATACATATTTCATTTTTTCCTACAATTTTACGAAAACAAATCTAAACGAGAAGTTTTCTTTAGGTTTCTCGATTACCTCGCCGATTTGTGCGTATGTCGAGGAGAGGCTAACAAGAAAATTCAAGAACTTATTTGCAATTGCGTGCTAAGTGAAGCAAATAGAGACATATTTATGCAGACCGAATTAGGCGATTACATGGTTTGTGCCAACTTTAGAAGTTTTTTTTTCTCCACTTGATTGCACTAGTTTCCTATCATTTTTCACAAAGGATAATCATTTCATTTTCTGAATATAATTTTTCAGAAAATTTCATGATGGAATGAAAATGTAGGCAAATCGGCGAAATGCGGCATGACAAAAATAAGTGGAAACTATGTTCAGGATAGTATTCGATGTTCAATGAAATTCACCCATTTTCTTACTGAATTGCGTTTTCGATTTATACACGTGAAATTCGTCTTGATGTGTCAGATAAGCTTAACTTAGGGTACGGCAACTTAATTCTTGCTTTATAACAGAAACAATAAACAAACCAACAGGTTGCAGGGAGCAAAAGAAGTTTATATATGTTGGCCTGATCGCTACTGTAAAACATTGGTGAGTGTTGCAGCGAATGCATCAATAGGCAATGCGGAGGATGCTGAGATGCTCGATTATTACAGGTGATAGTTAATTATGGGTCTCAAAGTATACAGAGGGTAGCAAAATAGTTGCCTATATATCATTCAAACTCCAGTACTGAAGACTTAGTGCTTCTAAAGCTCACCATCCCCTCCCCCTCCCTGCCCTTCTAATTTGTGGTTTTTGCTCTTTAGTTCATCTTCAGTGAGCATATATCTCGTTCGATTAGAGTGACTCATGCCGTCCGAATAAAATTGCCAATTGTGAAGATAATTGCAAAGAAGTAGCAATGTTTTATTTGATGGAATGATCATCTGCTTTCGTTGTTTTTTTGCATATGTCTGACTTAATATGAAGAATTTACCGTATATCTATGAAAGTTTAGAGTGAATCAATCCCGACATTAGTTATTATGTAACATTGTCAAGATTCCTGTTTGTCACATTTTATTTATGAATTAGGTAATGAGAAAGTCGATTTGAATTTTTGTGGTTAAGAAATGTTATCCAATGACATAAAAGCTCCCCAAATTCAACCAGTATTTCACTTAGCTGATTTTAACGATATCTATTTTATGTGCTTGCAGGCACCAACTAGATTTGCTTGCGCAAATGTGCCAAGAGCAACAATATCTAGCGATCGATCCACCACCAGAGAGACGCCTTCTAAACTTGAGCACCGAACTACCTGCGGATCTAGTCCTGAGGTCAGAAATTTCCGCACAGAAATTCAACGATTTATAAGCGTTGACTTTAGCTCTGTTCACTCGAACGTATCAAAGCCATAAAAATGAGAATTATATTTGCATGCAGTGTTCGTTTAAATTTATACGTGACTGGTCCTCAACATGGAAGCCGCCTTGAGTAAATGGCAGCAACTGTGCAATATTATATTTCCTCAAGACGATTTTAGAAAGTGCTCTCTATTTCTGCTGTATTTAAATAAGTCTTAGCTGACTGATGAACTACACCTTATTTTTCAAATGTGGTGCACATGTAGCACTCTGTCGACCACGTTTTGCTAATGGTCAGGTGTGATGGCATTTTCGCCTGTTGTTTTACCAAATTTTCTCTGTTATCTTCTAGGAACGTCGCCAGTATAATTATTGGCGGATGGTCGTACTTACCAGCTAGTTACCTTGCTTAAGTGAGATGATCGTTCGCCGATAACTTAATGATACACTTTCGGAATGTTACCTCTAGTGAGGACGAGGATAGGTGGCAAAATCTTCAGGTATATTAGCGAAATTCATAGGTGCTTGGTTTGTGGAACACCCATTCGCTGTTAAGCTGTTATTTGGATGTTCAAATTCCACAATCGACAGAACTCTTCTTTTTAATGTCTCGTTTTTTGCTGTATAATTTTAATGATTCTCCATAATTTAAGGTGCATGTCGGACAACAGGTTACCACATGAATTACGCGCATCATTCACTCGTCTGATGTTGCACCTTCATGTGGTTCGAGGTTCACCTCTTAGCGCCGTCCAACACGCGCGTCTTTGGAGAGATATTCCTGAGAGAGTTTCCGTTGAGAGGTTTCTTTGCAGCAGTATCGCCATAATATTTCTTGTGTTATCATTTACTGGGCAGTGAATTATGATAGAATTCTTATTCTGCGTTAACTGTTTTACAATATTTATAATGTCTCTAAGCTGCAATGCGGCAACGCATTTCTCTGCTTACATGAATTTTTTTAACGGTTATATGTGATGAACGGACGAACAGAAATGGAGATACTATTCTGGAAAGAGTTCGCTCTATCTTTTCTGAAGTTTTCATTGAATGTTTTCTGATGGCATACAACCGCTTTGATGATTTCTTAGAAATGTGCAGTTCCAACTGAATGTTGTAAGTATACTACTTAGCGTTGTAGGTTTTCATCGGGATTTGAATCGACCTTTGAAGTCCTTCGAGGCTGAAGGGTGATTGAGAGAAAAAGTGGGGTCAGGACAAGAACCATTGAAGCACCGAGAAGAAGTCTATCTTTGAGTACCTTCGAAGGGCAGGATGTTGATTTCGAGACTAGAGATCTTTCGGCCTTACCCTGGTGCCTTGGCAACTTGGGGAACAGCTTCACGCAAACTTACTTCAGCGTATAGATTCAGATGTATAATTTTTGGAGGATTGTTTCTATCAGTTTCAACTCACAATTGTTGATGCTACATATCCTTTAAGTTAGCTCACATAAACAAGGATAAATTTATAATTTTGAATTGTAATGCAGCAGCTCGAGTCGATCGGTGGTGGGTTACGTCGATGGCGGTCGTGTACGAACAGGCGGCGAAGTATTCAAGAAGGTCTTAACGACCGTTGACGAATATCTAGCCCAGCTAAGAAGATCGACTAGGCGAGGCGAAGCAGTGCTGAATGCTAGTGCAGCAAAACTCGAACAAAATCGTCTGACTTTTGAGGCGAGCGGTTACTAGTGCATTGTAAATTTCATAATTCTTGAGTTATATTCACATTCAAAGTTTGCTGTTATGAATCTATCATCTGTTCGAGAAACATTTTGCTATTAGTGAATGCATCTGAGGGTTGAGCATTGCCAAAACGATAATTTTGGAGGTTTGATGCTTGAATTCGTGAATTTTTCAAAACTGAATTGCTGAAAACAAAATCCCTGCACGCTGTAGTATGGTTTCACTTTACTTCGTCCTGTTTTTTTTTGGCTTGCCAGACTATTTGTTATCGAAAAGACCCGGAAATCAGAACTTCAGGTATTTGGATTTTCACGTCACAACTAGTATTAACGATTGAAGAATTCATCCATGAGGACTCATTCATTTTTGAGGCATGTTAATGAATATTTATTGTGAGAAGTATGGGCATGAAAACACTATTCGACAAGTGTTAGATTTCACCAGGTTAATCAGTCGAAATTTCAGATAGTCACTCTCGCCAGAGCGCTTGCTCAATTCGGTTTCTATAGCTTTGCTGAGCTTCTGAAGTTAGCACGAAATCTATTGGCAATAACGGACAGTAGTCCAAAGCAACCACCAGGTACGCATTTGCAGCATTTATCCCTGGTCGATAAACAAGAATCAAAACTTGCTTCGTGTAAACAACGCACCACATCAATTGACATCTTCGTGGAAGGAGCCAAATTTTTTTTGTAAAAAAAGCAAAAATAAAGATACCATGACTGTGAGTAGTCGACGGAACAAAACGGAGTAAGAAGTAATACACTTTATGTGCGGATTGAGATGAATAACAGTTAGAGTTACTTGTAGAAGGGTACACAATTTGCAAATCCTGCTCACTTCCACTTTGCCCGCCTTCCCTTAGCCAAACTCTCGCATCTATCTACGCTCATTATTGCCTCTTTGAATTATGCATTACCGCAAGAATCTTGACAGATAAGGTTCTTCAGTCTGTCTCTAGCATTCGTGACTGCCGTTTGCCCTTATTTTCGTCATAATAGAGTATGGGAAAAATCTTTTGCAAATTAGCAGCGGCCGTTATCAACTTGGTTGTTGCATTAGTGTATGTCAAGTCCTTTCTTTATAAAAGAAAAGCCTCTCATTTGAGTGTCTTGTTTAAATCCAACATTCCTGCTGGGCAGGAATTGATTTCAGTGAAAAATGTCTGCAATAAGACGTCGGCGCTGTTTCGTCAGGTGACATATTCGGTGATGAGCGTTGGGATGATGCACAACGCTAGTATGGCAAGTGCGCACTCAATGGGCAGTGAAACGTTGAGTACTGAAGAAACAGTACGCGCAAAAGAAAGTAAAGAAATGATTTTGCAAACGAAACTCATTGTCGTTGAGATACTTCAGGTTTATATTTATTTTCTTTAGCTTACATGTTGAACATACTTTACTATCATTGAAATCTTTCAGTTAGTGTTGTTTCAACAGTTGATGCACTTTGCCTTCATCTGATTTCTGGTTCGAGTTCTAACAAACGCATAGTTAAAAAATAAACCTGTGTGCACGACACGATTTCTTGAATAATCAAGAGCTCATAAAAGTCTCGCAAACGTACTTCATTTACTGAAACGAAAAATCATGGGATGGAGGAATTGTCGTCTAAAAAACACTTTTCCAGGCGACATTCATGGCCTAAAAGCGAGTTTTTGGCATCAGAGGGATGTCTAGCTGACATAAGCAATAAAAAATATTTGTCCTGTTGATAAGCATGTATGCGCATGATTTCAACTTATAATGATAAGACGGCGTTGTTTTATATGTATCCATATATTGCGCTATATTTTAGACGAGTTCTAATGGCACATAATTGATTAATGAATTGAATACAACTCGATTCAAGTTCTTTTCCGTATGGCTTATCTCAGGAAAAGTTAGAGAGGTTGAAAACCGTCAAACGGCAAACATACCCGAAGAAACGTTTCTATGTTTCAAGCGACTGCTGTACCTTCAGGTATATTTTAGTTCATAATGGATGTTCGAAGGGACTATCGTATCACTGTGGCACTGTCCTGGTTCAAGCGGCACTTCCCATGCGACGAATTGGGTGAACTTATCTCACATTCTGGTATGATTAGTTCCAGCCCTTCCTTGTGCTGTCTCATTTCATAGCAATAGACAAAGACAGCAATTATACACTCTTTTCTTAGCATAATGATTTGGTTTTTTCAAAGTGTTTCCTAAATTCGGAACTTTGGCTATACATGCATTCTCTACGTTGCTGTAAGTCCTGCCGGTTTTAGTGTTGATAGGGCAAGAACGCTGTGGCCAATACCTCCAAAGGTCGACTTCGTTAGAACACTTGCCACTGTGTCCAGTAGTATTATTATCAAGGCGAGCAACTGAATTCAAATGCGAGTAAGAAAGGAAACTTGTTTTCCCTTTGTGCTAATTAGATGAACTAGCTTCGAAAAATGGACTATTCGAAATCGTAGAATACAAAGCTTCGCTAATGATAAGAGTTTCTTTTATTTCTTTTCTTTAGCTCAGTTGAATGAAGCACACGCTTCGGATCTCTATGAAGAAGTATTCCATAAGACGGATGAAGAGCTCGACTTCGATGGTCAAGGTGGGCAGCAGCTGCTTCGTATTCTTCTGCAAATGACAATGAGTGATTATTCGAAGCTGACGAGCACTGCTCTCAAAGTTCTTTTTCGTCACTTTACACAATATCAAGAGCTTGTCGAGGATCTCAAACAGGTCTCTACCTACCGCTGTTGTCTAAATGGATTTTTTTTACTATTTCTTCAAATTACATTAACAAGCATGCAATTTTGGAGAGACGTTGGGGATTGTCGTTATTGGATGATCAAAGCCTCAAATATAAGTTGAGAGGGTGATAAGTGAGGCGGGGGGAGGAAGAGGTTGGGGGAAGGGTGGGGGAGTGGGGAAGGAGAGAGGACAGAATCAGAATTTTATGACAAATCTGTCGAATTTATTACTACCAGATTTGAAATAAGTCGTTCTCTTTCCTTTGAGGAAAGTCGGTTTTTTTGTTTGTTTGTTTTTCCTTTTTTTTGTGAAATTTCGCTAACACTGCTGAGAGCAACACAAGTGCTGGAGCTATAGAACGGCACAAATGCTTCAGCTACATCTTTTCATATATGGGAAAGTCTGCGTGTAATGAATACCACTTACAGATGCAGGGCCTCCTGACCAAGGCTTTCGATTGTGTTGAAGAAAGTAGCGAAGACAGTCGTCAAAGGCATAGTTATGTCGTATGCTATCGCAGTGATTTTATTCCAGAGGCGCTTCTAAGTACTACGCCTGATAAAAAGTGTGTTATCGTAGCATATTTCTCTGCCGAAGCTATCAGAATCGCATCTTTTTGTTAGAGCTAGCACACGCTGTGAGTCGATAAATGGTGTATCCATTAATTGGCATTTTTTAGGTGCAGTTATTAGTTTCGAATGATGATGTGGAGAACTATCGTCAAGTGGATCGCGATTTGTTCATTTTGAAAATTCTAACAGAGAAAAGCGAATTGTGGGTACATGCCGACAAACGCATATCAGAAAGCAGTAACAGTCATAGTCTCGAGGATGTTCATCGTAGTATAAGCGGCGATGAAATACAAAGGTTCCCACTTCTTATTGTTTCACATCGTGCTGTCGTAAATTACTTGCCTCTCGAATTTAAATAAACCGTTAAATTCTTGTGCTTACAAATATTGAATAAGAATGTTAGTAAATTGCCCGGTTAAGTTTTTTTAACATTCTTATTCAATTTTTACTGGAATCTGGAACCTGTTATAAGTAGGTTTATAATTTTGAAAAAGACAGTTATACTGAATAGTAGGAATCAATAACGAAGTATTGCAGACCAAGCACAACGCAGCAGCTTCAGGATAGCGGATTGAACGCGCCACGTGCTTTCCATAATGATGAAAGCTTTCGAGCATTGGTTGAGAAACTCGATCAGCACTACTCACCAACTCGTGATGACTGTATTAAATTGCTACATCAGGTGATTTCCTGATTACAAATAGCAAGTGCATCTAATAGTTCTCTTTTTTTGCATTTTCGATTTTGTATATGATCGTGACGCACAACAGTGAATTTGCTCATAGTATTTTGATTGCCTTAGCAATCACCACAGCTGACTATAGTGCAGGACGAAATGTGACAATGAAAAGAGTTAGTTGCAAAAGCGAATTATTATCGAGCAATGTTCAAATACGGAAGAAAATCAATGTAGTGTTGGTTATGCGGATTCTATAAAACTGACTTCATAGCTCATTAGATACTTTCATTGTGTAGCAGTATATATCAGGAGGACTACATTAAACGCCTTAGTGCTTCAGCTTACAAGAAATGGTTATAGTTATTACTGGGCGAAGATCGTGCTAACGCTGCATCGGCACTCTATGAGCTATCAGACAGGGCTCCACTCATTGGCTATCCACTTATAAGACAGGTGTTGCTCAAATATTTTGCATTATTAAAAGTTTATCTACGCATTCTACTTCTTAAAATTGCGAATATATGGTTCTTTGGAGTTATAGCATTCTGAAAGAGAAAACTTGGAACTTTCTGTTAGTGATGAGTCAAGTGTTGAATTTGTGAGAAACTTTTTTTTAAATATCTATTTTCATCGTGCTCTGTTGATTTTGTTTCAACCTCATCTCACGTTTGAAAAGAAGCGATTAGATATAAAATAAGGGGAAACATGGAAAATAATACTTCAACAAGTGTAATAGTAGGGCTGATATCAAGAGAGGTTTTTTCAAATTTTTCCGCTTTATTTAATTGATTTTCCATTTTTTTAGCTTTTCGAAGGTTTTTAAACTTCCGTTTAATTTTGTGTTAAACCTTCGAAACCTTCGAAAGATGTTTAATCTTTAACCTTTCCGAAGATTAAATATAATTTTTTTCAAGTCAAGCTCTTCTGTTCAAATCTTTGATGTGTACGGATGATGTTTAATCTAACAGTGCTGCACTTGAAAGGTCGAAAGCAAAAATTGCAATTATTTGCCTTCAGATATTGTTTCGTCTGAAGCAGCTTTGTTTCAAAGGTGGATCTCCAGATGTAATGAATCAGCAACTTCTGAGGAATATGAGAGTTCATGAATTCGTGCTTGAGTTCCTTTCGGTTCCATTTGATAAGGTGGGATATCGTTCAGTTGTATTCTCTCTATATAACCATCGGTGCTTGCATTTGTTTACTTTTCTTCTATGAGAGCTGACTTGAGAGTTAGAACGCTTCTGAATATTATTGAATGAAATGATAGTTTGGAGTGTTGTGAATGAATATATAATGGTTTATGGGATTCAACGCAAAAAATTATTTTTGTATATACCTGAAATAAATATGTATTTGACGTTTATATAATTCTGTTTATTTAAAAACCGGAAACACAATAACGCAAAAGTGCTGACCAATGAGAAGCGTTGCTTGATCACAATGCCACTATAAATGGGCAAATATCTCATTTTTTGCTTTCAGAAAAACGATATGGAAATGCCAAAGCTACTAACATTAAGTCATGAATTCTTACGAAGCTTTTGTCGTAACAATAAGGAGAATCAGAGTCGTCTTCAGAAACACATCTCGATTGATGCGGATGCGAAAGAAGGTTGCTTACGAGTGAATACGGTTTGTGGAACTCATTCAATATTGCTTTCTTGAATCTATTGCTCAGTGATGAACTGTAAATTACTGACAGCAAATCGCTGTCTATTGTTGATAGTTGCACGTAATGAATTGTATCGGAGTGGAATTGATTACTCCTAAAGGAATTAAAAGTATTCTGAAATTTCAGAAGTTCGTAATATAAATGTTGATAATTGCTTTCATGTGCATATAACTTGACATTGCAATCTTTGCTCTGTATTTCAAATCATGTCGTAACGATGAAACGATCGTTCGTTTCATACAATCACGTTAGAAAGTGCTGTTGAATATTGTGTTGTGCATTTCTCAAGAGTTCATAGGTATATATTTGCCACCTGATGCGACACTTCTTTGAAAACTTTCCACTTTAAAGATGCTTTTTATAAGCCACACTTAATTTGCAATGGAAATAAAGCAGTACAGTTTATTTATGCATGAGGTGTGGCAAATTTTGCATTACATGAAGAAAATTTTTTTTATTCACTTGCAAATAAAGATTTTCATTTTTACCATTACCACTTTACTATAACTACTTCAAAATGTTTTCAAACAGGTCGAAGAAGTGGCAACACTGGTGGCGATCTTCAAAAACAATCGAGAGTTGTCACAGAATGTACCCGAAGAATTGATTGCGCATGTTGTGCGGCTTATCGAACATAAGGCAAGAAACGCAATATTTATCGAATTTCTGCAATGCGTCGTATGTGTCTATGATAAGGAAATCGAGAGTTCACAAGAGAAAGTCGCTCAAGAGGTTCAAGATTCTTTTCTTCGTTCCATTTGCAAATTCAGCATATTAATGGCTGGTATGGGATTTAGTCGATATATGATATATGCTTGTAAATGCTTTTATTCTTGCTGATAATTTTTATGCTTTCATATTCAGTCACTGTTTCTTCTTAGCGTTATTGTATTTTCTTAAGATATACGAGAAGTGATTTGGTGTGATTTTAATTGGTAAATTGTTATACAGTGATTCAGTAATGGTATAGCTGGCACTAATCTCATGACTATGGGCTTCATTTAGAATGCAGTGCAAGATCGATGCGACTGTCTATATTTATAGTGATAAAAGGGTTGCAATTCTAGAGTGCTTATGAAGTCCTCCACTCGCTATTATTGAGTGTAGCATTTCACTAGAAGCCAAGTGTTATATTGTTCATGAGGTATCTTGTATGGAACATCGTCGTTTAAAAGAAACTGTTTATTTGCCTACACATACTCAACCATTTGAAAGGTATCACCATTAAACCTTGCTATCTCTTTTCAGATTTGTTCGGCCTCTGATGAGGTCCGTGTTTTCTACTCGGATAGCGCAAGCTTCGAGCAGCTTGTACGAATGATGCAAAATACGCCACCCGAGGAATTGAACGCTGACCATCCTTTGAGATATCACATCGAGCTTGTTAGGTAACATATGTTAATGTATAATGTGTGAATTAAGAGAAAGAAAAACCCCGCGAAATGCAAGTCGTTAATATGTTCTCCTTTTCGAACAACTTAAAGAATGAAGCTTTAAAAGCTTCTATTTAAACGAATATGATAAATTTGAGATGTAACTATTTTCGGTGATTTTCACAACGTTACTAAGGTAATCCACTAGCTGTATGTGTTCAAATTGCATAATCAAAACTGGCATTATCTCTTTTTTTGAGCATGAAATGTTCTCCCGCACATCTGGTCTCTCTTTAGGCTGCTTGCTATGTGCACACGAGGAAAAAATGGTACAACAGAACTGAAATGTGCTTCACAACTCCCAATGGATCATATCGTTCGTGTAGTAACTTCACCACATTGCCTGATTCAGGTTAGCTTTATATGCTGATGGCTATCCATATTCACTGTAATCACTGCATACACAGTGATGAGTTGGGCTGCTATTCGCATGCGTATTATTTCTTGATCTTGGTTTCTTGCCGTGTAGTTTTTTTATTACTCAGAAAGTTGCTTTTTTCACCGTATGGTATCTTTGCGTTCAGAAAGTCATGCGCGATCGCCATTTAACGTTGATTATCAGTTATAAAGCACTGATTTCGGTTCCAGGCAGTTCACACTTCAGTGAAAGATTTAGAGCTTTAGTAAGTTTTTTTAACGCTGTCGATTCATTTAAATAACGTCACATGAATCTTTAGTGGACCGATGCACTCAGTCGAATCGAATCGTTGAATTAACTTGAGATTTTGGCAGTGAATATTGTGGAGGTGGTTGGATTGCATTGATGTGAACCAGAACCACTTGATATCGATGAAAATCACCAGTGCTCATCGACCTTCGATGTTGCTGAATTCATTTTTTGGGGTTTATTTTTGTTTTAGGTAAAGGATGTTTACCTGCAATTCATGATGCATTGCTATATCGATACGGATGCAGAAATGAAAGACGTTTATAACGTCGATTATATCGAACAAATTCTAGGCAATATGCTTGCTGATGTACAAAAAGTAAGTGCTTAGCAATATTATCCGGGTTTTTGTAGCACTTTTTAGATGCAAAAGAATCGCAAAATGTGCCGAATTAGATATGCAATGATCGGATTTTTGCATCACTGTTCAGAAACCGTTGGTTCTTATTGATATTCTATGGCCGCTTGTCTTTTTTTAAATCAATTTCAAACACATTTGAATATTATGAGTGAATTTGCCTCGCTAAACAAATCCCTATAAATTTTTTAAAAAATATTCTTAACCCCAACTTGCAAATATAAGAAAAAAATCATCGAGTTTTGCTAACTGAATTGCACAGTGGAAAATTTGAAGCTGTTCTATTGAGGATGATATTCTCAATTATAGTGATCCAACACATGACACTCCGAACAATAGAATCTGCGCCGATTGTGAATAAATTAAAATAGGCGCTAGCCTTCAGATACAGTAGTTCGGATATTCACAGCGACGTTTTAAATTTGCTTTGTTTGTCGAATGAAGAAAATATAAGTTCGTTGCCTCGAAGATGACCGAAGGTGTGGTGTGCTTTTCTTTTCCGGTTCTACAAACGTAAATTAGATTTGTGATGCAGTTCGGAGAGCTGGGGCGCTATTACATGACTTTTTATTGTGTTGTTTTTGTTATTGTGCAAATTGCCGAACACTTTCTATGGATGACGAATGCGCTAAAATTCATTTAGGGTTTCTTTAGAGTAAGGGAAGTTGAAAATTCTGAAAAAACCTTCTTTTTTTGAATAAACGAGTTGCAGCTTCGTGCAGAAGGACACCTGTTGTTGCCAGGCTCTGCTCTCGAGAAATATGTATGCCATACAGTTACTGAAGTTCTCATCAGATTCTTCGAGAAACCGTTCACAGGCCAACCTCTTATCGATATATCGGTACGTTTTTTATGATCACATTCTTCTCACTAAGAAAAGAATGATCGTCATGTATCGTATAGATTGGTTTCTTGGGGGTCATAAGTGAATGAAAGCGCTTGCTTAATCTATTGCTGCACAGCGTTACAATCATCTGTTTACAGTGGTGAAATATAAGGTGATAAAATACTTCACATCAGCTTAGATGGCGTCTTCTTTACACTTTGCTAGTTTGTACCACTCTTTCGGTATTCTATAACAGTAGAAAGCATTATTCGACTGGATCATTGAATCGCATTGCAGCAGTATCGTGGCTCATTCACGAAGGTTATCCAAAACCTAAGCCACTTACGAAATGAATGGGTACGCAAGAAAAGTTCAACGAAGAACTGGTATCGTGTTGCAGAGTGCGTCAAACGTCTCACTAGATGCGGTAAGGTTTCACTTTGCAAATAGACAACAATCAGAAGTGAGTAAGAAATAAAAAAATTTCGTATAAGTGCACCGCATTTGGGATCATACAGATTGACGAACACACTGAGGTTCACATTTTTGCAGTTTATTGAAGTAAGTTCAAATCGTCTCGTACTTTTTTCGAACTTCTGAAGTGAACCTTACCATTTATTTCTGTAAATGGAAGACACAATCCTATCCAAATTTTAGGCATAAAAAATGTGATAGCAACAAGTCGAATGCATCAGAAGCTAGTAAAAAGTAATGTGATTTTTGTAGAAGGGGTTGTGGAAAAAAGTAATAAATTTGAATGATTACGAACACAGCACCTAGACAGTTTTGCTTTCATCCCAAATTCTGACATTCTTACGTCGTCTCATATAAATCAACAGTGCTTTGTCATCGTTTGATGGATTCGAATGCATCAAAAGTTCAGTGTACACTAGATCTGAGCCAACGCTGCCGCTAGTACCATTCGAGGCACTTTAGGAGGGGAATCGAACTTGATTTTTTTGCATATTGGTTACGTGGCTTATCGATTCTGCCACCAAGTTACGTGATTATGATCAGCTCGTTACGAAACTTAGAGAATGTTGAGGAAATTTAGCTGAAGAACACGGACTGATGTTGCCAGCCAACCTATCGACGTCTGCCAGTGCTGGTGCCACAACCCCTAAACAGCGATGGCAGTCAGCCGCACATTCAGCACGCTTCATCAGACGAAATCAGGCAAACATCCGTATAAAAACTCAACTCTCGATGCCGCATTTCAGTAAAACGATCGATGCACATACCAATGTTGTTACATGTTATCAGGTATGTTATCATAGTTTCTCTTTGCTACTGTCACAAATGCCTGTCCAGAAATGCGCCCGCCAAGCATAGCTGCCCTACGTGTTGAATATTGACTTTAGAAGGTGATTTTCCACTAGTCTCGATTTTTTTGCTTGCCTCGCTACAAAATTGTTTGATATTTAGAGAAAATTTTGAGATATAAGAAGAACTTTTGTAGCTATCACTTATGCCTTTTTTTTCGATGTTTACTGCCGAAATTTAATAGGCAATATTGCAGATTTTGCTAACTCGAAAATCTCACAAGCTTGATATACTTGATCTCGACAGAGGGCAGAGTCTAATAAGTTGAAACAAATTTTTGTGAATTTCGAGTGACGTTAATGACTGATTCTATTACTGAACCTTTAAGAGCTGAAGATGATCCAAAATCATTATAGCTGTAGAGTTTATTGTAGGACGATTATGTTGGAAGTGGGCAGATTGACTGAAGATTAAGTTTTGACCGTTTTTAGGGAGTCGTTGCTGAATTTCGCGTTTTTGCGCTTCCCTTGCAAGCAGCGGAAGCATCAGTACTTGTTGATGTTCTTCACACTCCTGAAAGGCTCTTCCCAATTGGCTCGGAGCTTCATGAAAAATGTGAAGACGGTGGCGTTGTAGCCAAGTGAGTCTTTCAAATGAATTGTTTGTAAATTTCCGTCCATACGTTTAAGATATTATCCCCCATCCCCATTTGCAGTATTGGAATTTCAAAATAAATTCTAATGCTGCATAGTTGATGGAAAATGATGAAATTTCAATTCCGAATATTTTGCATCGAATTTTCTCTTCGTATTTTTAAAAATTCTGTCTTTTTCATTCAATAGGTATGCAAATTTCTATGCCAGTTGCAAGTCTCTTTGTGCGGTCGTTACTTGTTTATTGGAATAAACAAACGTCATTCGTGTCGCGTAAAATATAAACGTTCTATCGCACGAAAAATTTTGAACTTAGTTTTGCGTTTTTAAGAAAATGCCGCAGCACTGACATCTTTGGGAAAGTGGCTGATCCAATTTTTACGTTTACTATCAGCAACAAGGAGGTTCTAGCATAATTTAGTGGAATGTGCAAAAGAAGGCGACAAGGGGAAATCCTTCGCAACTCGAAAAATGTGAACCACATACTGACTTAGCAATACGAAATATCGCACAACTATTTTCACTAAAAAACGCTTCGAAGTTCATAGTGCAAGAAGAAGCATTGTTAATGCTTGAATTCTTTCTTACGCTGGGCGATTTTATGACTTCTCTTAACTTTTCACCGAAACCGTGAACTTAACAAGCAACCTTTTCGAACAAATTCAACGAATAACTGAACGAGTTTTCTTATATCTGTAAATCAACTTTGATATTTGCCTGGTGATGATAGACGGACTTGAAATATTTGCAATAGGATAGTGTGAAAAATCGAATCAGAAGACAAACAGCAGGATCCGCTAGAAATGGCGTTCCATTCTAACCTAAACTAGGCGCGTTGCATTTGTTTTATTTTTCAGAGCACCAGAGAGCGTTACGTAAGAAATTTATACACGAATCGTTTTTTTTTTCTTTTTCTGGCAATTTCAAAAGTCTTCCTAATCAATCGGCCCGTTGTTCAGGCTTATTCAACACTGTAAACATTTGCTGCAACATGGACAAGAGAATCTTTGTGTTCGAGTCTTACAAACATTATGTCGTATGGCAACCAGTGCGAAACATACTTTCAGTCAACAGGTAAACCTTATTTCACTCAGTAATTCAATCACCTTCATGGAACTTATGAGTGCATCATATAGCACTACAAAGCTTAACATATTATTGAACTTTTAAATTCCCATTAGCCCGGCGGTCTTATCTGTACAAAACATCTCGCTCAACGTTTTGAAACTTTTCATAGCATAGAGAATGTAGCGTCCGTCTTTAAAAGAAAACAAAAAACAAGTATAAAATCCCTTGTGATATGTTACATAAATTGTCTTACATATTTAAATTTGTATTCAAAAGGCCTTCTGAAATTTTACTGCGTTTATACTCATATTCGACTATAAACCGCATATGAAACAAATACGACGCTGCATTTCCATCAAATAAAATTCTTATGCAAAAAATCATATGCTACCCGATGTGTCGTTTGTATTTAGAATACGTCTGTGGAATTGGCTATGCAGTGTGGTCCTTGGGTATGTTCTCTTTGTTATCTTTGTTTTCTTTCTATGATTTCGTTTTATTTGCTTCTTTTCTTGTTCAATACTTATCCTCTGTTATGGTTTCGCTGGTTGCTCGTGATGTTTTCATTTTCGTCTAACTTCAGTGCGAATTATTGTTGAACTCATTGTCTTCATGCTAAGCAAGCAATTAACCGGGTGCTTGTTTTGTCGCTTCTAAGCATTTAAAATCGAAAAAACTTTCTGGTTTCTCGAGAAAATCGCCTCTTTTCGGATTCAATCGGACATTGTTGTCTGCAACTGACAGTCGTCTGCATATTTTGTCCGTATATTTTTATGTAAAGCTTCTGATTTGATTTAGTTTATTTTTCGCAGCAGGCAACAGGCTGTTAATGCTTTCAGGCCCTACTTAAAATATAAGTATTTCACATGCGTGATACGTACTTCAGACAAGATGTTGACTTGTTCCTCTTCCAGTGTTGCTTTTTCAGACCGAACATGCATGCATACTATAAATGACCTTCTCGTAAATGCAAATATCTTGCAGCGTATATATGTAGATATCGCATAAGTTGAGGCAATAAGCACTATACTTATTACTATAAGAATTTTCACATATGTCATTTCTGCAAAGCATTTCTCACTTTCACAAGCAAGCTATATTTCGTAGAATACGTAGGTTGAATGTGCGTCATTTGAGGGTCGAAGAGTAAGACGTCAACTGCTTGAGAGGTATTTCGGATGTGAAGCCGTTCATGCGGCAACATTGAATGACGAACGTGAAAGCCACAATCAAAATTTGACCACTACGGACACTCGTATGTGCAGCTTTGTTTTGATCATTAATAGTAAAGTCGTCCAAACGAAAGACTGCAAAAAAAGGAACTGCAGTGATTGGTTGTTGTGACGAAAAAGAAGTTTTCAGACGTGAAGATGCATCAGCAACTTTTCAGGGATTTTTTGCCTATTTTCGATGTTACTCGAATGTCTTTAAAAGCTATGGAACTTTGCGCCATCTGTTTTTATTCAACGATCCTCGTCGACAAATGAAAAAGAATTCCTTACTTCGTTACCAACTTTTTTCTACTTATGAAATCTGACTTTAGTAGTAGTTTTTGAATGCATTTAATTAATGATGATAATAATAAAGAGTTGCTTTATCATTTTTTGTTTTAGGATATGTGCCGATTTGTTAGCGTTGTGTGTGTAAGTTATTGTCAGTTGGCAAAAAGTGCGCACCGAAGATTAGCCGTTTCCGACGTAGTGTCACTCTTCATCGAAATTCAAAAGTAGCATCAAAATATTACTCTCTGAAAGAATTAACTTTTCTCCCATATATGAAAAAATGCGTAAAATGAAGTATAAAATAACACATAAATGAGGATTGAATTTTAGATTCGGAACATAGCGAATTGAGACCTCTCAGGGAAACATCCCTCTACGATGTTCAATGTAAATTGAACAACGCCGGTGCAAGTGGTTTGTCTTGTGAAATATGCTCATAACTCACCACACTTTAAAGATCATTTATTGGGTTTGTATGCTGAGACCAAATTAACTTTTATGGCATTTCTAAGGCTTTTTTAAATGCATAGCAGCATGAGAAAAAGGAAATTCTCTGATGAAGTGTACTATGTTTCTTGTTTATGATGTCACTCAGAGCTTATCACACTACCAGCTTTTCGAATTCGGCACAAATAAATACGAAGTCATGAAAAAAGAATGCTTATATTTGAAGATACTTACGTTTTTATGTCTTTTTTGCTTTAGCGAAAACGGTGGTGGGCTACATTTAAAGTCGGGTAAATTATATTTCAATTGCCAATTTTAATACTTCGTTTCATCTTCGAAATAGTGCCTGACCTACGGTAGTATTCAATGGTTGCAGCTACGTACACTTGTGTGCACATTTTAGATCTCGTTGTCGATCTTATTGTTCAAGAGCCATCCCATGAAATTTTCTTCATGACTGTACAACTTTCAAAGGCGCTGCTTCATGAGGGAAATCATGAGGTTCGACTCTTATATAACACCTATTTGTTTCCATTTTATGCCATATCAAAATACTTTCAATTGCTTTTTTTTGGTGACGGGTTTTTCGATAGCATTGTATGATTTTTTTTTCTGATAGACGAGACAAGACTTGGTCTTTTCCTTCAGTTCATACTGTAGGAAATCCGGTACTACTCCTCTATGCAGGCCGCCAGTTTTGCGAAATGTAACGGAGAGTTGCAGCAGGCATGTAATGTCCTCCATCGGAGATTTTTAGTTCTCAAGTACTGTTACGCAAATAATCCTGCGTTTTCGGCAAAGTCAACCCTGAAAATGCTCGCGAAAAATGGTCATTTTATCAGAAGGGTTGTGCTGCACTTTTCTAAGTCAGGCATATGATTTATTGCGAGAACGCCTGCCTAACTAAGAGCTTAGAGCTTCTTAAGAAATGTATACAAAGCGGAAAAATTCACTGAGGCTCATCATGAAGGGGCAAGAAGGATGGATCCTTCTGTCGCGCTAAAAAGGACAATTCGCCAATAGAAGAGAATTGCGGTAAAAGAAGAGATCGCACTCTCTTCTAAGAGAGTTAGGCGTAAATTTAGGACATCTCTTCTAAAAACTTTTATTTTCAAAATGTAGTCTGATTTTGTTAAGGAGATTCATTCCTCACAGAATGAGGACCACAGTTTCTTCCTTGGCTTTTTTTGATCGTTAGTTTTATTGCAAACTAACGATCAAAAACTTTACTCCAGCGGTCATCTTTTGTCTGATGATCATTTGGTGAAATCTTAAGATGTTGTTAATCAATTGAACACGCCGCAAGAAGTTATGCAGGAATTTATCAACGATTATAGCACAAGGCTATTGACTACATTTGGCATCGACAATACTGCATCTCTCAGTCTATTTGCCTTCATTAAATAAACCTTAACTAATCACAACTGCAGGTGCAAATGTCTTTCTATAACCGATTGAAGAAGCGAAACGTTTCTGAGCCATTCTTTAAAGCACTCAAAACAAAGATACAAGTGGCGCAGAATCGTCTCAAAAGCGATATGATGGCATGTAATGATCTCAGACAAAAACCAGGTATATCATTTGTTTCATATTCAAAGCTTTCTTTCTCTTATAAACAGATGTCCTTCATAACTGGCACTACATCAGGTAATATAACCAAACGTACGGATATGTGAATTTTTATCTTCCTTATTGATATGTAAATTTTTAACTCCTTCTCGAACTGATGGACGTTGAATTTATGTCCATTGCATGATTTCGATAAAAGGTGACACTGAGATTGAAGGTGGGTTTGCTTTTAGAAAAAATCATGTGCTCTATCAAATAGTGCAAAAGAAACACCGTTAGTGTTTTATGATAAGTAGGCTTATCACTATATGTTGCTATAATAGCAGCTTCATTAATTAAACTCAACCACATTATTGTTTCTGCAATGAAAAGTCTTTTACAGCATTTTTTCATCAATAAACTGCTTATTTTGATTATGTTTCAGCACTTCAATTATTGCAATTAATTTTTTTTCTCTGAAATTTGCAGAATGAATACAATTATCTTCAAGCGTTAGGATTGCATTTAATAATGCTGCCGAGGTAACACATATTCGCATAGTTTAGTAAATGTTCTACTTCGTAGAATAGTTGTCAGCATGAAGTTAATTTGCTAACTATATACAAAAATGCAACAAATAAACATATTATTTTGATGTTTTATCATGTTATCATCGGAAACAAAACCACAGAGATGATGGCAATTGCAGTAACGTTGAGACATCTGTGTGGTTTAAAATAATGATAGGTGAATGATTATGGTGATTAGGAAGATAAAAAGTGGGAAAAAAATACTGAGAAAAGTTCTCGAAGAAAATCTACTCAAAATTGTAAGCATTTGAAAACCAATTTCCAATCGCATTGAGAATAATGATAGTCGCTATCACTTATGTTACTTTTCGTTTTTATATATGTTGTTATTGTTTACGTTTGCTGTCGTTGTTTATTTATCTTTGCCAAATTTATTGCTGAGCACATTGTAATTCAGCTAGCTTTTGTTTGAGTTGTAGCTCGCATTGTGTGCGACGTTGTTGCTGCAATGTGATGATTGTTGAGTGACGTACTTATACATAGTGGCTTGATATATTCCACATTTGATATTCGCCTCGAGATCCGTTGAGCGCAATAGTGGCGTGAACTCAATATTAGAGTGCAAATCAACTCAGATTGAATGCTTTTTGAGATGAACGGGAGCGGTTGGTGGTGGTTGGAGCAACGCTACAAGTCATTCCCCTTGCGTATCAAATAGCTTCACGTAAAGCATACAGCTTTTGTTTTTGCCCTTTGTAATATTGCGTTGAAGCGCTAAAGACTATCGTCTCAGAGTAAATCCTAAAATAGGGTGATAATTGTACAATATAGTCATCATGTTGTGTTTTTCCACCTGAGCGGAGAACCAGTGAATTACTCTAATATAATAAGGAAACTTTCTGGAATCGCAAACATTCCAACAATTTTCAACTGCTTAAAAGTGAATGAGTGAAATTTTTCATAGTTCTGATTCTTAGAATTTGGTTTTTTCCGTTAAAAAGTTGAGATTTTCTGCAGCTGTAAAAGGTTTTATCTTTCAGCTTACTCCACTTCAGTCAGCAGACGATGTAAGCGTTTTGTTGAACACGGCTATAAAGCATTTTCCTTCAAATTCTGCTTTCAAGAATATTCCCTCTGTGCAGCTTTCTGTGGTTTTCGGCGTTTCTCCTCAGCTTCTTAGAAACGCTTACATCTAGTTTTTTCTTAGCATGCTTTGTGACTTTATTACTCTGAAGCTTGTAGTTAGCCAATATTTCATTTCAGGCCGGAAAGAGCGTATATGTTGATTAATCAATGCTGAGCCAAGTAGAGACAATAAAAATCAAAAGTATAAAAATCGCTCCTTTCAGCATTTCCTTCATTGTTTTGTATTTACATTTGACTTCCGATAACCTCAAGCCATTTGGTGACGTTGATAAGAAGGAAATGTATGCGGTACGGGAAACTCGTCAACTGAAAGTACTGTATTTACAGATAAATATACTTTCATGTAGATGTGCCGTAGTTGTTCACTGAAAAGTTTCTTTGCCCAACGTTTTGCAGAAAGAAATTGTATGTGTTTTTGAGGCTATTTTTTGCATCAAGCATTTTGTACCCACTCACTACGACTTTCTTACTCTATCACTGCTCTACTCACTGATTTTACCTTCTTTGAGACCTGCCTATATCGACAGGAAATCACCATGTATCACCTATATCGATACCATAGGGACATTCACATAGGTAGATCTCAATGAAGACCCAAAAATGTGCCAATGTAGGAGAATATCCACTTGTTTCTTGCAATAACTGAGAATTATAAGAGCGTTTGTGCAGCATTCTTGGAAGCTTCTTTTTGCTATAAAATTCGATAGTCCCATTTGACAAACAAAAAATTTTTAAGCACAACTCAAATCTTTGTCATCCCGCTTTACCGACGAAATATTCTTAATGGGCAACTTATCTGTCTATTCTCTCATACATTATTTACGGCAGTGCTCATCAAATGCGCTTCAGAAATGGACAGCTTCTGCCTCAGTGAAGGCCGAATTTTCTTTTGCTTTTCTGTTTATTCGCTTTTTCGCAAATTTGCTCTGCAAAAGCGCACCACGATGACGATTTATTTATGCTAATATATCTGTGTCTATCTGCCTTTTTGCCTGTAGGTCGGTCTGGAACATGCAGCAAAATAAGACCTGCAACATCTGCAGCATACAGACAAAAGTCTGTCTACGTGTGTCTTTTCGCCTGTCTGTACGCGTATGTTCGCTCCTTCATTTGGGGAACTGTTGGAGGTAAATTACGAAATTTGGTGCACATAAGGTGCATAGAGTAGGATGATCTTTCATAACAAGTTTCACATTAGTCCATCAATTTCGGAAGGAGCCATAGGTACTTAAAATTGAAAAAGTTTACACGCATTTTCCATCGATTTCATCTTCGTTAGGCTCAAAAAAAAAAATTCTTTTGTGCGATTCGCTCAGGCGGTAGGCCACTTGAAATCTAAAGGCATTAATGTGCGTATCATACTCTTTTTATGAATAATGACCCTGGTTGATGACATGATTGGATGCCATAGGGCACATCGTATCAGCTCCTCTAGCACACTTTTCCACTTATTTTTAATTTTTTGCGATATGTGTTTCTGGAAGGTCTCCACACTACGGATGTTTCACTGTTCGAGGTCTACCACTTGCATGTTCAACAGTAGCACTCTTTTTTTCAGTGCAGCTGTCAATGCTATACACTTTGTAAGTTTTTGGTCTTCTTGATGGTGATGTTACAAGAGTTTATAAGTCTTATACCCGAGTGGCGATACCTGTATAACAGTGGAAGCTGTTCCTTGAATCTCCAAATCCACATAAATGTGGTGAGCGTTCACACAACTCTGCATGTAGTATAATCTTTTCACTACTTTAATTTATATCCTATGCATAAATATCACCTCTTTTCTCAACTACATTTCCTTCACTTTCCGGATTGCTATTCTGTGCCTTCCCTTCACTTATACTGAAGTATATTTTTTCCGTCAATAGGCGAAAGGCGGGTTGGTGATGGTCAAAAACTCCATCGATGGATGGCTTGACTCGATGTTTAAAAGATTATGGTGCAAAATGATAAGCTAAGCCGCCTTGAGTTGCCGAGCCTTAGGGCATGCCTAATTTTCTGGAAGAGGGAAAGCTCGCATCAACAGATGGCAAGTTCTATGCGTGAAGGGTGGAAAAGGATTCACAAATATTTTCGTCTTCAATCATTCGGTTACTTCATCGCCCATTTCAGCCTCCGTGATGAACACTCCATTGCCGGATGAACTGGGAAACTTTGTGACCGACGACCCAGCCAGAAAAACGCGAGATATGTCACTTACCGAACTAACCATTCCAGCGACTCTTCCACCGGATAGCCTTCCTTCAGGAAGCAGCATTCCTGATATCACTCCTTATCAGGACGATGAAAAGTGAGTTTGTTGTAGACCATATATAATGGATAGGCGTTTCAGAAAATTTTATAATTTAGACCGTGACAGGTACTTTCTTCATCATCATGGAAGTGACATATACGAACTAATGGAGGACGCAACTGAAAAAAGTGGTTTTTTGTGCCTCAGCTTCTCAATAAATTTTAGAAATGGACTGCTTCTAACCGAAGTTGGGTTGGTAAGCGTCGTTGGGTAAGATGCTGTTGTATGAGCTAGGGCAGTCCACATATAAACTTCGAATGTTCCGAGACTAATTAACAGTTTATGATCGATCTTCCGCAACGTTCGATTCTTGCGAACTTTTCCTGCATTGCTCCAATATCTTTAATAAATACCTTCCTTTTTCTCTTTTTTATTCGGTCTGCTTCATAATTCATTTCAAAGCTCAAGTCAGTAAAATTGATGCCCTATGGTTACTTAATTTATCCAAGTACTGTGAAGAAATCCAAGTTATACGCGTTACTGGGGGGCTAACCTCAATACGACGACGCATCCATAGTCCGTGCACTAAATGACACTTTAATAACTTTTATGTTTGTTTGTGCAAAACTTTGAAAGAATTAAGTGACTGCTTAGAAGAGATAGTGAATATAAATATAACATATTTCAAGATTTTAATTGAAAACATTATTAATTATTAACGATCATTAATTAATTATTAACGATGCATAAAAACATTAATTAACAAACATTATTGACGATCGAAAAGGTGCAATAGTTTTCACGCGTAAACATTTCCAATTCATTTCATTTGCAGTATTCGATTTGAAAAAAAAGCTGCGCATTTTGATAATTGTTTGATACTGTTGGATCTATTGTTCTTTATATCTATACTAGTAGCTCGGATTATAAAATAATCAACGAACAGATGAAAACTGCATGAGATTCGAAATTCGTTAAAATTTTCTGCGCAATAGTCGAAATTTTATAGTATAAACTCTTCTTTTATTTTCTTTCAGACTAAAAACGCTGCTACCGCCTGAAGTTGCAATAATTGAACCGATTTTGAGGTTCCTACAATTGCTTTGCGAAAATCATAATTCTTTATTACAAGTAAGATTTTATCGATATATTAGTCTGTTTGTTTATCTTTTACTTTACTTGTAATATATCAATGTCATTAAGTATAGATTGAATATCAGTGTCATTATATCATCGTCACAAATGTCAGTTTTCACCTATAATATATCAATGCTTATTACTTGCATTAGAAATCTGTATATAGCTATCAGTTGACTTATTTCAACATTACCTTATTAAATGCTCAATTTTTTAAATAATAATCTCATCATTTATAGAATTTTCTTCGATCTCAAGGCAGCCGTCAGAATTATAATCTCGTCGACGAAACCTTAATGTTTTTAGACGTTGTCTGCGGTAGCACTAAAGGTAAGTAGGATTTACTCGCGCTCTGATGTGCATTTTTTTTCTTTTTCTTTTTTTATGGTACAAAAGGGGATTTGCATCTGCAAATATTTCAAAATGTCATATCATTTTATATTAAACCTTATGACATCACTATCTTAAAAGGTCAAGCCATTACTATATTCAAAGGTCGTGGTATTACTATTTCAAAAGATTGCACCATGCCATTACTGAATTAAAAGGTCATGTTATTGCCATATTAATAGGTCATATCAATACTAAGTTAAAAAGCCATTTCATATCATCACTGCATTTGAAGGTCGTGGCATTACTACATTAAAAGGTCATGCCATTATTGTATTGAAAGGTCATTTCACAACATGTTCTTCTTACATCCGTCGGTGATCTTTTTTTTCAAAAATTCTATTCATTGTTTCTATGTTGTGAGGAAATTTAGCAGTTTTTTATATTCATATTTTGCAGGTAGTCTTGGTGTATTTGGTGAAATTGGAGAGCATAATTTCTCACTCATAACGCAAACACTGGTCACGTTGACTGAATTTTGCCAAGGACCATGCCACGAAAATCAAGTGCGAGTTTTATTCACAAATTCAGCAAATTCGTTATTCATCGCAAAATAATTTCTATATAGCAGTTTCTTCCATAGGCAATTTTCATCATTGTCTTACTATTTTATTTTTATGTAATTCGCACAATAGTTTACCGTCTTGTGCTTTAAACAGAACATTCATATCTTTTGATGTTCCTAATTCCTCAATCATTGTTCATTTTAGAATGCTTCATATTTTTCCAACGATGGAACTGATAGCGCTCAATTCCAAAAAAATCTCTTTTATTCACTTTAATTTTGTATATTTTAGAATGCTATTGGACATCACGAATCTGGATTGAATATGATTATCTCTCTAGTTCTTAATGAAATAAAACCATTATGTATTGCACATATGGATCTTGCTCTTGAAATAAAGGTAATGTTTTCCACTTCCTCTTATTTGATTGCGATTTCGACTGGTAAGATGAAATGGATGAATCGAATGAAATCGTCAGTAAAAAAATTCACAATCCTTCCAAAAAGTTTTTCATTCCGTGATATATATATATATATATAAACAAACCTCATTCTTGCGTAGACGGCATCAACATTAATGAAAAGTCTTCTGTGAAAGTGTTTTCGATATTTAAAAAAGATGTTGATTATTTATACAATTCTCAGCCATAGTTGTTATCGAGTAATGTTGTAAATGTGGTTTGAAGAGTGATGCATCTAAGTTACTTCTCGCCGTAATGGAATCACGTCATGATGCCGATAATGCTGAGCGAGTGCTTATGAATATGAGCCATATGACTAGTGGACCAAAACAATTGGTAATTATTCATTGTATACTTTAATAAAACTTTAGAATGCATTAAAGATTGTTTAATATGTTGTATGTTCTCATTTTACTCATAAATGGAATAATTCAGAAACGAGTTGATAAGCTTATCTCAAAAAAAATACAGGAAAAGAGCTAATTGGATACTCCTTATAATCGTCACTTCCCTGAATCTTATTTAATTTCCCATTTCAGTTCTTTTCCACTTCTCTCTTTATATGTTTGTTTTGTTCGAAATGCAAAAACAAATAAATTAGTGCCTCTTTCCTCATGTTCTTTGACGTGAAGTTGAAATTAGCTATGCATGAGCTGTCTTGTGCCATTTGAGTATGCTGAAAAAATTTTTACGGTCATTTAAAAAAAGTAAAATGTTGAACGCATTCTTCGTTTTTGAGTGCATTCTCTACAGTAATTGTCATTTTCATAGTACTTTTTATTGAATTCCTATAAATTGCGCTCTTGTTCAATAATATCAACTTGCATCCTTATTACAGCTTACAAGGTGACACAGATAAATTTTCCACCTTTGTTTTATTAGGAAGTTGCGTTTTTATATTTTCATAGAAATATGCGAACAGATTAAATTTATGAAGAATTACTAAATACAAATAGACCTCCTTTTTAATTGTATTACCATTACTAAAATCGAATTATGCTAATTAAAGTGTTGCGGCATTTACAAATTTAGTGTGTTTCTAACTTTTCTCCAACCTCATTATTCGACGGTTCAGTTTTATCGATTTAATTCTTTCTGCTTTTTTTTTTCAGATACACGCAATCAAAGNATACTATCCTGTTCATCATCGCGCCTCTAGCATAATATTCTGTAGTTTTCAATTTTCTGCAAGTACTTTCGATCCTCTGAGCCAAGCTGCTCTCGCACCGACTGTTGTAATTTCTGTTGTAATTTCGTTTCATTGCTTGTGTACGAAAAGTAACTAAACAAGTTTATTGTCTTTTTTCTCAAATTTCAATACCTATGTTTACGGGAGGGGAGAGGGGTGATATTGGATTTGTTTGCATCGATATTTCCTATCACATCTTCATGATACTGCTGAACGTGCTGGAAAATTTGAATAAAGGCAGGCAATTATTTCAGATAAACAATGCTAGCGATGAGAAGAGAGGCAAACCGTCGAAACCACCAGAGATCTCAATTCAAGAGGCAACAACCGAACTATATGCTCCAAAAGAGATCTCTTCGACCATTGTTGATCCACAAGAGGCATTAAATTTCTGATTTTAATCCTTTGTCTTAAAGTTTCCTATTTAGTTTTGTGGGCTCTCCTATCTTTGCAAAGCTTTTTTCTTTACATCGATCGAATCAGATTTTTTGCTTCACACCGATCGAATTACGTGGAAAACGAACCTTTTGTAGAAGACTTTTGCAAATGGCCGGATTGATTAGCACATGAAAACATTATTATTTGCTGGTAACTGATAAAAATGGTCGGTCAAATACGTGGAATGCAAAAACTCATCTCGTGGCAATTCCTTTGCCACTGTTTTGCAATCTCTTTCAATCCATTAAATTCAATGTTCTGGAAAACAACTTTGCCACGCTAAGGCGTTTCAAAATTCAAAGTTGGAAAGGAAGCAAATACCCACTAAGGTCCATTCGCAGCCTCATTATCCACTGCGATATCATTCATGACATATTCTCGAATATCGTTTGCAATGCAACAGAAAATAAATAGGAAATGAAATGTTATGAAATCGGCACCTAATAATTTTTCACTCCGGTTGGTTCCCACTTATGTAAATTGCGACCTGATAGGCTACGCAATTGTGTTTATTTCATAAGTAAGCAAACGTCAACAATTCAAAGATTTCGCATTTTTGTCTAAGTTGTTCTGAGTGCATACATCTTTCTAAATTTGCTCTTTCGTTGGCCAAATATCAATATAGCATTGTGCATTTTAGGTTGGGCATAATATTTTCATTTTGGCAACACAACTTTCAAGACATGATGAAGAGTTGAGAGTTATGTTGGATCCTGAGAACTGCGCAGACGATATGACACGGATCGCCCTCACCTATTACAAGAAGCATACGGCACAAATTGAGGTGAGCGTTTTGCTTGCTTGCATTCTCAAATTAATTCTCATTTTAAACGCGACAAACTAAAACTTTCCAATATGTCTAATTCTTTCATCGTACAGACATTGCACAAGTCAAAATTCCATAGTAACTCGTATGCAGTGTGGTGAGCGAATTTTTGTTTACTGAGAATGAAATTGTTTGATAGGTTTTAATAAAGCTATAGTTGCACTGCTACTACTACTACTACTAAAATCACTCTAAGGTACTTGCAGATCAACATAATCGAACCAGCAATGATTGCTGAATTTTTTTTTTTCGGGAACCATCGATCACTTTTATTGCAGTAACTAGGAAAAGTCACATTCCATATTCGAATATTTAATTAGATTTGCATAAAAGATTAAATGAGTTTAGATTGTACGCAGTGATCGCAAAATGGAACGTGTTATTTTCCCCATACATACAATATGTGAATATTTAACACCGGAAACGAAGCAGAATATTTTCACAGAGACTGAACGAGACGCACAAGGTTCAAAGGTTAGCGACTTTTATTCATATTGCTCGCTTATCGTAGACGTGTGTTTTTATTTTGTTTTGTTTTTTTCTTTCTTACTTTTTATTCTTATTCATATTATTTGCTAAATTAACTCCACTAAGGAGCATGGAAGAAATGAGAACGTTTTCCTTCTATGACCCTTGGTAGAGTTACTTTTAAAAGAAAATTCCCCCTTCCTCTCTTATAATGTATAATTTTTTCAGGTAACCGAGTTTTTTGAACAATGGCCAAAGCTATTCGAAGAAATGAAATGGCAGAAAAAGCTACAAGGTAAGCGATATTTGAAAATTATTCATGTAGCATATCCGAAATCTCAACGCGTTTAAATATTTTGCAAGATGCAAATTTTGAATTTTGTTTGTTTGTAAATTCATTCATCGGCTTTGTTTTAGATCGTAAATATCTCAGCAATTGTACGAAACGTTTAATTCTATGGGCGAGATTATCGTTCTTTTTTGCAGTCCTCGCCAACAGTATTATTGCTATCTTTTATCCATTTTCTAAGAAGGTTGAAGCAGGTATTTCTATAATTCTTATATTATATTCATATTATATTTGATGGGAATATTTGTTGATGATTTTCGTTGCTTTTTAGTAGTTATCTGATCACTAGTTATTAGTTATCAGTTATTAGTCATTCATTGGTTATTTGATTTTGTTACTATTTGAGAGATATACCGTTCGTAGTTGATAACCGAATTTTTCAACCACCATACGCCCTATAAATTCATGGCAACTTTTCATAGGTTCAATTCTTTTGCTCAGAAAACAAACAGAAATCCAACTGAGCATTTGTCGCAGTGGGCTAATGATCTTGACAATCGAAATATCACTTCTCATTCATATTGACTTCGAATTTTGTATTCACCTATGCCATTGCGCTCATTGTTTGAATTGCTTCTCTTAACACCTGCAGAAGCATCATAGCTTCGATAATAAATCTAATTGAAGTGATATGACGCTCATCGAAATATGTTGCATTTTGCAGAATTGTTCACACCAAATAATCCATTGATTTATGCACTGACCCTTGCATCACTACTGTTTCTACGGACTCAGTGGAGTGACAAGTAAGTTCATTAACTGCTATGAAAACGATGCAGCCATGTTTCTATCGTGCAGAATTGTTTGCATTCATTTGGAAGATAGAAATAGGGATTTTAAAAAATTTGATGCTAAAATTACTTACCTTCTTGTGATGTTGGTTGGTGTTGATGAGAAAACTTAGCTGATTGCATTTTTCAAAACACATTTATTTCTGTGATCAACAAGACTCATTCTGTTCTTCCTGATGATGTTAGCTGCTACAACATGACTCAATGAGGATGAAGGTCTTTTCTTCAAAGCATTAAATAACTTAAAAAAACGTTTTTTTTCCTTTGCATTTTCAGTTTAAAGTTCCAGTGAAGTGCACACGATGCCGCATGAAATCAGAAGTGGAATGAAAAAGTTTCATATAAACATTTGATTTTTTTTTCTTTGATTTATTTGGTGAATCTGCACATTTAGAGCATCGCTGGGCAGGTCGCATGAGGTTTATTGGGGTATTGCGAGCGTGATGTTCAGCTTTTCGATGCTTTTCATAGCGTTGTTCGGCGTTGTTCCAACTTTGTACCTTGTTGGTATCCTCCAAGTATGTCATTTTATTTGAAGTGGTCATTCTTCTCATCATTACTCTTCGATCGTTTATTCTTAGCGTTGGAGGTTCTTGCCACATTCCCTCACCTTTTTCCCTCTCTTGCTTCTCTTAGCCCCTCTCTAGCTCTTTTATTGCCAGCTAGTCCAAGGTTCTGATTTTACAGTCAGCCATATTCATAAGTAGATAAATTCCTGAACGCTGCGAAAATTGTGCACTGTTATCGCTTATTAACTGTTCAGCTCTTTCGGTATTGTTTTTCTCAGTTAATAACTCTTTCTAATAGGATTACTATGAGTCAACGATCGGATTAATCTAGAATATTGTTCCGACGCTCTTTCAAATGAAAATCTGCGCTTACTAATTCGAACAACTTTCAGTTGATTAACAAAGTGATCCACTTGATCAGTTATATTGGTAATCGAGGTCTTATCGATAAAACATGGGTGGAACGTATTGAAGATAAGGATGTCTGGTATCATCTTCTGTATCTAAGTGTTTGCTTCGTTGGACTGATTGGCCATCCGTTAATCTATTCGCTTCTGGTGAGTTCATCGAAACGTTTCATCTACATCGTTCGAAAAGCTAGCGATAAGCTTGCGTAGCGAAGAATATTCCCGATCCTTACCTGCTCACAGTTTGTTGCTAGTTCTTTTTATCTCTATTTTTGGATCTGGATCTAATATGCAGTTTATTTCTAAATTTTCTTTGCTAAAGTTATTTATAAATTGAGGATTTATAATTCGAATATTTCTTACTGAATAACTTTTTTTTTGCAGTTGTTTGATATTGTCGCAAGTGAAGAGACATTAAGGAATGTAATAAGATCAGTTACCCGCAATTGGCAATCGATTATAATGACCGGCTTATTGGCTCTTATCCTCGTGTATCTTTTTTCCATTATTGGCTATCTTTTCTTTCAAAGAGGTTTCTTGTTTTCATTCGTGATCTTTGCTTCTCTCCATACTTGTTTCTTATCATTCATTATCACATAATTTCTTAGCCACTCTTTCAATTAGTGTTCCTCATCTTCTTTATGCTGCTAATAACTATGCAATCGATTCGAACCCACTTTGTGTATATTTTACAAAATACTTGTCGAAATAACATTTTAAAACATGTGTTTCTACACGTGGAATTGAGTTGTAACCTAGTGAAACAGGATTCTCATTCAATATCGTAAGGAATGGATCGAAGTTGATGTTTATGAGGTAGGCCAGGCCTGATATTTTAGTGCTTTATCCAGTACTTTATTTAGTCACATCTCATTTTCTATAATAATTTTTACTTGCAGATTTTCAATTGGAAGTGGATAGGATTGATCAGATGAGTGATGACACTTTAAGCAAAGAAAAAGGTACGCACCGATGCAGTGGCGCAAATGGTACGTATTTCGGTGAGAATGCTGCCAATTTGGAAGGAACATGCGACGCCGTACTCGAACCTAACCATTTTGAGGATCGCAATGGTTACTTTTGGTTAATTGTTTCCATATTACATGCAGATTCTTGCCATTAAATAAATAGTTATACAGGATAAAAGAGTTTCGAAGGCAATTAGGTAAGTTTTTAGCCTACAGTCTTATGACCGTAGGCTAAAAACACGAAGTCGTTTAGTCTCACGAAGTCGTTTTCCAAAGAAGTTAGTTATTTATCTTTCCCAAGCAGATGTTTTTAAGCGCATAAAGCGAAGTCCACTTCTGAGCAAATCTATTCATCGAGCTTTATGCAATTCTACGAGTGTTTCAAAATCTTTTCTCTTTTCTCCATTGTATGTATTGAATTTTGAGTTTCCTTCTATCAGCGAACGAGTTTCCAGTGTAGTCTTTGTCGAATTGGTTTTTGCTTAATATGGCTTATAATGATTGCTTAATGGTAACGTTGTTAAAGTGAATAGCGATTTAGTATAAATATAAACGTTGAAATGATTTCTTAACGGGAGAAATTTTCAAGGTAAACACTAATGTGTTGTAAACATAGCTTTGCAATTTGTCGAAACGCTAGAATATATCTTCCTAGTAAAAAGAACTGTGCTATTTTAACACATTTGCTAAGCGTATGTAACGATGGGAAACGGATAAATATCTCTCAAAACAAAAAATTTCTTATTTTAGTTCAACATTTGTTGAGAGCCCTGGTTAGTTCTGAAGATGGGGATGGGGAGGGGGTGGGGGGGGGGAGTGTTTGAGGTCGTCGTCCATCAGGTTATCAGATTATTCCAAATGTAACATTCCAGTAAATTGATAAATCTCCTAGTAGTTTCATTGTACAATTAATCGTAGTAAACTTTCATAGAATTGAATGGATATAATGTTTGCAGATGATGATGAAAAAATTTGGTCATGTGAGACATTACGAATGTGTATAATAACAACGCTTAATTGGGGTCTACGCAACGGTGGTGGTATTGGCGATGTTCTAAGGAACGTTCCACCAAATGTTAGATCTAAATTTCGTTTCTGTAGTAAGCATAGATGGAAAATATTTTGTTCGTTTTTCAGTAATGCTCATCGCGGAGTGAACTTAAATGAGAGAATATTTTATCTTATTAATTATTTCTATTTTACTAATTAAGTTCGTTTCATTAATTAAATCACCAATTGAATAAATTATATTTTGATGTGAATTTTATTTTCCTTGAGGAAGACTCGTTTATGCCACGAATTCTTTACGATATGGCGTTCTTCATCGTCCTAATTGTTATCGTATTGAATCTCGTTTTTGGTGTTATTATCGATACGTTTGGCGATTTGAGAGCCGAAAGAAACGAAAAGGACGATATCCTCAAAAATACATGCTTCATATGTGGTCTTGAAAGGGGAAGGTAAAACTCATTCATTTACTCACTTCTGGTTGAGTGAATTATTCCCTCATTAATTATTCACCATTTCATTGTATTTGTTTAATATTGTTTTGTCGTTTAATATTCAAAAAAAAAAATGCTGAAAACAGCTGCTTGATTGCGGTCAATTTTGCTCAACATATCAACATAATAGGTCATCGAGAGTACCATAAGGGTTCCAGCACCAATATCTATCTCAATACAGAATGCAACAGTAGAAAATATTTACTAAGAAATGATAAATTATATTTTGATGTGAATTTTATTTTCCTTGAGGAAGACTTGTATTTGCTAATTCTGTGCGACTACATGGAACTTATTCATCGTTGATGGAAGTTTATAAATTCTCGTATACGCTTATCATCTAACACAGTACTGATTGAGTCAATTTTTGTTCTGAAATTAGCCGAGTAAATTCAACTTCATATATTTTCAAGTTGTTTTGCTAAAAAGCAAGCGTCGATAATTATAGGTTTGACAATAAGAATGTCACATTCGAAGAGCATCGTTCATGTGAGCATAATCTCTATCATTATCTCTATTTTATTGTATGGTTACAAGTGAAAGATGAAACCGAATTCACGGGTCCCGAAAGTTATGTCGCTGAATGCATAAAGGTTATTTATGGATTTAATGCCGCTTGTATTTGCTAAGTATTCATAAAATCTTCACTGCAGGTGGTAAAAAAAGTAATTCATCAATGAATTTAATCTTTGTTGATCTAGCGAAATCATATTTTTTAACGGTCGTATGCGATATCTGGGCAAGAGGAATTTCTAACTGGTTGGAAACTTTCTTTTTGATTACAGTCATTATTTTTTGCTTTCGAGAGGAATTTTTTTCATAAAAGAAATCCTTGAAAGCTCCATAATGTGAAATTTTCTAAATAAAACTTAAGGAGCGTAATAATGATTGGTTCCCACGAATGCAAGCAATGTCATTAGCCGAAGATGATCAAGAAGCTGAACAACCAGAGCATATTACCGATATACGTGAAATGGTTAGCGCACTCCTTATGATGGTGAAAAATCATGATCGACAATTCGATGAACTTAGACAGGTATGAATTACGTTTGAGATCATTGTATGCTTCTTTTTTACCTTTTTTTAAGTCACCGCAATTTGAAGAGTGCTGAAATTTCTCTCTTCCTGAAGGAACAATTCTTTTGATTGAAATTTTATGGAAATAAAAAATAGTTCAAAATAAAATAAAAAATGTATGAGATCCAACTAGTTTAAGCCAAGTGAGTTTTCATTATTAATAGAACGATGGTAATAATATACAAATCATTTTCAGTAGCTATCCAAATTACATATGAAAAAAAAAGGAAACGTTTTGAATATTTATCTCATCATAACATTTAAAAAAAGCCATTAAAATTGTTGCAATTGCTAGTTAAAATAAATAAGATTTTATTTCAGATGATTTATGAACAAAATGCTTTACAAGTACGAAGTCCACCGCAGCCATTAAGGAATCGTTTATGTTGATGAATTTTCTTTTTTTTCTTTTTTTATTCTTTCGTGCGACTATCACAAAACTGGCAAATTTGAGCAACAATAAAATCTCAAAATCGTATGTTGATCATGATAAATTGTATGCGAATGTGCTGTTATTTGTATACGAGTAGAGAGCATCTCGAGTTTGAAATTTTTAGATTGCTCACATGAAGTAGTTGAGTTGTATTTGTTGGAAATTGCAACATTTTATTAAGAAACTCATCCATATTTATGCTCATTTTATGTTAATTTGCATAATGCTAAGTGATAATTTTTGAATGAAATTGATGTTCACTGTGAAATGCAAATCGATAAAATTCGGCATTTTTGTATACGAAAATAAATATGCGAAATGAATTTCTAAATAAAAGCTAAACGTTTAAAATTCATAACTTTTGCAATTTTATATTGTTCGTCATTTCCAGCTGTTGAGTGCAAATGAATTTAATCTTATTCGACGTTGCTATTTGCGAAAAAATTCCGAGTGAAAAATGTGTCTATATATATATATATATATATATATATATATACAAACATTGTGTGTGTTGCAATTTATCTCTTCACTCACATTGAATGAAATTTTCTCAGGTACTTTTATCAAATATTCGTCCATTGTCTAAACTCTGATGCGTTGTTCGATACTGGAAGAGTCTATTCGAAATATCCCCAACAATCATTGGTTCATTTTTGTGTTTTTTTAAACTTTCAGTTAGGGAGGGCATCAAATTTTTTGTGTGGAGGTACTCTTACTCTTTGCCACTTTCAATGAAACAACAGCAACACGAAATGATCAACTATTTAAGCATAAAACTACTTTTATAAGTTGTCAAAAATTATTCCTCTCTAACTAGGCAAATATTTGCAAAGAAAAGGGTAACACCTAGTGACTTCATCTCAAGAGCGCATTCATAATTAAGGAAAGCATTTTATTGAAGGCAAATTCAGGATGAGTATTGTTCATTCATTGTCGTCATTTGATGCATATTACGATTTTCTCATTGTTGAATGACTTGTTTATTTAAATGTTATATAATGTTCAGCGAGCTTCAACTGTTACTTGGAATGTTGTAAAACGAATCACTAGAACTGATAATTCAGCTTCACAAAAAGCAAAAAATAATTTAGCATCCGAAGCGAAACCAATGGAATCTTTGTAACAGCAAAGTTACTATCCTCACTAGCGTAATATTTTGATGAGATATACGCCTGTTGACGCAATATTTACTGAAAAAGTAGCACGATGAAATTGTCTTGATGGAAATCCTTCTTGAATGATTGAGAATAAAGCTTAGTGGTTGTGTATTTTTATTGCAAAATTTTAATCGACGAAATGAGAATCAAACAGAATGAAACAAATGACTAAATCGGAGAACGGAACGTCGAAAGGTGCCAAAAATTTGCAAAAAGAAAAGCCGAAAGCATTCTAGCTTATCTCTGATATCCATATATACATATTGTAGCTGTCATTGCGTCAACGTGCCCATAGTGACCGCTAATTGTCACTTTAATATTCCACTTTATATATGGTGCCACATTAATTGTTAATTAGTTTGCATTCTTGCAACGGCAAGAATATTTACCTGGAATTTTGTAACACACTTTAGGAACAATTTTTCCCACTCACTTGCTCCTTTTATGCGTTTCGATGTTGATATGTATAGATATGGCTATTGTCACTTCTGAAATGACCACTCTTGCAATTCCTTCACTCAGGATATGTGTTTAAGTGTGCCTTTTTGCAGCTAAAATGGCCTTGAGTGAAGTGCCCTCTCGTTATTTGTAATCACAACTGCTATCATTGGTAATATTATTTTGACAACGTTTATTTCACTATTCGCCCATATTTGTGAGAATAAAAAAATATTATTTAATTGTTTGATCGAAACATGAGTGTTGATGCTCAATGTATTAAGGTACTGAGAAAAATGTTTACTATCATTTACATACGAATATTTTCGGATCCTTCTTTAGCCGCTTTTCTTCATGTAGTGAAACGAGCAGGAAAAGGGAACGCGGTGGAATGGAGCGAGGAGCGAGTGAGGGGACTGTTGAAGCTGTAAACGATTGTTCGTTATTGTTGAACTACCATTCACTGGAAGCAAATGTGATGGGGGCGGGGAGGAGGAGGGGTTCGCTACAGTTATTCCACGTATTGAATTGTAAGCTCTGTTCCATGTTTTGTACGGCTGGAAAGCCGATGTCGGCGAACTTCCTCTATTCTCCATCCTCAAATTTGAGGAGTTGCGAGGAGGAAGGGCTGAGGAGAGAAGGAGGAGAGGAAATGCAGATGCACAATTCAGGCCGTTTAAGGAGTAAAAATTATGAAAGAAATATGGAAATTCTGCAGAATATTCGCAAGGAAAGGTGACAAAATTTTAAAAAATCACTGAAGTTTTCGTCAGCTAAGTTCCGAATCGTTTTCTATCGTCGAAATGCAAATCAAGATTGCAATAGACGTCATAAAAAGCAATTATAGCACATTAAAGAAACACAAAGAGAGCATGAAAATCAAATAAAAAACATTCACTTCACTACCTATGTAAATTGTCGAAAATATTTTAAACTAAGTTCCGAATCGTTTTCTATCGTCGAAATGCAAATCAAGATTGCAATAGACGTCATAAAAAGCAATTATAGCACATTAAAGAAACACAAAGAGAGCATGAAAATCAAATAAAAAACATTCACTTCACTACCTATGTAAATTGTCGAAAATATTTTAAGCAAAAAGTTGAAAACGAAAAAAAAGAGCAAAAACCTTTCTAAAATAGGAGAGCAACTATCCTCCAAAATAATGCCCAGAACTTCCGGTAAAATAATGAATGATAGTATGGCAAATCTTCCACAAAATGCTTAGCACTTTAAATACAGAAAACGAATGATTTCGCTCAAGCAGAACACGTTTTTTATCATGCATACGAAGAGTAACATTAAATCCTATATAAAAAATTTGTGAAGAAGAAATTCGATTCAAAAAAGGAGAACATTCTCGTCGTGAATAAAAGAAAAGAAACGAAGATCGATATGGTTTTATTCATCTTTGCGAAATTTGCTAAAATAAGTAACACTTCTAGTTTAACTATTGATGTCAACTCATCTAGAAGAAGGAAATTTTATGGCGTTGAAATCACTAGTGATTCCATCTGTGTTGCTAGGTGCTGCTAAAAAGTAAATTGTAGTCTCAGTCTTTGAACAGAACGAAGTTTATGATTGTTGGCGTTGTTTGTTGTCATTTTTGCAGAGTGCGCTTTGATATAGGGATAATTCAAAAGTACAAAGGGAAGTTTTTTCAGAGTGCTGCGATTTAATAAGAAAAATGCTCACTTTCCATCCGAGAAATGCGTAGTCTGTGTGGTGGATTAAAACATGCTAACCCTGGCCTTTCTTCTAGACAACTAAGGAGGAAACAGCTGACAAATTTCTTGGCATATGCCAAGTTATGAGCATTTCCGCGTTTGCTGACTCTCTTTCAGCTAGTTATCGTAGTTACACTCCTCATGCGGTTGTGTCTTCGATTGGTTGATGGTTCGTTCATTCGTTGGTTCGTTTTTGCTCTTTGGCTGCCAGCCATTTCATTGTCACAATCGATTTCCAGCATGTTACTCGGGTATTGTTTTATTCAATAAGCGCCCTATCAGATCTGAATGTTCCTATATAAATCTGCGTCCACTGGTTTTTTTTTTTTTTTGCAGAATTATACTTCATATATTAAGATTTTCATTTCACTTTACGTGTTTTCATACTTACTTAGTTTATTGGGCTTCTTGCCAAATGTTTTGCTCTCTTCCAAACGAGTTTTTTCTCCGTTAATTCCATTTTAATACTATGGCTTTTTGCAATCTGTGTAAACTCGTAGTTAATAACAGTTGCTTTCTGTTTTGATCATCTCATCGCATTTGTTTCGTTTTCTAGTCGCCATCACCTGGTTTTAGCTTATGCTTGGTTTTCAAGTTTACTACAAGCTTCATCTTGTACAAAGAATGCAAATAAAGCCATTATTAGCGGTCTATCGCAATCTTGCTCGAGTCAGTGGTGTATTTGTTGTTCTCTTTTATCGTGACGTTGAAGAGGGCACTGTTGGTTCGTGCCCTACAAGTCGAGACAGTTGAAGACTTAGAAAACAGGATTGTGCTACTTTGGAATATATATGAAAAGTGTTAATAGCCTTGCATAGCAGTGTTGCTCTTTCGGACTGTCTAGTGACTCATTATGCGAAATACCAACCTTCAGTTAGTAATTCTTGAGAAGCAGATGCACATTTCCAGATTAAGCAGATATGGCATTTGATTAAAGACTCATGTTGGCTTCCTTCAGTTTTTCGAATTTACACACCCCGTTCACAGTTTCTGCTGTATAGCCGCAATCGCTCCTCCGTCTGTCTTCGCTATGAAGAACGCAGGTGATCATCGACTATTGCAGATAACAATCGCTCGTTCAATTCATCGATTGCAGCAGAAATACCGGTAATAATAGCGCTAAATTGTAACTGTACTTCAATGTATAATAAAAGCAGTAGTTTGTATTGCGTTACATTCATTTAAAACCATTTATGGGCGGCGTCGAGGGTTGTTTATCGAAGGCGATCTTATTTAGATGCAGCGATGTGCAATTATGGTAGCTGCTGTACTCCCATAATCGAATGCCTAAGGCGGTATGCAATGTGTTATCATACAATACTGGAGTAGTCGAAAATATAGCGATCATAGTGCAGCTGCAGTAGATGTGCTAGGGCGTGGAGGCCTCTGACCGAAGGAGAGGCAGAAGAATCGGCATGGGTAAGGTTGGTAGCACGGGTGGCTTTTCCGCTTCCAGGTGCCACTCCACTCTTTTCCTCTTCCTGTGCACATCGTCGTTCAGTTCCCGATTGCAAGGCGGATTAATGTGCACAGGAGCTCGAATCACTTCCTTTTTCAAACCTTATGGTTTTCAATTACCTTCGTTTTTATCACATTCCTTCCATGTTAACATCCGCAAACTTTCTTTCCCAAATGGTAAACTTCTTATAATTCCTCTGCCAACTTATTGCATATAAGTGGAAGTTTTGTTGGGCTGTGCTCGGAGTTCCCCTCTTGACACCGATGAAGAATGGTGCTTAAGGAATGGCAGTTCTGAGCCATATAGCAGGTGTGAGGCATATAGAACTGTTTATTTTAATGTTTACTATTTCTATCGAAAACAGCAGTGTCATTTGATGTGTGTGAAACTAGCAACAAGACTTCGTGCGGCAATGTTCATTGATGCACTGCTGCCATTGCCTCGAGGGAGTTTCTTCAGTGATTAACGGCTCCACAGTGACTCGCCTTGCTCCGGCTTTCATTAGGACACTGCGAATCTAGAAAAGCGAACGTTTTTAGATGATACTTCAATTCCCATCCATATAGTCGTTGTTTGTTTGGTGATTGAAGAAATCAGCAAGCTGTTGTTTGCCTCGTTTGCTAGATTCATGGATCTGACATATCATCAATGTTTTCTTAGGGACAGGTAACGCGCTGGGACGCCCTGACCTACAGCTAGCAGTAAGGACAGATAAGGGTGTTGGTCGTTTTTGTGGAGAAAAAGAACCTTTAGCGGGCTGACGTGAAATTTTTGGGAAAACGATTTTTATTAAGGAGATGTAGGTTTTGCCGGGTAATGTAGACTTTGCTCTTTTCTTCAGCAGTAAAAGATTCTGAAAGTTGTCATGAAAACGTGGTGTTTTCATTGTCAGACCCTAAGTAGAGGCGAAGTACATGACAAAACGAATTCCAAAAATACGCAAACTTTGTGAGATTCCTTACTTTTCTGTCAAGGTGGTTTTTTATGGTTATTAAACCATACCTCGTTTTGTATCCTAACGACATTAGCTTGTGCTTTCTGTTCCCAGTTGGGCTCTGCGCTCGAGCATCGATATACGACAGATAAAAACGCGTCAAACGAATCCATCGGCCATCGCCGATAAACGTGAATGTGCTGACAATATGCTGAGCAAAACTGTAATTCGTCACTTTTAAGCGGAAAGATCTACCATTAAAAAACTTTGGAGTGGCTAAAGAAACATATGGGCATTTAGACAGGTTCAGGTTGTCGGAAATGAAAGACAGGCGGCAACGGCTGCAACTTTGTTGCATAAGGCGGTTATCACAGCAGCTTTTTCAGTTCGACCGCTGCATAAGCATTCAGACAAAATTTCTTTTGTCACGAATCGTTTCAATATATTTCAATATATTAGCGGAGATTTGAACTGATCTGTTCGTCGAAAAATGTTTATATTATAGTGTTGTGTAGTTGGTCGCGACTGTTGATTATTGACTGGGGATTGTTGCGTCGCCGAGTGGCGGTGTGATGATGTAGACGAAGACGGCGAGTGAGGAGCGAGGTTTAATAGACGAAGGACCGAATTATTGGGACACACAGAACACGCACAAAAACACTGGAAAAGGCACAGCTTACATAGTGGTGTCGTCACGTGACAGTCCATGTTGAAATATGATAGCCCTGCTATGCATTCATGTGATATCCACTACATCACTGCGTGTCATCATGACGTGGCCGCTGTACATTGCGCTTTTTGCCACGTGCATGCATTTTGCAATCGCACTTTCAGTATGCGAAATCATCACTTTGCATGTTATGAAACATCACCACATATCCAACACCTCCCCTTTTTCAAGTAGGAGAGAAGGGGGGGGGTTAAAGATTGGCATGACCACACGTCTTTCGTTGCGGTTCTATGCTGAGCCGTCGTGGACCTGGCGTGTTCGTCTCGCACGTCTCCGTTGTTCGTGGACTTGACTGGGTTCGACAGACTGTGCGTGTTCCCCCGACCTGTTGGTTGCTGTGATAGTTGCTGGAGATTGAACATTTCGGACAGCGTCGAAGATCGTCTGACTGGTTGTAGTCGGTTTGGCGCCCGGCTTGAGCTGGATAGTAGCTCTTGATTGATTGCAGTGTCCCAAACGAGTACTTAGGACCTGCGGATAGCGGCGCTGTAGATCGATAGCTATGCGGCTGCTGCTTGATGCGGCAATACTGGCGCTGACTGCTGTCGATCCTGCTGGGTCCTTCCTTGAGAGGGAGCCTATGATTGCGTACATCCCCATCTTTGAGATCCATTCTGCACCGAGTAGGTCGCACTGAGTGTTTGCTACGTAGAGCAGTCCTTTCGCTGAGGTGTTCTGGAAGCTGTAGGTGCATGCTCGTTGTCCCAGAATGTTGATCGGGCCTCCTGATGCACTGTGAGCGATGATTGATGAATGCTGGAGAGTTGGTCGTCCAATGAGCTGCCATGTTGCCCTGCTGATGATCGTGACATCTGATGCGCTATCCACTTGGAAACTGATTGCTTGGTCATTCACTGTGACAACTGCGAAACGGCGATATTCGGTGCAGTCGATCCTTGAGACGATGAAAACTGCATCCGATCGTGCTTGTCTTCTTTGATGTGGGGGCGAAGCACGTTGTTTTGGCTGGCGCTTGTTCCTTGAGCGGCGTTTGGTAACGTTGCAGAAGCCTACTTTATGTCCAATAGTTCGACACAAGGAGCAGCGGCGCTGGCGATAGTTGCAGTCGCGATTGAAATGCATCGCGCCGCAGAACCAACATGGAGTTGGTGGTGTCCATGGTGCATTGGAGCGCCGAGTTTGGCCTTTGATTTGGCTGCCAGATTGTTATATTCGGTTCTGTTGGACCGCTGGCTGGGGCTTTCGTCGAGAAGAGAACTTTTGCTGGACTGAGTAGGCAGTTTGCGTGGGCGAGGAGCCATTCTCGATCATTTGGGTGTTGTGCCTGAGGTTGAGTAGCCGTTGCATTCCTCTGTTAGCGTCTTAATCGTACAGTCGGATCCACCTCGATCTTGTCGAGCAGCTTGAGTCGAATTAATGCGTCGTTGCTCGATTGTAGACCAATACAAGACATTTGAACTGGTCCTCTGTCCACGTCCCAAGTCGTAAGTTGGCGCATTCGCGATTGTCTCGTCCTACGTAGGCAACGAAATCTTCTCTTGGTTGTTTAGCGAGCTTCATACATGCGTATCATGTACTCAGTAGCGACTGTTGTGGTCCAAAAAGATTCGTAAGCACTGCGATCGTGTCTGCGAAATTGACATTGCGAAGAGCTCCCGGTAGAACTTAGTTGGCATACTTCTTGTACACGGAAGTGTCGAGCTTCTGGAGCAGGAGGCGAACGCGAGTGGCATCGTGCAGCGTTGCGCCTTCAGCTGCGAAGACGTCCTCGTGCCGTCGATACAATGCCTCGAATGTTAGGTTCGTATGTGGGTAGTATACGAACTGTGCGAAACGTCCACAGAGCACGTCGAACTGTCGCGTTGGATCGCCCGGCTGTAGTAGCTGCGACCGTTGAAGTTGAGTCACATCGCGAAAAGCGTTTGTGAACGCCGCGAGGAGCCATTGAAACTGCGTTTCTGAGAGAGTCGCCATAACTGAATGGCGACTGTTGTATATTGGCTGGGGATTGTTGCGTTGCTGAGTGGTGGTGTGATGACGTAGATGAAGACGGCGATTAAAGAGCGAGCTTTATTAGACGAAGAACCGAAGTAGTGAAACACACAGAACACACACACAAAAACAATGGAAAAGGTACAGCTTATATAGTGGTCGTCGCGTGACAGTCCATGTTGAAATATGATAGCCCTGCTATGCATTCATGTGATATCCACTACATCACTGCGTGTCATCATGACGTGGTCATTGTTCATTGCAATCTTTGCCACGTGCATGCATTTTGCAATCGCACTTTCAGTATACGAAATAATCACTTTATATGTTATGAAACATCACCACATATCCAACAGCAAAGATATTTCATGTTCATCATGCACAGTCCATACAGGCACCCTCAATCACTGAACTTGAACTTCAGGTACGCGCGCGTATCCATCATTCACTTACTCGTTCCAAGTAACAGGGAAACCGTATTCATAACTGTTGCTATTGGTGCCAACACATGCTTTATTTGCCTAATTTTACAGTGCTAGCTTATCACTGCCTACACGTGATAGTTGATTGTTTTTGCCTGATAATATGAAAACCGTCAAAGCAGCGTGTTGGATTTCATCCCAATTGAACGGTCTGTAACTTAATTGTTATCTTGAAACAGTTCCGATATTTCAACTGCAAAAAACGTAATACTAATGATAATGTGCACAACTTCATCGCTTCATATTTCTCAACAAATGGAGATCCTGTTGAAGGGAGCAACCCTCAACAATTGCCCATCCTATCTAAAGTACGCTAGAGTAGTTTTCATCGGTTGCATGGTGTCTCAGCAACACCAGATGCTTTTGAAGCGATTGCACTGAAGTATTCCAACGCGCTTAGCGAATGGTGTGGGTAACATTAGCCAAAAGCGCAGGTGCAAGAGAAAGACGGAGAGAGACCTCGCGCGTCTTCAGCGAGCGACGCGGCACTGGTCATTAGGGAATAAATCGTCGCAATAAATGTGAAAATATACAGTGAGGAAGCGATGATCGAACAACGGATTTCAACCCATTCGAAAGAGCATTAAAAGCTCTATCAGAATCAAAAATAATTTCGGAAAAAACAAGAACTTTCTTTGAGATGAATTTCTTATATGCCGTGCAATTGACGAAAATTGCATGTCATCGATAAGTCAGGACCTATGAGTATATAAAGGAGCAAGATTTGGGAGGAGTGGCTAGGTACATCCGAAAGAACATTAAAAGCTCTGTCAGAATTAAAAATAATCTCGGGCAAAAACTGGAACTTTTCTATAAGATCAATTTCTTATATGATGTGCAACCGATGTAAATTGCAGTATCGCCTTATTCATTATAGTTGCGCGTTTATGAAACTACTCTTAATGAAGAACTCCGTCCATGACACTCCTCGACGATTTAATGAATCGACGAGATTATTTATAAATTACATTAAACTCATTGTGACTCCTTGTCAATGGATCTTTCATGCGATTGTTACATGCACCAGTTAAGAATTCTTCAATTCGACAGTTCTGGGCTTCCTTCATTCCATTTCTTTCCCATATAGGCATACCGATAATGGGCATTGTAAGTTCACTTGATAATAGAAAAGCCAACCAACGCATTCAGCATGTGGTTAATTGCATCGTCATACGTTGATTGCATGCAACACTTGCTTTCTGAAATAGACCCGTCAGGATTAAGAAGGAAAAAGCTGTTCGAAGGCTGCATGCTCCCAACTGGAAAAATTGAAATTTACATGGCAGGGGACCACAGGTACTTACAAGAGAGGAAACCTTCAATGTAAACAGTGAAACGACTGCTTACATTGAAATACGCAAATGTAACTAAAAAGCTAATTCACAAGATGTGGAGGAGATGAGAAAGAAGATGAGGCTATACACTCGTTTCGAACCACTAATCTGGAATGGCTGAATAATGTTTAGAAGAAGTACTTGCTACACGTGCAAGTTACCTTTTGCAACTCCACTACAAGCAACTTGCATTAATTCACGCACTTCTTTCGCCTTTGACAACAGTGAACCGATATTTGTATCGCTGGAAGTAGACAATACTTGATCTACTGTGAAGATAAACATGACTAGTAGAGGTGAAGTTTTAAAGAAAAGTATATTTGAAATTTCCACAGTATTTTGTGACCTTCATTTTATCGTTTTATTCGGAGTAATGGCTGCGTTCTCTTCTCGTGTTCGTCAAGAACGCTCAATGTGTTCATCCTGGCCAGTATTTGGCCCATTTACACCAGTTGTTCCGTTGTGCTACTCGATTTTTACTTACTACGGCACTTCTTTTCAAGATTTCGGCTGATAGAGTGAATGCGAGTGCTGTAACGTTTATCACACTGCTCTCCTAGATACGAAATAGTTGTGAAATAACATTGGCTGCTTAAACGAACGCTGTGCTAGCCATTTTTTTCAGTGAGGAAGGAGGTAAAGACGGAAGGTGAGAAATCGAAGGATTTGCGTTATTTCCAGCTTATGACTGCCGTTCTCCTATATAAATGTCAACTCAATCAAAAATTGAGCGGAACTGAAAGAAGGAATTCTCGTGAAAGTTCCCTATAGAAGTCAATATCAGAAAAAAAATTGCATGTTGTCCTTTATAGATAAAAATAACGTATGTTCCTAGCTGATGATGGTTATGAGCTAAAAAGATATCGTTCAACCGTTCGACTAATTGTAACGTCGTTCTACACGCAGTAGGAAACAGCCAAATTTTATAATTCGATGTTGTTAAGCATACTCAGCGATGCCTATACCTCTTTATTTTGAAAGCTTTTACACTATAGTGAATGAATATCGAGACCTTCACTCCTGAAGTCGAAAGTCTGATGTGTGATCCTAAAATCCATTGGTTAAGTAATTAAGCAACGTACACAAACATCACTGTCGCTTGATTAATATTACTGCTCTCCTCGGTTTTCGTCACTATTTTATTCTCCTCTCTACTTTTGCTATATCTAGACGTCAATCCATCGTTTTTAGACAGCGTTTAAATATTAGTTGATTCCCGCTCCTTCTCCTCCTCCGTTCGTTGGTACTTATATGACATATCCATGTTTTTGTCGGTTTATTAGGTTTTTCATTTGCCACTGCCAAGAATCTCGTTGCTTGAAGTGCTAGTAGTATGGGTTACTATACTACGTTTCCTCACTCCCCTTGCTTACTTTGCACTGCAGTTTTATTGTTCTTACATGTTGTACGTGTCAGAGCATTGCCCTATTATTCTATTCTGTTTTCAGTAAGCTCATCCTTTAATGCTTCCTTTCTCTAGTGAGCCGAGTGCAAAATTTATATCGTTGTGTCTTAAGTCAATTGAGTGGCTCAAATGCAAGCCTTATTGAATAGAAATATAGGCATAACCTTTCGGATACACTTATTTCACGTCTCGGCGCATTGCAGCGGTCACAGCCATCCATTTATGCAAGTCAGCAAGTCAGTCATTTGTAACAGTAAAAGGTTCTGAAGTACTGCCACCTCAAACAAAGCCAACATACCTTATATAACATGCGCCGACTCGTCTCATACCATAAGCTGACGTCGCCGGAAAATCATATTCGATACTGCTATCGCAAGGCGATACAGAATCAAATGAAGAATTGGATCACGATTTTGATCTTCCACCTGAAGAAGCCGAATTTTTTACATTTATTAGTGAACAATCATCTTCTAACACTCTACCACAAGAAAGTTCAACCGAGTCTTGTAGTCCCTGAATGGTTTTATTTCGGTATATGATGAAGTCTTACTGGGGATTGGCTTCTCTGCGCTTCCTCAACTCGCTTGCTAATTAACGACGCAGTTTCAGCTTGGCTTTGCTCAGAGACAGGCAGATGTAGTATGGTTATACGTCTTTGAGAACTACAATAACGAAGCTGACGGAGGGCTCGTCCTGCGTCATGAGAGTTGGAGAACACAACTTTTAGATGACACCCATAGTAAGAATACCAAGCGGTACACCATTAACATTAAGCTGGTCCAACGAGCTCAACACAGCATTCCGACACATAACATCCCAATCACGTGGTCCCACATTGCCAGTCTGGGCAAATTTCGAGTAGCAATTGACCTAAGCCTTAATTCATCACTGCCTCCTTGGGAATTTCCAGGGATTTCGGGCATCCAGTAGACACAGTGCGACAGAAGAAGCTGACCATATCATCATAGACGCGCTCGAACGTTTAGGTCAGACTCGTTTTCAAGAGCTCATTTGCTCCCCACACGCACTTACATGTTTGTAGTACAATGCAATCTCTAACCTATCACGGCTTGACCTAGTGGATATGCGAGCCGGATTAACTTCTATCTGCGATACATCAGCGTCTTCAGCGCTTGCGTCAGCATGCGCAGTTCGCTTACTTTTCACCATTGCGTCGGACGATTCACAGCAGAAGAAAATGCAGAGCGCAGAACAAATATGACCACTCTCTACCAGAATCAAGACCAACCGACATCCGTACCGTCCTATGTGATATCTGTACTGTCCTTGCTTCAAAGCATCTATTGGCCAAATTTCGGCTAAAGTTGGGAATTCGTCCGGTTTTTACCAACAGCAAAATATCAGTTAGTCCGCTTTTTTCCTTTTTTTGTTCATCAGATGTTTTCCTTCTTCATCAGATTCTTTCTGTCGGTAACCGACCAATATTCATGAATCGCCTTCGATTTGGATCGACACTCAGGTGCGATCTAGTCTCCGGTTGGCTCCTGATTGGAAAAATTTCAAACGCTAGCCACCAATACTTTTCTCCACGTTTCCTGGCATTCGGCATGGTTCTGGCATCTTTGTTGACTCCACTCACTCTTATCTTTCAGTGTAAGATAGCCCTAACTTTACTAGTATCTTAGAGGATGTGACCTGCACTCATTTTCTGGCCACGATTGCATGCCCAAGAGAGAAAAAGAAATCGAGACATCTCATAAAGTCAATGTGTCCAAAAAATCCGATCCGCTGGTGTAGGTCACACAATAAGTCTTCACTTGTAAGGGACGAACAAAGACCGTGTATGTGTCAACTCGCAGATTCTTCAGCGCTTCTTCGAAGATGCCAACGTGGTATCCGATGACATCAGAGACGCAGCCCTTTGAGCGGATGCTAAAATCGTTCCGAGAGAGATGCTGACGTCTTCTCAGTCGACAAGTCGATAAATAGTTCTTGCCGATGGAAATCCAAGTTCAACTTGTGTGAAATGCTGAATGAACAGAAACGTCTCAGCTGAGAACATGCTTTATAGTAGGGTCATAGGAAAAGTGGAGATCCGGTCAGGGTTCATAGTAGATATATGCAAAAATATCTCATCGTCCTTCTGCTCTCCCCGTACCTCTTCTTCTTTCCTCGCCTTGATGTTGTAATTGTTGTGTTCGACTTTGCTTTATTCTTCTGCTCCCGATCACGCATGTCTCTCAGTTCACCAAACATTGCTTTCTACACAGAATTCTAAATGACACAAGTTACGAAAGAAGTCTTCTGAAAGTGAAACAAATTCAAACTTCAATAGCAACAGCTCTCTCACTTCATTATATGCCATGCAAACCATCCCGCAAAATTTGAACATCCTGCAGAAAAAAACCACGATACAGTGAACTAGAAGACAGAAAATCTAAATTTTGGCGCTCAGACGCTTTTCTGCTCAATGCGCTCCGATGCTGATCAATGTTCATTGCAAATTTTGATTACTATGAATGTACGCAAATAAATTTTCCAAAATATTTCAGAATGATCGAGATCCGCAAGTTTACCATCCCATAAAAAAAAGCTTGCTACTTCCAGCTCACCCTGTAAATTGTTTGCATTTGTGCATGCAAATGTACCAATAAATGTCCGTGAAATCACAGGATGCACCTAGTCTACAATGACATTCAACTAGATAACGCGTACATTACCATCGGCGTTTAGTGCTGCAATGGCATTGACCTGAGAGATGGTTCAGATGTTTTTGCATCCGTTTCAAAAGCCCATACACTATCGCGATATATTTTGTACATGAACCTCAGAGTTCAGATTTCAGTGCTGAAGAATTTGAATACCTATTTTAAAAGTGAACTTCAAGTCAAAAAATTGTGATAAAAAGGCATGGGATAACGATGCAGCTTAGAAAGATTCAACAAGGAAGGCAATTTGAAATCGAATGAGAAAAAATCATAGAGAAATAAAGTGAGTGATGTATGCATATGTTGCGGCATGCTTTGAAGTGCAGCTTTATGATATATTCTCTGATAATGTTTTTCTGATCGGGTGCATTTATGTTGTTCTTGTATTCCGCTTCTACGAATAGTACCTACTTCCCCTCTTTGTCCTTCTATGAATAAGGATTCCTTACAAAAGAGCGTTTGCACTGTCTTATCTCTTCTCTTCCTCCCAATCTTACAAGAAAAAAATTGTCAAAGCCACCAGTGAAATTTACAGTTTCTCCTTCCGTTTCTCGATATATCAAACACTCTTACACGCGTCGTCGATGCATCATTTAAAGGCGTCAAACAGTTGCTGAGGGCAGAAACTCATTCGCCATCAGACATCCGTAAGGATCTGGTCAAAATAGAAAAAAGGCAACTTACACTTGGTGCTTCTGAAATGCATTCATTGCTCATGAAGTATAAGGCTTCAGCAATTGTTTGCACCACCATAAGCAGCGCCAGAAAGAAAGTCACAGTGGTCAGAGCAGATGTTACCGTAGTGAGTGATGTGAGCTCGTCCATTAGGACCGACTTGTGCTGTGAATAGATTTTGTAAGCAACAGGGCGGCAAGGTCAATTTTATGTTTTCAAGTATCTTGTTGTGCATATTTTTATCCTGTTTTCGATAAAAAAATGAAACTTGTTTCCTTTTACATTCCTTAAAAATTCGGCCGCGTTTTACATATTGCCTGTCAGCACTAACATATCACTTCCTCTTTTTCCGGCTGCTTTCTGGCTTCGCTTTCCCTTATTCCAGTGAGTTTTAAAAAAACCAGATTTCCTTAGGTCTCCTCAAAAGACGAGATCTCAACTGACTATTCTGAATGAAACTTTGCATCATGCTTTACAAAATCGTCATTAACTCAAAATGGAGACGAAATAAGAACACTCTACTTCTCGCATTCTCACTGTACAACTCTAATATCTTACTGCAGGACATCTACAACAAAATTTTACGAAAGGGAAGCCTCAGTATCATTTGTTCGAGTGCTAGCAAACAGTCTTTCCGAAAACCGTTGTCCGCAGAGTGTCGGAGAACGCAAGAGAAAGAGATAGAGAACATCATTCACAAGGCTGCACCTCTAACATTCTCTGCGAGCTCGAAAACAATTTTCATAACCATCGCCCTTGTGAACGAGGTGTTGGCATACGAATGCCGTATTGGACCTGAGATGAAACAAGTCCATGTGCAGTTTGGAAATCTCCAATTCTTGAATAGCATAGAACGCAAATGCAGCCGTTATCCCATAATGGTTAAGTGTGGTTCTCGATGCAGAACTTCATTACCTCTGCAAAACATATCTTCTTGCCGAGGCAAAACTTACGCAGTCGGCGACCCGACCGTGCAGCCGCCGACGTTCGACGGTTGAGTTGTATGATTATGGTAGTGGATGTTTTCGCTCAATCTTCTGCGCACATTTACATGGTCTAGTCCATATAGCACAGATACTTCATGAGCTTGTTGCGAAAAAATACTGAAGCAAAATACTTTTCGCTGTTACTTAACTAACGAGGACAAAAATTTGCATTTGCAAGTATGCAGATTTAACGCTATATCAATCGCCTGTTACTTCGTTCAAAAAGCAGGTCTGGGTCATCCATATTCACTAGCGAAAACATTCAGCAGCTTTAATTTATTCCTGGCAGACTGATATTTTATGTGAACACACTTAATGAAATTGGAAGCAGCACTCATGGCATATCACTCTTGTGGTCTTTGCGCGATGCGAACCCCTGCAGCAAGTTGTCCGTAACCGTTCATTTAATCAGACCTCCTCTTCATTCGCTGTTGTTGACGAATGGTGCCAGCCTTGCGTTCCTTTCCCATATCTCCTCTCCCATGAGTTAAAGCTGCGGTATGGACAGCCGTACGCTGCTAGGTGTATTACCAGTCGCTGAGATAGAAATTAAAAAAAAAAATTCTGATTCTCTTATTCGCTCGATACATTTTTCTGCAAGTAGACGCATATGGGAAGTCGAACTGATTGGTACGTCGGCGTTCGCTGAACGGTAATTAGCGACCACTGTTGTCATCGATAGGCAACTGCCTGGTCTGCTTCGAGGATGGCCCGTTATGGAAGATTTCACTTATGCCGTTAAGCTGAATTTTTGATCTTCTGGTAAAAGCTAAATGAGTGAAGCGTCTGTTTAAATCCTGTAACCTTCTGATATCTGCAAAGAAACAGGGAAACCGCACAGGAGTACGGTCTTCCAAAGCGGTTCGGCATTTAATATGGAAGACTTTTCGATAATGCTAACTATATCTTTGCTGGAAAGTGGAAGGAATGCGGCTTTTGCAATCTTCCACGATTTTTCACTATCAGGAAAGCACCATAACTCGAGCGAAGCTCAGGACCTATTACAACATAAGATTACGGACACCAACTTGGACTGAAAAGACCCACCTCCTAGCTTGAGAAAATTTTCAGTTTGAAAATTGGTGTGTACCACGTGAAATTTCTCATAGATAACATTTATATGCGTTAATTCCCGCCAGCTGCCGAATGCATTGTCCTTTTGGAATATTTAAAACATGAAGGAATTTGAATTATCCGGTTTCATCATGTACTAATTTGCTGCAGTGGCATTTCGTCGTCATCGATGAAATAATTGAGTAGACGCAGATATCGTAGAATTTACTCTGCTGCAGAGTAGATATTCCCAATGAAGTTGTGTTCTTGAAATGACATTGTTCATAATCCTCAAAAGGATTTCAGTTTGCTGAGATCGATAAATATTTGGATGAATATGATGGTGAAAACGCCTACAGGATAGCTAAACAGGTATTTCTCCCTTTTAATATCCAATTCAGGCGAAATGGGATGCAAGCCCATATTAGTTACGCTAACATTTAGTCGCATCTATATTCACACAACTAGCAAGCCTGCTTTTGTATGAATCACGTATGGCGTATCAGATCGTTATCAGACTCGTTTCGAACTCAATGCACTGCGATGAATTCACGTTCACATGCAAAGATTTTATTCACATTTATATCCCTGAAATCAGCACGCCTCCTTTTGGTTGGACCACACATACAGTCCCACGTCTTTCGTAGACTTTTTATTTCATTGTACTACGGTATAATTAGTCTACCGGCGTGGTGATTCACTCGTGATTATATTCATGTAATCAACAATACTGCTGCTGCAGAAACCATGCGCAGAGTGCTACCTCTTGCCCAGAGCTACTTTTCATTTCATCAGCTGCGAGTGCAGTTTCCCTCACGCTTATTTCCCTGCGATCAGCAGACATCCATTTCTTGTACACAGCATACACAGAGGGTTACATTGTGCAGATTTGATTTTTACTTCGTTGTACCGCAATACAATTTACGCACAGCTGCACGCGCCATAATTCTTCCTGATTATTTGTGTAGCCGGTAAGCTGCTGCTATAAGAAAGATTGGCAACAGAGAAGCGAGCTCGAAAACAATGATTCCGCGTTTGGCAAATATTACAATACTTGATTTTACAGTTTACGTTTGGCAATTTACAAGACAATATTCAAAAATAGTGACTTGATTTTCCACAGAAAATTAGAAATGATACAGATAAATCCATCCATCTTTCCAAAAAAAAAAAGAAATTTCAGCAGCTGATGCGATTCGATCCTCTGTCATTAAAATGCAATTGTCGGTTTGAACTATTCGATTGCTCCTATGGCGTTAGGATTTGAGCTGCGATTTATTTAACCCTGCTTAGAATTGTTTTGAGTAGTTCGGGGAAATAAACTTCATAGAAAGCCGTTGTATCATTGCTCAAGAGAACTTGTTCAAGTAAGCTGAAAAATGCTAGCCGAAGCAGGCAATCAAAGATTCAAAGTTTGAACAGGACGAATGACGCATACAGTATAAAGGAAAAGCTGTTTTCTGCAAGAATAATTTGAGCAGTTCTTTTCTCTCATCGAAAATTTTCCTGATGTTGTTGAAGAAGCGATCGGCTGAAATCCACTAAATTTATGGTAACAGACTTCCTCTATCCTCCCCTAACATCCCGCGGATTGCCACTTTGCTATGTTTCAGTAAGTCGAAATATCTTAACTTAGGATTTGCGGAAGTGATTGTGCATAAAGTCTTATCGAAAATATGAGTGTTACAACTGAAACTTTATTCAACATTGCAGCGGCAAATCATTCATGTTAAACTTGCGGCTTTGATATTAAATACGCTCATTAAGAGTGCTTTGATAACAATACGGATCTTTTATTAGTACTCTACTTAATTTTTCATCATTGTTTGCAGCATTTAAGAAAACGGATATGGGGAGAATGGAAGATCTTCTATTGCCACGATCTTATTGAATTCCTAATGCTAGCTTGATATAGCTTCCAGCATTCCTCTTTTGGCGTTCAAATGGGGAGTGAAGGCATCGCAACCATACTTTGCTAGATCTCCAATTGAATATATATTTTGTTTAAGCGATTTTTTTGGGCTGGTTGGGGGGAAGGAAGCAATCAAAATAACCTCATATAACTCTACTGGCAAAATTTTGTTTCTTTATCTCAAAATTGTTAACTCTTTTTTTCTCAATTTTCCCACTGTATCTTCAAGTGTAGTCTTAAAGACTTCATTCATCACACCCTTTCTGCGCCCTCCTTCATTCGTGATTTATCGGTATTGTAATAAAGTCATTCCCTAAATGAGAAAGACGTAGTGTTGGGAAATCTTCGAGTTGTGTCTGATTCAATCTACCCTAGCTTGTTGTGGAGGATTTGCGTTACAGCAAACTGGCTGATACGGGACATACAATGGAACTTCAATTGGAGAAAGGTCTCTATGGAATTTCATCATGCCCGCATATTATCACAGTGCATGCACACCGGGACAGCCCATTCTCAGCGTGCCTTTTTTTTGTTGATAGCTTATGTGCAGCGATCCGACTCGGCCTTGTTTGAGCGTTGTTTTATGAGATATGATAGTATGGATAAGTCCTGTTTCTTGGCATTTCAGTTTTAAATATGGCATATTTTTTTACTGAAATTGCATACATCTGGAATACAAATGTGCTTGATTGTAGCAAATGTCTAGTTTGTAGAGATTCATCCTATGTTGTGTATCGTCTTAATCCCTAATGAAATCTTGCGTTGGTCAGTACTAATGCAGGTCTTCGATTCCTGGATCATAGTTTTCGAAAACCAGCGTGTGCAAAATGCGATCATCCCTTGGGAAAGGGGTAACTTTTGAAAGTGGCTGCTTAATTCGAATTATCTATCAATTTCAATCCAGTCCTTCAAAAAAATAGTTAGGGATATTTTTGAGTTTTCAGGTGGTTCAACAACATGAAACAAAGTTGAGTGGTTGTTTCTTAGTGACAGAATTGAGTACATAGGGCGCCCTTGCTAATTCTAACGGATATTTGCAAGGTATCATTCTATATATTTAGCTTTTCTTTTCAGTTACATCTTATTTTTCGTATGCAAATCTACTACTGGTACTTGGTTTTTTTGATTCTAAAAAATTTTATGTTAATCGTTAGCTGAACATATGCGAATCTTCGTCAAAATATAAGCAAAAGAAGCGAAAAGGTGCAGTTCAAAGTTTAATATAAAAGACCAAACGTAAAAGCGCCAAATTCTAAATTTAATTTTTAGGGTTCTGATTTCAGCACTGCGATGTTCCCTTTTGAAGGTTTCTACTTGATCGTAGTTGCAACCCCTCCCCCTTTTTGCTTCCTCTATTTAGCATCAGTAATGTCGAAACTCTAAAAGGGGGTGCGTCAATTTCTTCCACTTTGAGACACTGCATTTTGCATACGAACAGAACGGGCAACAGAAAGGAATGAATTGAATTGCCACATCCTACACTCTGCCCATCACAACAACAAAAATTGCTGATATTTCCTTTCCTATTGAGAAAAGTGTAGATTCCTTGGAATGTTTTATTCAAGTTTTCAGGTTCCCTTTATTTCCCCATGTGGTTTTGTGATGGCAGCCTGTTTTGGCTTGCTCCCTAAATTCAAAAAATAAATTTCATCTCGTAATGTCTGAGATGTTGGATCTTTGGAATGTTTTATTTGGTTTTGAAATCCCCTCAAACTTTATAAGCCATTTTGTAAGTGCAGTTGACATTTGTGAATTGTGCGTACGCTTAAATGGCAAGTCTTTGTATTTCTTACCTCTTGAAGATATCTAATTTGCATAACGTTTTGGTTCATGTGGCCATCCCATGCATTTTCGACACCGAAAATTTTAAGGTCAACTTGGGTTGCCTTGATCACCCTAAAATCCTAAGATCACATACTTACACATCAATTCAGAATAAAATCTGATATCAGTGAGCATTGCTAAAGACAGTAACAGTCTGAAGGAAACCGCGACTCCTCTTTTAATTTTTTACCGATTTAGGGCAGACAGTAATTTGCGTTCTATTCGTTTGTACATTTTTCCTTGCATCTGAAGACGCAACTTTTCAGGCGTAAATGAATTGGCAAAAGCGAATAGAGATGTCGTTACGGGTTTTGTTTGTCAAAAACGTTGCATAAATGATCCATCGTTTTTATATTGGACTCCAGGGGGGTGCTTTATTTTTACTTTTTATTTTTTTTAATGTTAAGTATTCCATTTTTTCGAATGTTTCCTCAGGCTCAGCCCAAGTGCCCAGGTGGTGTAGTAGAAGAGTCATGAAATATTATGGATATAATGTATAGCGCAAGGTAGTTCTTTGTTGATCGCTTAATTTCTAAACATATAAAAAAGTTGAATATAAAACCATATAAAACGTTTTTTAAACATACAAACCATAAAAACAACCCTTCAGTTATGTCTTAATTAGGTCATTTTCGAGATATGGTGAATGCCATTAAACGGTGGCTTTTTAGCAGTGATAAGCTTTAGTGCTAACTGCACCACATCTTTATGCATATTTTGCTGTTGTCGTTATAAATGCGAACATGCGGGCTTGTAAGTGAATGGATACCTCTTCTATCAAATAGTTTATATAGGCATCGCAGCTTTCACCAAAATATTTGTTCGTGCAGGGCTGTTCAATCGCAGTCACCGGAAATCCCTAAATGAATACATCGGTGACAATAATAGGTTTGTGGGCAGCATTTCTCAACTATGTCGGTGGTGCTATATTTTCTCATTGCATCATTTTGGAGTACCTCAGAAGAGTTTCATTGCAATATAAGGCAGTCGTAAGTGCAGCTCTCGCAAACTGAATAAATACAATATTAAATCAGATCAAATTTTAAGAAAATGGTACACGAATATTGCTTTTAGGATGCAGAAACGGGATATGTTTGTTCCCGTTAAGGAAAGTATTTGCATTTACTTACCCAATAGTGGTATTTGATGGTTAGTTTTGCTTAAGTTATGATGGTTGCCAAAGAGGAGCTTGCAATAGTTGCCAATTTTAAGTTCACTCACGTCGATAAGCGGGTTTATGTTAAGCATTTTACGGTATTTGTGTGGCTTATGTTAATGGGACACGGTCTGATGTTTTTTCTGAGGAAATTCATGAGATGTTGGCGTAAAAGTTAATGTTTTATTGTGAACTAGTAGATTTCAAGGTGTAAACTTGGATGCAGCAAGTGATTGTGCTGGACAACAATGGTGTTCGGTTGATAAGGCAACCGATGAACAAGGTGACGATATCGTGATTGTGGGACGTGCAATCACTGATGCCACCGATGTACACACACAAATGCATCGTCGTAGCGATGCGTCATGCGAAGCGCACGTTAACGCAACTCATCGAAAAGAGTGATACAAAAAGGATTGGTCAATGGAGTCAATGAGGAGTTCGGAGTCAAAATATGACTCCATTCGTTGACATTGATATTGTACTCACCATTTCTGCAAACATTTTGATTTTTTGTGACCTATGAAATGAAAATAGTTTCCGTCATGCTACTGAGGTGCCGTCTTTGTTTGTTGTTTGATTTTTATTCATTTTGACGATTACTAATAAATACAGCTTTCTATCGTTCTGGATTGCGTTTTATATTCAATTGTGCTTCGACTATTTTAGTGTCAGCGATCATCCGTAGTAAAAGGTTTGAAGGAGTTTCAGAGGGCAGCGGAGGTGGAAGTGAGGAGCCATTAAGGAGTCATAAGTAACGTCGAAGAGTGGGACTCCATTTGCAAGCATGACAACATCATATAATGTTGAAGCCAATCTTCCATCACAGAACAAATCTACCGGATATACCGAGATGAGCCGTTGTTATGATCCGATGAACTGCTCCTAGCAGGTAGCTTCATTTTTGACTTAAAAGATAGGAACTGATGGGGAATATTTATTGATGCATTCAGTATCGATCCAACACAAAAATGCTTCAATGATTCAATTTCTTTCATCATTTACAGCGAATCAATTTCATGACTCATAAAATATCGAATACGCCAGAATACAGCCAAATTTCTCTTCGAAAAAATCGACAAGTGATCAGCACCTGTCAAAAACAGTGGTCGAACGGCACGTTTCATACGAGTATGTAATAGCTTTCCATGGCTTATTGGAATCGTCGCATCCAAACTACCGTGACATATCAACACAGGCACATCGATCTCGGGAGCACGCTCATAACTAAAAGTCACCATATACTTATGATTCATCGTAAGTTATTATAAATTGAGCTACAGTAACCGATACATACCGTCAATCAGTGCGTATATGTTTAGTTCTTTCAACACTGTTTGATTTCTACGTGCATCTGACATTTGCAAATGGAATGACAAGAAGGAACAGAATCTTGAAAAGTTCAAGTCCTTTCTTCGGCTAAAATCATCCTTTGACTTCAAGCCTCCTTAATGAGCAGATATATAGAAAACTTGAAGGGTCTAGGGTCCTCTCCAATAATGAGCCATGTAAAAGCGATGAAAGGCCTCTTTGAGCTGACTAATGCCTATTGTGCTGGAGTTCAAGAATATTCTTTTGTTCAATATTTCAGTTGTGGAATGGCCACAAGGTAGAATCTATACAAATGATTGGACGATATCAGCTGAATGGATAAAGGGTGACTGTACTGCAGACCTCAAAAATCGATCGAAGAAACAAGTTTCAGCAGTTGGTTCGCGCTTGAATAAAAGTCGCCAGCCAGAAGTGAAAGGCGCAATAAGAACCACACCACAAAGATTAGATGGATGTTGCGCCGCATGAGCTATAGACGGTGCCGTACCGATGCTGAATCCAATCAGCACTATCTGCAAACAACAATGACTGTACTTATCTGTTAGCTCAATTACCTGTTCCAGGTGTGGCGTAGTCAAACTTCACTACAACACCAATTAGTTGGAGATTTGAAGAGGAAACTTAGTGTTATATGCGTTTATTTGCTGTTATTCAATCTCATGGATAAAGAAACTGCAAGTATTGTACTCGATCAACAAAATATATATGAACGTAGTGGATAACACATCTCGTAAAAAAATCCTCAATGAGAGTCTTTTGGAGAATTTGTTTTCTGGATTTCTTATTTTTGATGTTTTGCGAATTTGAATACGGATCTGGATTTAACTGTGTTGTTAATGTGGGTATATCACATTTCGTTAGAAGGTGAGCATAACGTATGCATCTCTTCTCTCGTAATAAGAATAATAACGCAGAGTCCGTTATGGCTTACGGGATTAGAGAAAAATGAGACACGAAGAAACACATTTAACACAATCGACTAAATTTGACTTTCAGGATGAAACAGCGTCTTATAGGATTGACCAAAGCAATCGCTCGCATCCGTGACCAATTGTCCTATTTTGCGCACTGTTTCGCTCCACATCTGCCAGCAAGGATGTCCCCTTTCGACCTGATCAGTGTTAATCCTAATGGATAACCAACCGCTTCATGGAAGATGCTTTGCTTCCGTGATCCTTCATTTATCCTTATGCGATTTTACCAAGAAGACCTAACGAATTCTTCCGAGATTTAAATGCTTTCTTATGAAATACATGAATTATAATGCTAACACGAATTTGCGGTCCTCGAGTGGTAAGAATATGCTCATAGACTGCTTCAATATCATAGTAGATATTCTTCTCGGACGCATGTCCTGTACTTGTTCCGAAACCCGAATAATCATAGGCATATACATCAACATCCAGCTCATCAGCCAACCATCTGAAGGCAATGTACTTTAGGAGATTAGTTATTTCCGGTATAACACTTAACAAACAATAGCGGCATAATTATAAGGTAAGCTGAAAAACTAGCTATCCGATGTTAAGCAAATACCCTGCTGTTTCTTGCTTTGTTTCATCAATCCCCATTTTATATTGCATTATGTTGTTTCTTTCTTTACTAATTCCTACAATGTTCTCATCGAGCTTGTAGGAAATTGCATGAAAATAATATATGCAATATACGAGCAAACAGGTTCTATTTGATGTTTTCATGCATGGGATAACGGTTGAAATATTTGAGTTATCGAGTACAACCGGAAAAATGCCAATATTTGGAACACTCAGTTGAAATGAAATCCCTGTCGAGTAGGATTTCATCTTAGAGGGCAAAGGGAGTGAGAGCAAAACATCTATTAGGAGTGATAGAATATGCAACCCTCTGTATCTTAAAAAACTAGAGAATTGTATCGCTAGAAGGAAATCGAAAAAGTGCAAACTTCATCGCAACCTATCGGTATTTAATGTTATCACTTTCTGTAATTTCTTCCACCGTCCAAGAAAACCCCCCATTTTTCAGGACAAATTTTTGCGAAATCTCTTAAAATATGAAAATTTTTAAGGGAGGTGGGGGTGGAGGAAACTTTCACGTCATGATTTTATTTGCTATGGGAATTCCGGTTTCCGTAAACTTCCATAAGATTTTCGTTCCGGAAAATTAACTCCGATGTAAATTGTTCGTGATGTCGTACCTCACTTGGCCAAGATTATACACAATCTTGAATCTCAACTAGGTAAAAATTTGCATATTACCAATGAATCAACGTTCTAAATTAAACAAAATTTCACTTCGCAAGAAAACACCCACCTCAAATTCAGTCCTTGTGGTTGTAAATAGCACCCAAGATCAGATCCATTCGGTTGGGAAAACAGTACCACCTGCTCCAACAAAAAAACGCCGTATTAATGGTTCATATCTATTAATATAGAAATTCACGCCTACTCTTACTTGTGCCTCTACTTACTACTATAAATTCACTACTGTACGGCAATATGTCATATACGGAGAATAAACAGATCCTTAAAGCTCAGCATCATTTGCGAATTGCCAAATATTGCCATCATTCGGCCAGTACGGTCCAAATATGGCCAAATAGTGCTCATTTTTTTCAATTTTTTTATTGTGCAAAAAAGTTCGTACTTCGCAGTGCACTTGCTATTCAATTATTCATCAATCTTAGCCACAAATTTCGGGCATTTGAGCAGTAAGTTCGATAAAAACAAAAAGAACCTGCAAGGTTTTTCTAAAATTAGAGAAGGGATTGATGGAAGTATATATGCGCTTGCAATATATATGCTAAGACTGGGTAATGCAGCGAGAAAGATTATTTAAAATGAGTACCACTTGGATTTGCCATTCTTCTATGAGAAAAACAACCCATAATATGATAGCTGTAACCATAGAAATTTGTGTTTATGCGTTCTATATTCACCGTTGGTGATTCCGCTTACCCTTAAAGATGCGTAATAGCTGCATAGAAGTTGTGACGAATCAAAACACTACAAACCACATCTTTAGTTCTTGGATTTGGACGATCATTGTCATTTTTTATACATATTGTCGTTATAAATGATCCACGACGTGTTTCCACAAATGTTGTCACAATGCCATCCAAAATAATTCGATTACCCGCTGTCAATTTCCTTGGTTTAATGTGTGCGTATTGAAATTTGACTGCCTAAAATCGTTGCCCAATGAGCACATTTTCATAGATGTGGTTTCGCCTTAGAAGATATTCAATTGCATCTCGTTTTATGTGAGTTGTAAATGTTTAGATTGATTGTAGAATACGTGTTTTCATGATTTGCAGGACACTTTTGACGAGACGGAACTGTCCGAACGCCTCGGCCACAGCCGAGAAGTTTATGATAGTACGAAACACTTGAGCTTTATCATCATATCAGTTTTCTATAGTTAAATGATGATCGGGGATTGTTTTATTTACGATTCGCTCAATGTCTTTCTGGTGGTATCGTTTATTACTTTGAGAATTTTTGAGTAAGCTACTTAGCGAAAATTCAGATTCTTAGATGAGGTTTTCTTTTATTCATTCAAAATTAAGATCTACAAAAAATCGTGCAAAGAAATTCTGTACGTATCAAGAACTATCAAGTTAACAAGTCTTTCTGAGTGCTTGCGCTCATTCTACCATTCGTTTTCATCCAGATTCCGTCGACAATTTCGATAGCATATCTTATCCAAAATAAAGTTTCTTTTTCCATTTGGTGTCAGTTATGGAATTCAGGATCTACTTAGAGAAAGGTTGTGGAAAAGTTCGTGATTTTGCCCATGTCTTTGGGTATCATTGGAGATTATTTGCTCAACAATCGTAATTCGCATTTCTCTTCATAACATTCGGCTATTCGTTTCTACCCATCAAAGCAGAACATCACAAACGATCTCAAAACCTTTGCTGCGCTATCCACTTCGAAATGATTATTAGTGTCGTTATGAACATCGATCACATAAGTAAGTCCTCGACGTGGTGGATGGAATGCTAACTTTCGAGTTATAAGTTCTGGTACTGGTGGACAGAATACATAACATGATGTGCTAATAAACTGCAAATTAAGTTCATAACTACGGATCGAGATTTGCCTACAAAAAATTCATTGCTTTAAAACTATTTACTTATTGTTATCAATGTTCGAGTTAATCCAATGTTCGCATGATATGATACTATCAGCATAAGTGGTTGAACCAAGGAGAGAGTCTTCATAATATTAGAGATAGGATATTACAAATCTACATTAGCTATAACGCATGTGGGAGAATTTAATGTATTTATATAGCATTAGTCGATATGCTCAAAAACTATCGTTTTCAAAGAATTCATTGCTTTCTCTTTCTTAAAATATTTGTACTTATTATTGTTAATAGTACAGAGTATATCTAATTACTTAGTGCAGAATTTGATGTAGATTTATTATTTATCTTTTAGTAGAGTGAAACTTGGCAAGCACTATGAAATGAAAAAAATATAAGCATATAGACGCAATTCATTGTTTTCCAAAATTTAATTTAGAGACTGTGACCATTTTTTCTGAGAGATGTGAATGGTTTTTTTGTGGAACAAAGTATGTACTAGTAAAGTCTAATTAAAGGTCGCCATCCGCCTGTGCTAAACTTGAATTGTGTTGATTTCATTGTGAATCTATACTCATTTTTTTACAGGTGACTCTCAGTGCAGAAATAAATGCAGTTACTTTGTGGTTACTTTTATCAATTTGCCAATTACCTTTACTAGAATCAAAAATAAGGAGTATTAGAAATGAAGAGCATCTTTTGTATATTAGAAGTGCCTTACTTTAAGTACCATAAGACAAAGTTGACCACATCCAATTCGATTATCGCGTTCCGATCGCGAACCACTCCGACCAGATGTATGTCGATTGTGTACAGGCGCGAATTCATCCGACGAGAGTGATAAACTTTTACTCAGAGTCTGAATAACTCTCTGCTATTACCACTAATTAAATATTAGTTAATCATGTGATCATCGGTCATCAATCGTCGATGGTCATCGGTCATTGATCATTTATTTTTAGTGAGATTGATAGAGACAAGGAGATTAGTAAAAGAGGGTTGTTGAAAAGACCATAAACCTAGCGCCTGCCGTTAAAAACTGAAATATTCGAAGAAATAGCATAATACAAGAGAAAATTAACTAGAACTCAACACGGAAATTGCAACCTAATTGACAGCCATATACGGAACAAAAAGAGGGAAGGTCAAAAATGGTCTCAACGGCTGTCGACAGTTTTTTAGCAAATAAATAATCGAAATACACATATTTACATAATTGCATACTTGTATTAATTCCCTATTTACATATTTACACACTTGTATATTTGCATATTTGCACATTTATAATAATTAGATATTTAAGAGATTTAAAAAAAAAGAAGATAGATAAATCTCACACCATTAATCGCTAGCAAATTAACCATTAGTATTCCTTAGTTTTTCGTTAAAAGTCGGAAAAAAATTTCCAGTTGTCCTTGCTGGGAAAAAATATCTTTCGTTTCATCTAAAGATTTTTATTGAAGAGTCGTTTGATCAGCGCTCCGAAAGATTTAGAAATCTTTGAATAAGCCCTCTAGGCATTATTCAGTGAAGTCGGTTTGTTTAACAACACCTTTTTTTAGCATAGATCAATAGGATTGACCACTATGAGGTCTCCAGTAGGGATGAGATCAGGAATCCGAAGACCAAAAAGTACTTGTGCCTCCCCTCCTCTTCCCCTTCCCTCTCCCCCTCCCCTTCTCGCCTCCTATGCTCGTCCCATCACCTTCCTAATCGATCGAACCATCAATTCAACCTGTAACATTCAAATTAACCTTTTTCTGCTAATCAGTCGTTTAGTGCTGTTAAAGGTGAACATCATGATCCATTTGAAGGGCAATATTCTCGCTTACCGGTGAATCGATTGTTCTTTGCCAATTTCCGGTTCGACAATTTTCAGTCTCACTAAGGCTATCGGTTATCATATAACCAATAGGATCAACCGCCGTCATCACAGTTTGCTCCCCACTTTCAATCACAATCACTCTATTGACACGACCGCACAAAACACAAATAGAAAATATCAATAACTATTCAAGAAATTCCACTGAACAGATCGTTTCGTATAGAAACAATTAGCTCACTAATAATATGCAAATTTAGCGTCCATCGTTTTCGCTTGCAATTAAATAAGCAATCGATAGAATAAGTGCTATTGATGTATTGAAATGAATTTCATAAATGGTTCGATTATTATCGCTAGAAGTGTATATTGGAACAAGATTTAGCAAGGCTGATTAGGCTTATTTTAAACAGCAATAAAAACTCTATCATAATCACCAATAACCTCAGACAAAAACAAGAACTTTTCTATAGCATCAGTTTCTTGTATGACATGAAATTGACTAAATTTGCAGGGTTGAAATACACACGATACAAAGATTGACATTGCTGATTTTGTTTTAGTCAGTGGTCGATCAGTCAGTAGCCGGCTAAGGCATGGCCTCCCTACTGGAAATCTGTTCACCTCTTTGTTCTGATCGAAAAATGCTTCCATCGTCTTGCGTAGTTTCATGTGGATAATAACTTAAAGATTGTAAGTTATTTACAGATATTTTTGTTATATAACATTGCTACAGTCTCGGTTCCAAAGAACGCTCACTTCTTCCATTTTATCATGCTCAGTGCAATCATCAGTTGTATAGAGTGTTTTATGATCTACAAGTGGGAACAAACCCGCAATTATCGATTAAATGCCTCACAAGCAAGAGTGGTGCGCTCCTTGGAGGCGTTACCTTCTATATGCTATGAGTGAGGGAGGTGGCACTCTGCTGCGTTTGTTTTTTTTTATTTTTTTATTTCAGAGTTGACGTTTTTTTCCTGGTTTAGAATTTATGCTATATTAGATTGAACTTACGCAAATTTTTAAGGATTCTTTACGTCCGAAGTAATTCAATGTTTATTTATGTGGCACTATTGTACAGAAAGATGGCACCCGCTTGCGAACCGCGAACGCAGCTGCGCTCGTGTTCCACGCCGCGTACGCACCGCTACCGTACTTTGCACTTCCAAGCTAATACTAACGCACATCATAGAAACTCGAAAACTGGTAATAAAAACATGCGATTTTTTTCAACTGTTCAATTCACGATTCCAAATAACGTGCACCTGCAAAATTTCAGCTCAATTGATGCACAGGAAGTACACCTCCTGGGGGAACCATCGTTCTGCTTTGTACAAAAGTCTTCGATCCTCGTTTCTTCTCCTCATTCAATATGCTAGCGTGCTAAATCTATGGAAAGAAGTTCGTTTGAATCGGTTATCTTTCACTCTCTCATTGGTTGTTGTTTTGAGCGCTCTACTCATACTCCGCCATATTAACGCATTTCTTGCTCGTTTTTTCGCTTCCCGATTAGTGTCTTCAGGGTATGTCAGGGATTGGGGATTGGGAGTTGAGACATGTGAAAGCGCATGTGTAATATGTCGAGGCAAACTTTGCAGGTATGGAAAAGCAAGCATTTTTCTTTTTCAGAAAATATTTTTCCTTTTTCCTCTGCCGAGGATTATCTTCTTGTTTGAATTTTCTCGTTTACCGTGCCGCTATGGGGATATAAACAGGAGACGTTTCTTTTTATACTACAGCTATTTTCTGTCAATGTTGTTGTGAATTATTATGTGTTGTACTTTCGCACGAGTGCCTATGAATTGCTGGAGTACAAAGATCAGAGGTGTTCATTTTGTGGTGGCTATCCGATTGCGCATGCAAAACTTTATTACGGTAATCGGAGACTGGCAGGTAAATGTTGATAAGTATTCTTCTTGCTGTACTCCTCGCATGATGCTGAAGTGTTGAAAAGCAATAATTTGTTATGGAGATGACGATTACTCAAAAAAGTCGTGGAATTAATACATCACGGAGCATTTTTTATTGTGCGATGAACACACGTTGTACACCTTCTTCAGTGATTATGTTTGGCTAATTCGATAGAAAAGGTGCATAGAAAAATTATCAAGCAATATGGAGGTCATTAAATAATCTTTAGATTTCCAGCCAAAAGTTCTCATGTAAAACGGCTAGATGTAGATTTATTTGCCTGGCTTGACATCGTCAAATAAACCTCTGGTTGAGAGTAGCCGATAGTATTCTGAAGTATTCATATCGCTATCGGTGAACAGTGAGGGTACAGTGTTGCAGATTCTATGACCACTGCTATTAGTACAATACCTGCAACGACTTTCAGTAATTATTGAGATAATAGCTTGTGTTGCTTATCGGGACCGAGTTCGCACAACATTGAACTCTCACAGAATTTCTATCGTTTGTTGAGATGGTGGTGCCTGATGTTTTTCGCAGTGAAATTCTTGTGAAGTCATCATGTTATTTGAATAGATGGCATATTATGGAAATATTGTTTCTATGCCCGTATATCGAGCTGTTACTTCAAGTGCGAAAGCATCTGAAGATAAACCCTAATAATTTTATCTCATTTCTGATAAGACTACGTTTTGCGTCTTTTAAGCGAGTTCAGATGGGCAGACACGACCCTGGAATGGTTGTCAAATCCGTGGCTCTCAATCCCTAATGTCAAGGGACCGCGTAAACTCATTTACCCCCCAGAAAGGATCGGCATTGTTTGAGTGCACGACGTTAGAAAAATTAACCCCAATTATGTCATCGTCCGGGTTCGCGCGATTTTTTCATTTGTCTCTTTCTGCATCTTAGCATTGCAGCAAGAATTTCGATTGAATAGTTCTTCCTGTTGAATATTCCCAATGTGCTAGATTTATATGACGTAATTTTTAATTCGTAGTGAAGGAGAAAAGACGAAAAATAAGAGGTAGACCGCGAAGTGAAATTGACAGGTTGTAGAATCAGAGGATGAAAGGAACATACTCTGTGTAGAAAAGGAAGTCAATGGAGAGTGAGAAAAAGGGCCAAGATGAAAGAACTGATTATCTAAACTGAAGCAGTACAGCAGGGCTTAGGAGAAAATATGGCACACTGAATTGGTGAAGCTAAGCCTAACTGTTGCTTTGAAACAAAAGAGCTTTTAGAACTGTGAGACTTCCAAATGGCTGAGCTACGCGCAACTTATTCATTTGTGTTCGCTAAAGGATCTGTGGTCAGTTAGCGGTACTATTGCATACATTCATAACGAAAAAAATCACGGATGTTTCGGAAAGCACCGAACATATTTGTAACACGGACATTCCGATTATCCATATCTTTGTTGCACCCATTCCCAGTCATCTGAACTACCATTCGACGGGAAGTTGGCTACTCGAGGGAGCCATTTGCGAGTGCTCAATTTTGAAGTAACTGCTGATTCATCCACAAATAAAAGCTTACTGCATAACTTGTTCGATTGTTGAGATGGTCTTTGCGTTGAAGCTTCATTTTATCACCACATAATTACGATGCGATATTTTATACCTGGAAAACTGGGAGGTTGCGCTCTTCCACGAACGTCACACGTGGACTGGTCGAATGCCTATTGATACCACCCTGATTCCAAATGTAATCTCTCTAGCGTACGCCACCGAATCCATTCCGGTTATGAAAACGTGATGAATGAGATCATCGCATTTAACAGGGGCGCAACTGTCGTGCTGCATGCGAGCGTACAAGACAGAGTACGGCGATGCATTGCAAAGTAACGCTTTTTGACGGACCAGATTTGTTCACCTTCAGTGGCGTTTTTTCCGACATGTGGAGTGAAATTCCCTTCAGGTTCCATTTATTTTCGACTCTTCAACTAGCCCTGTCAGTATTCACTTCACTCTGCCAACCAACCTGCCACTTTTGTAATAGCTGCACTACCAAGCCGTAAAAGAAAATTGGCAACCTCATTGAGTGCAGATACAAGTAAAAACTTTTTTGTTGCTATGGTCGCACCAGACTTTCTCTCGAGCTGGTTTTTTCTACCAGATTTAGGATGAATTCCAACCAGACGAAGTTCACCTTACCAGCATATCTCAATTTATTGGTTGGTGTAGTTGCACTTCAAACTGGCAGCTGGAAGGTGCCTCATAATAAAGATTCGATGATTCTGCTCAAACCCATACCGTGCAGGTGTCTGTAGCTTGTCGATGTAATTTACTTTATTTAATGCGCAATCATTTAAGTTGGCGAAAAGCAGGTTGCAAAACGCCGGACATATGCGCTGAAGAAGTTCGCAGTATGAGCCGCTGGGCGTGTGCAGATGATGTGGACAGCGCACACAGTTCCTTCGATTTCCAAATTGTATGATTGTGATGGCTGGACATCAGCGTCTGTTCATTTGCTTTATAATTCGTCCTCGATCTGGTTATCGCAGTGATTGGGAAAATAGAGCAAATTACGCTAGAAAGCATTAGTTTGTTCGTTCTGAACTCGAGGTGTGCTATCGCCCCGCAGCGCGCAGTAGCACCTTTTACGTTTCTAAATTAACAAGTGAATGTTGCTCAACGCCTTTAATATCTGTGGTCCGCACTACCACTGTACCCCTGCAGCGCATAGCCCATCTATATCCGTCAGCACTATCCATCGTTCTGGATGGAAATTCTAATATTTCATTTCCGTCTCGGTAAGGTTTTGCGCGTAAGCGTAATTCTCTGAAGAGATTTGTTTAGAAAGGAGCTAGAGGTTTGCCCAGAAAGCAGTTCTGGTTGCCTTAGTGCTCTAACTCCCCCACGTGGAGTGTTTCGGATCATGTCAGTGGCAGTAATTTCCTTTCTTATAAATTAGCCGCCGTCAGAGAGCCATGCATATGCCGCCACTGTTCCATGAACATGCCGTTTGTTGTGAAATTTAGATTCGTGGGGAAGAGCGTTTGGGCTGATGACTGCGGGTCAGTGAACGGAGAAACAAAGCATAATCCGCATCGTGCGGCAGCTTAGATAGCTTAAGTGCATCATGGAAGAATCGTAAGAGTGAATGCAAGCATAAACTTTGCCCTTAAACTTGTGCTGAATCTATTTCCTTCTACAAGATATCTCCAGTAAAATCCTCCTTTTCGTACCGGAGTTTTCTTTCGTCTCTTCCACGTGATTTCATGACACCCTTATATTTACTGTTGTGGTTCCTATCAACTCCATGAAGATTAAGAGGATAGGATGGTTGCGTAGATGAAGGTGACACGACCAGTCGCAGGGCACGTGACTAACAACATGCACGAAGAATTAGTCGCACTCCTACGAGCAATATAAAATTCGATCCCCATTGTTATCAGTTAACTCAGAGCGATGAATTCTGGCAAGTTTCCAAAGTGATTCAATGAAAGGAGGAAACTGATGAAACAATCCTACTTCACATAACAATGCATCGCGCATCTTTTCTGCATAATTGGTAAATCGTTCCAATGGATGTAGCAGAACTCTATTGGCCCACAGTTTTGTTCATCGAAGCCTTCGAATTGGTTTGATACGCATGTATATGCAGACGCAGACGAAGCCATTGTGATCCACAGGAGTTAAAATAACGTCACTTCGTCACAGATTTCATAGTGCCGCATATTACCTGAGGTAGCTGGCATTCTGTTGATAGCATTATACTTCTGCATGGGAGGTGGGAATCGGGAGCAGGAGCGAGCACTAATGTGAATCATGGCTTTGAAGCCGACCGTGCCTGGCATCAATTTTGATTGAGATCGACATTTCCGAATTTGGATCAGAACTCCACCCATACAGAACATCACTTTCCAAGTTTACGGCATGGGACATCGCTGCATGCAAAGAACCACTCTGCACCAAGGCCACTACAGTTCACGGTGTGCGCCCCGCGTTATCCACCGAAAACATGTATCTACTACGATTTCCTGAACCTCTGCAGGGGAAGGGTAGCGGGAGAAGGAAGGGCTAGCTTAGGTGCGCTTTTTCACAGTTTCGTAGTGTTTCACGGTTTCACGGTTCTCCTCTCATTCGTCCATGTGTGTTCATAACAGACGTCCTGTGCAATCCCATAAACCGACCATGCCTTTCAAAAACCTTTCTCCGAAATTCGCTGCATGGGATCTCTATTAAGTCCACTTTCATACACATGTTTCACTGATGTTTTGGTTATACCTGTTTCCTAGTACAGCAAGCAGGAGAGCAACAAAGAGATCAAAATTGTTTTTTTTTTTGATTGCATAGATCCCCCAATTATTTCTCGCTCTCATGTTCTGTATGAGAGCCGACTTTCGAAACTCCTCAGAACTGCTTGAGTGGTCGCTGTATTTTCTTTCAATTTTCCTCTTCGCTCTTCAAAAATGAAGCACCCAGTCGAAACTTCGCAGCATTTGCAAACAGTTGCGAGATGGAAAAGTGGGAAATCGCAAATTAGGTTTTTCTTGCAGTTCAAAGACATAATAAGAGCATTTTGCCGTTCCAGTGGCAGCTCAGTCGGCAACACCATTTGTGAAACCGCTGGACCACCGCTTTGTGCCTGTTGGAAGAAGGAGCCAAGCATTGGCCTAGGTTTTTTGCACGCTGAAGTACAATGGGCTATTCAGAGTAGACCGCCGGAAAGGATTTTGTCGTGGGTGAAAAATTCGGAAATCATGCGAAACAAAAGGATAGATAATCTCGTCGCAGGAGACGCTTCCAAATTCGTACACTTGAATAAAGATCACTCTTCATAGTGGAGGGGGTGGGGTGTACGGGTGCATCCTTTTGTGGTGTGGCAACCTTCTTGTTCCTAAAATATCATAAGTGGCGTACAGTTGAAATGACAGCAAACTGGAGTATTTATTTTTGAAGAAAACACACGATCAATCAATGAATGCAACTGGCTAAGATGTGATAAACTACAGAAAGCGACTTAATTTTTTGACGCGATCTATGGTTCATTATCGGATGTTATTGCTTCATTTGGAAAGCCTCACTGACTGCACAGTGACGCCTCACAAAGTCAGATGATATCGCGAAAGGCGTTTGTATTCACAAATATTATAATGACACTACATTTTACACGATTGAATGACACGTTACAATAGCGTAGTCTCCTTTAGTATGAAAGACATTTTTGCGGCTGCCCATAACTTCATTGGTCTTTATTTTAGAAGGGGAACTTACTCTCTTACTATTCACTATGTGTGCAAATGGCAAGACCAATTCAACGTATACCGAATAAGCTATATAAGTATTCCGCTCATCATTTTAACTTCGGCTATAAGCTTACAAGCAAAGACATTGAGTCGTATATAACAGCCATAGCAACTGCAAAGCACACCGTTGAGGAAACCACAACAAAAAGGACCGAACCGTCAACAGGTAATCGATCCACTCGAATTTCATATGACCTAAAGGGTGGCTATTGGATAAGTTAGTGTTATACGTTAAGCTCATATTCAACAAGGTGAGCAATATACCATATATCAGTGACCCATCTAACAGCGATTCTATCCTCCGCGTTCTTCAAATAAATGTAACGAGCAGCTGCTCCTGAAATGTGGGAAAAAAGTTTTTCGACAAGGTTTCGTCTTTTGAAGTTCGTTATGTACTGAATCATGTTGTTTAATATTCAGCCATCTTGATGAATAAGCTGCGATATATGCAGAACGGCGCATGTGGTGGTAACTCGGACTTTCATTGCAAATAATCTTAAAAGAGGAGGAAATTGAGGAGATTGAAGACGCGGTGAGGAGCGGCGAATTGACAAGAAGCTGTTCTCACTTTCTTAATTCTAAGGCTGAATAGCAATATTTTGCAACAGACTGTCTCGAACAGCACAAAAGATGGACCCTATTGCTGAAAAATGCTATTGACAATATTTCAAAGTCTTTCTCAATTGTCTACCATCTACACTGCCTCTCCGCACAAAACATAGTCGACGTGCACGTCAAAAGATATTGCAGTACAGAGTGTTCTGCGCAGTTTCCACTTCCGCATTGTACGAATTTAGAATCAGCTCAGCGCCGATACCGTTAAAGCACTCACTTATTGCGCCTTCAAACTTCGGTCTAGACACCATTGCTGCTCTCACGTACTAAGTGTCTGTTCACCTAAATTGTGGCTCTGCGAACGTTTTGCTAGTTCATACTTTTCATAGCCACATACTTTTGTATGCTCTCCCACCTCCGGATGTTGAAATGAATGAGTAAAAAATAAATCATTAAGTAAAAGTTCCGGAGCCAATACTGCTCACTCTGGTGATCGGCGACATCAGAAAGTGAACAGCGGAGAACCTTGATGGCGGAAACACACTTCATTTAGCTGTGAAGAGAATAACATGCCTTACTCGTATCGACGGAGTCGCATTACTCGCAAGAATCAATGATAGATCTACCGAATATGGCAAATGCTGTCGAAGGATACCCGCCAAGTGGTGAGCTATCACTGAAGGATGCAAAAGTCGGATTATGGATGCCAGTTTTTCGCTCAATTTTCGGTTCCCATTGACGATAAAGGGTGGGTCAGAGGAAACGTCGGTATATTCTGTGAATGCGCGTAAAACTTAGTGGCGAATAGCCTTTGCGCGGCCGATGTTGTAATAACTGCTATTCTTTCGCGTTATTCGATCCACTGCCGAAGCATCGCTGAAGCACCACTGTCACGAAATTTTGGTTGCAATGAAAGAGCATTCAGCGCATAACTGGAACGTTACTTCTTCGGCTTACTCAAACATGGAGATTATGGGAGAAAATTTCTTCGTTTTATGCTAACGGATGACCAAATGCGAAGAAGAACAACCAGAATTGGTTGTTGACAGATTGCATGAGACCGGTAACTGCTGCAGGCTGCTGCAGAAGTTAAGACTGGATGCGGTCGTTGAAAGTTATTGCCTTTAATAGAATTCCTTTGACAACAGTTTCCCACCACGACGGGGACCGGGCCATTCTTCGCAGGCGAAACAGAGAATCTCACTAGAGTTTGGTCGTGCTTATGACTCCATCGAAACCTTTTCGAGCTGCCCTTATCCCAGTTTTCTGTGTTCGGCTGACAACATGGTTTAGTCGGACCAGAAGTTGTCCGAACAGTCTCTACCTTCCATCACCCGACCACAGTTATTCCCTTCTTTCTTCACCATAATTCAAAACATATGTCGTTATTGGAACAAACATTGGGGCCATGGATCCGAACTTCGGAGTGACAAAAGGAGGAAGTCCATTGTGTAGAAAGTGATTCTTGTTAAAAGCTTCTGAAAGCATCCTGGAAACCTCAAATGAACCAACACGATCCCAGTAACCGAAACAATTGCCCGCATAACTGTGCAATTTATGTAGTGCAAAAAACTTGA
>QEWY01004069.1:4316-177202 GCA_006503575.1 Baylisascaris schroederi
CCTAAGCTTAAGCCTAAGCCTAAGCCTAAGCCTAAGCCTAAGCCCTAAGCCCTAAGCCCTAAGCCCTAAGCCCTAAGCCCAAGCCGTCAATAAAATAACTATAACGAAACCAATAAAGCGAATGATTTAAAATAAATAAGATCAAACAAAATAAACTAACTCTGATTACATTTAATAAATAAAGCAAAATAAATAAGACGAATTAAACAAACATAAATAAAATAAATGAAGTAAAATAAATGAGAGTTAAAATAAAATAAATAAAACAAAGAAAATAAAGTTAATAAAATAAATAAAGTGAAATAAACAGATAAATATACTGGATTAAATAAAATAAACAAATTGAACTAAATGAAACTAAATTAATAAGAAATGAAATAGAATTAACAGAATTAAATAAATAAAACAAATAAATAAATCAAATTAGCAGAATAAATAAAGTTAATAAAATAAAATAAACAACGTAAAATAAATAAAATAAATATATTAAACTCAATTAAATGAATTAAGTTGAGCACAGCAAATACAGTGAAAGAAATGGATGAAATTGAATAAATGAGGTATACAAAATTAAATAAATAAAATAGAAGAAGTAACAAAAGACAAACTAAAAAAAATAAAATAGGCAGTTAAAGTTGTACGAAGATTAGTGTTAATGGATACGTCAGGCGTTGTGAACGCTTTTGGAAATGAGCCAAGCACACACATATATTTCCAATTTCCTGCCAAATTGAACACGGGACGCGTCGCACACGCGTGAAATAATTGTGATAAATGAAATAAAATCAAGATAACAGAAAGAAAATGAATAAAATAGTCAAGATAACTGAAACAAAACAAATGAAACTAACGGAATAAAATAAATGAGACGATTAAAGTGAATAAAGTAAAGTGAATAAAACAAGATGAACGGAATAAAAAATAGAATAAACAAGATAAAATAAGTAGAATAAAATAAATGCTAGAAGTTGGCATCTTTTGCCTTTTTGTCTATTAAAATCAGCTTCATTTGTCTATTTTTTGATTGGATATGTAAGTTTCAAGTTTGTGGTCATCATCCAATGATTTCTAAAAACCCATCAGCGTAGTCCACATCAGCCAAACTTAGAGTGCCGCGTTGTGTTGCCAATGAGTAATGTTGCAGAAATATGTGCTACTGAATTATGCTCGTGTAGCCGTCTATTGGTTGCATTTGTGTTGCCATATCTTTGCGAGTTTCAAATAAAATATGCTAATTCAGATTAAGTGTGCAAAAAACTGCTGTAGGTATTTACTGTGAGGCTGCTTTCGAAGATGGGGAACTTTATTCGAATTATATGACACCTTGACGGCATGGAACTTTAATAGATTGCAGTGTTACCCTTACTGATTCTTAAGGTTTTATCAACTTAGTTATGCTATCGTTTATCGTCTGCAATGTTGCTATTTAAATAATTATTTAATATTAGTACTACCTGTTTCCATTTATGAAAAAAATGCATCCAGCCTGATTTGATTTAAAGTGCAGTCTTGTTTCATATGCACCATGATAGTGCGCAGAGTTAGAACACCTCCCCGCCCACAACACCCAATCGCTCACTCACAGCGTTGCAATCGTCTTCAAACGCGTAAATGCGAGCAACGCTTCGCTCCGTGAGGTGAGAGAAGAAATGCTAGAAGTTGGCATCTTTTGCCTTTTTGTCTATTAAAATCAGCTTCATTTGTCTATTTTTTGATTGGATATGTAAGTTTCAAGTTTGTGGTCATCATCCAATGATTTCTAAAAACCCATCAGCGTAGTCCACATCAGCCAAACTTAGAGTGCCGCGTTGTGTTGCCAATGAGTAATGTTGCAGAAATATGTGCTACTGAATTATGCTCGTGTAGCCGTCTATTGGTTGCATTTGTGTTGCCATATCTTTGCGAGTTTCAAATAAAATATGCTAATTCAGATTAAGTGTGCAAAAAACTGCTGTAGGTATTTACTGTGAGGCTGCTTTCGAAGATGGGGAACTTTATTCGAATTATATGACACCTTGACGGCATGGAACTTTAATAGATTGCAGTGTTACCCTTACTGATTCTTAAGGTTTTATCAACTTAGTTATGCTATCGTTTATCGTCTGCAATGTTGCTATTTAAATAATTATTTAATATTAGTACTACCTGTTTCCATTTATGAAAAAAATGCATCCAGCCTGATTTGATTTAAAGTGCAGTCTTGTTTCATATGCACCATGATAGTGCGCAGAGTTAGAACACCTCCCCGCCCACAACACCCAATCGCTCACTCACAGCGTTGCAATCGTCTTCAAACGCGTAAATGCGAGCAACGCTTCGCTCCGTGAGGTGAGAGAAGAGAGACGACGCGAGAAATTGTAGTGGAACCCGGTCGTCACTCTGTGCACTTAATGATAGATCTGCGATGTGGACGTTATTGAGTAACCCTATTGGGAGCATTCGCACCACACGGTGCGTGAGTGCAAATTTTTGGATAGCGGGTCCGGGGGTGCCGGAGTCGCGCATTACTATCAATGGCACCGAAAGCGGGGCGAGGTAACTGATGTCTGGCGTACATGAAAGAATGGGAAATACGGGCGCAAGGGGGACAGTAAGAATTGTTGTATAGCGGTTTTGGGGTTGTGCGGTAAAACTTCCCTACTCCTTAATCTTCCTGCTAAAAATAACGTTGTTGAATCCGTCCTTCTACCTCCACATCCTCCTCACAGATTCTCCTCTGTGTTTGTCTTCCATTCCTCCATAACCTCCTCCTCTCTTTCCTTTTCCTGTTCAGACTGTCCTCCTTCCGTCCTCGGATGTTCATATTGTCTCACCCTCTTCCTGGGTTGTTCTTCCACCCACAGTTATGATCTAATGATGCTGTATGGTGGCGAAGCGTTGCTGCATTGTCAATATCATTCACGCATGAAGAGTCCAAGTTTGTTGACTTTTTTTTAATGACCATCAAAATCTCGTCGGCTCCCTCTTTTTTCCATTTGCTGGCTCCTATGACGTAGACTTTCATTTCTGCACCTAGTTAACGCATCTCATTTCAATTCACATATAGTCGCATAGAATCTGCGAAAAAATATTATGAGAGAATTTGAAATTATTTGGTTCATAACAATTCGTGGTAGTATCCTCATCCTACAAGTTGTCTCTGCATAATTCATTTGAGCGGATAGACTTTCGCTCCTTTCCTTTCCTGTCAATTTTTAATCGAATCCCAGATAGGTCGGGAAGAATGGTGGGATGCCATTACACTCTTTTCAGTTCACCTACAACTGTTGGTGTATAAAAGGCAGCTCCCTCAACCGACTGTCTATTCTTTGTCATTGCCTATGAGGTCCAACGAACCCTCGAAAAAATAGTGTATATTGTGAGGGTCTATGTAGTAAGAGTGAGACGATCAGACGAAAACTGCTATATAATAGATGGACGGAAGTGAACATCTGCTCTTCATCTAAAACCGAACTGCCCTCAGCTTACCAGTGAATGCTGTAGGCTGAGTGCCGTTGCATGAAACGCTTTCGGCCATTCCGCTAGCGTGCTCAGCTTCATACAACGTTGGCTAAGCAAGAGGACTGCGCTGCAGTTAGCCTAACTGACTGACCACACTCAGCAAGAGGGGGTGTGGATTTTGTTTTACTCTCTGCTCGTCAATACATGCACCCGCTTCCTGCTCCACTGACTCATCTGTTTATTTGTTGGGCGTCATTATTGTTGCGGCGAACGTATTTCTTAATTTTTAGCAAGTATTCCTTCTTCGCCATAGGATCTTTTGCAAATATTTTTTTTTTTGCAAATATAGTTTCGGTGCTTTTTCGTGTGCTCCTTCGGCCATTTTTAGCATGCAGGAGTGGCATGATGCTTCTGTGTTTTCAAGAGACGGGAAGAAGATCATATTGGAACGAAAAATCCATTGACTCCGTTCAAGTGTTGTTTGCATGTTTGTCATTTTCATAATTAAATTATGAAAATGTTTACAAAATGTTCTCAATATTAGAAATTATCGAAACAGTAGAAATTCCCTCTAAAATACCAACCTTAACTGGAACAGAGGGAGGGCGCTTTTGGCATTTCGTCATCGCCAGTCCCGCCCCTCCTGTCACCTCAAGTTAAAGGTTCTGTCCACATCCTCGGCATTCCATGAAAGTTGCCGCTCCCGTAATCATCTCATTCATATCACTATCTCATTCGGAAATGCTGCGAGGTTTTTTAGTTCGAAATTTTAGAATTCTTTTACACTTCGAAAATTCGCTTTTTTCTCATTTGACAAAGAAAATTTTACTCACCATTCATTTATACGTGATTGAACAAGCGAGTTTCATGAAGTTGTAAATGTCACCGCATCCTTTTTTCTTTCTACCTCACTGTCTTTTCCTCTCTGTCCTCCTCCCCCCTCCCTTTACCTTCCTTCTCGTCTTGTCAAAAAAGGTGTTCACAATATTTGCCAATGCTGCCCATTAGATGCATTCTTTCGATGTTATTGAGTTATCAATTTCTATTACAAAAAAGTGGCCATGTTCCTAGCTATATGCGAAATATAGTGTATCATTTGAAATCGCCAAGTTGAAATCGACTCTGGTGCTGAATCGATAAATGAATAAGTCCTGCGAGGAGTACTCACTTATCAAAGTTCATTTCCGATTGAAAGATTTTGTATCGCGGACAGCCCACGCGCAAACATTTGCCGATGCACCCTCTCATCAGGCCTTTATACCCTGTATTCCTCTGATCTTAGAGGAAGTGAGCTTAAGTACTGGCGGCGCACACGCCATTGCGCGCATTGTGGATTAATTTTAAAGCATTTTTCACCTATTCTTTTACTCTCTAATCTTCCCATATCTTTTTCAAGAACAGAAGTACGCATTGAAAAAACACTTGAGCATTAATCGAGTTTATCCATTATCCCTATCGACTTTCATGTACTTTGAAGGTATATAAGATAAGGTAAGTATTCTGTATCGATCGATAATAATTTTTCATCGCAAAAATTTCCGGCAGCAATGCGCTGTGTGGGTGTCGAAAAAAGGTGAAACAACCTCCTCGATGTTTGCACCAAGGATGGTATCGTTTTCATGACATTCGTCATCACGACAACCGTTTGTTTACTCTTCGATGTCTAACACTGATGTAATTTCTTGCCTAACGTTTGTCCTTTACAGTTCATTCATGTCGAATGAGTGAAATTTTCACATATTTCCTTGGTATCTTTCCACATATGTCTAAATCATCTATCTGCATATTGTACGTATTTAAAGTTAGCTGAATACTCATAATGACCATTTCAGTTAGCGATCTAATATAAACTGCTACTCCTATGACCGTTAATGCATTTATAACAAATTTCATCCCAGCGTATAAAATACCGCTTACCGAGAATATGTCACATTTTAAGATTATGTTCGTTATTTTTATTGCTGGTATCTAACCTTCTCTTTTACGAAGGCAAACATTTTATTAGGCTGCCGTCCTGCTAGTAAATGGCACTAACTTAAATAACAAGTGAAACTGATTACACGACGTGTATTGTCTGCTTTCGTCCTTCAATCCAGCAGCAATAACAAATTTGAATTATGTATGCCATTGAGATCACGCTTTGGATACGGACAGATATAGATTTGTATTGTTACGTAACTCTGTTTTTTTTAAGCCTTTTTCCCGTTAAGATAAAGGAAAGTGACTCAGCATTAACTTAAGCTAAACTTTCTCGGTATTACTCCCAGTTATGTTCATTTTCCAGTGATAACCCACCACACCGCCCTCAGAATCGATTTTTTCATTTCATTGAAAGGTGAGAATAACCGATTCTTCGATTGCCGTATATAATGTTCAAAAAACTAGAACTGTCGGCGAATGCTCCACTCTAGAGCATTCATGGTTGCGCGTCTCTGCTGTGGTGACACTTAACTATGGGGAAGTGTGGAAAGGGTGAAGAGAAAAACGAATCTTATTTCGTGAATAAGGAATAGACCAGATGAAGTGTTTGCCACTTGTCGCTTAGAGAAAACTACTTCAACGATGATGAAATTTGGGTATTGCCTTTGTGACCGCTGAATGAAAGCCAGAACAACGTTCAAGCATGGTACGTTGATTGAGAAGTGGTTATTCTGTGGATAGAGCGCAACATTTCCTTTCCAAACAATATATCCTCATTCAATGTTACCTCATCGTTTGCCCTAAATCGCATCGATGAAAAACGAGCTTGCAACATTAACAGCTTCATCACATCACTTCTAAAATCTATACTAATAATACACAAAAAAAGAACTAATAATAATGCGGATGACAAGTCTGTGTATATGCAATATTAAAGGTTCACACTCCACTTGCACTACATACTATCCATCATTTAAATACCAGTCGAGAACTGAGGCCTACACTTCAATTAAGCGAATCACATACAATTTGATCGACGTTCCATTGCGTTGATGATGTACTTTCGCGTCATCATTAAAGGAACAAAAATTATTGAGATGAAATTGTAACTCAAAAGATTAAATGAAGCAAGATTAAAGACCTTTACTGCAATCAGTTGTAAGATAGCCTTAAAGTCACTACCAAAATAGCATCTTTAAAGTTTATATTGCATTTTTCGTTGGCCACATAACTCCAATGGAAGATCTGAAAAACCGCACCATCGTTGATATTCAATTCTTCATCGCTGAATTTATCATTTTTTCGAGCCTCATATAGAACCTTTGATCTGGTTTGATATATCGTCTCATAGGTTGTTGATGTTCTTTCCTAATAAATACTTACAACAATGGCAATTATTGTTGTTGCAAAGTCTCATTTATTACAATCTTTGACAAAACAAAAGTTATTCCATAGTATGGAGTTTGATCGCTAACGGCGAGCTCCATCTTCGAAAAAAATACCACCATCGGTCGAGCAGTATATCGGGCAAATACCTCTCTCGCCTTCGGCACCAGATTGTCCTGGCATCCCTGCACTTCCAGATCCTCCATCTGGTCCAGGACTTCCATCACTACCTCTCGGTCCTTTGGGCCCAGCAGGACCTGGTCCTCCCACATCCCCTGCTGGTCCAGCAGCTCCAGGTGGGCCCCTAGCACCTTGATCTCCTAAAAAGCAACAAGTCATCCAATACCATAATCGTTGTCTGCAATAAAGGGATAGTCCATGGAAAGTCTATTAAAGGGATGAACTCGTAGGCTTGGACTGAGGCAAGCGTCGTATGTTTTTAATGCCTTTTGAATAAAACATCACAGCTAACCTGCTGAACCAGGTGGTCCTGGAGTTGACGGTTGGCTTAACGCACTTGTACCGGTTTCTCCAGGAGCGCCTGGTGTTCCTGGCTGCCCGGCGGGGCCTGGTGGTCCCTTCGGTCCAGGTGGTCCTGCTCGCCCAATTCCGTCGCTGCCGGTCGCTCCTGCTGGTCCAGCATCACCTGGTGATCCCATGGGCCCAGACAGGCCAGGTAGACCCTGCGGGCACGGCTTGCATGGTGGTGGAGTGCTAACTTCACAAACGCTTGACGCTGAACGCCCTGGGTTTCCGGGGACGCCTGGTGTTCCTGGTCTTCCAGGCCTCCCAGGTCTACCCTGCGCTCCAGCTGGTCCGGGTGGGGCACGTCTGCAGCACGAGTTGTACGATTCATTTTGGTTGGGTGCAGAATAGACAGCATTTCGTCTTTTTTGGTGACTATCACGATTTCCATGAACTGTATGACGTGTTGTGCGATTTGCCTCGCTTGTGATTTCCTTCACTGCACGCATTTCATTCCAGATATCCTTAGCAGACTCCTGAAATAACACTGATTGTTTTTTACGAAAAAATCCTAAGAATTCATAGACCGGATGAAGTAAGGGAGCACTGTTACAAGCAATTTCTTCGGTTTCTTCAAGTTTAAAAACTTCTACAAGGTGTGAAAATGAATGCAATTTCTAATTAACTATGACTATTACGCAGTGCGCTCACTTCCGACTTTTCAAGTTATCAATTCATTGTGAAGGCACTTTGTCGAATCCTTAAAATCTAGTACAGAAGTCACAGCAAGGTTTCTCATATTAAATCATCTACTGTAGAATCGAAACATTTGCAGCCTAGTTTCTTTGCTAAAATACGAAATTATTTCTCTCAACGCTATAAAAAAAATTCGAGCTTTTGCATTATCGAAATTGTATAAAAATTAGCATAATTGAAATGTTTACTTTTCTAATTTGCATAATTGTATGGAAAAAAGCACAGCGAATTTTTTTACGAGCTATTCAGAATGAGGTTAAACAGCACTAATCGTCTAAGAGAGCGTTTCGGATACTGAGATCAAAGTAAGATTTACTTTGCAGAAAGTGATCTCATTGTAGAGTTTATTACGCGTATTGTTGATATAGCCATAAACCATCGGTAAAGTGACGCAAATCGTGAAAATCGATACTACCGAAAAAGTGACAGCCGCATAGGCGACGAACCTGAACGCCTTAACATGCCTACGCAAATCCATTATTGCTGCCAACCGAATGACTTGTTATTTCGCTGCGTCGCTTATATAGAACACTAGGTAAACCCGTCTGTTGCAATAAATGTTCATCGCATATCCAAATGACCTTCACTCTTCTTCTGCTTATAATGCTATACTATGATTGCCTCCTTAGCTCTTTTTTCTTTACTTTTCAGTCTAATTCCCATTGTTGGTGGCTTATATTGATGAAAATTCCACTATTGCATAATATTGTCGCTGAATTTCAGGGTAAATATTTACTTATGCACCAATTAACGTCGGATATTATTCAAATAATATTAACACATTTGAAAGGGGTAAATAAATGGAAATGCAGTCACATTGAAAACAATCCGTGATGCCAGCCTATGTTTCTTCCGCTCTAACGAATTGACTGCAAACAATCATGCACTCACATGAGCACATCAAACCATCGAGTTGTTTAAATTCTAGATCTAGTCTGAGAGGTCATCAAGTGGAACGTTCCTTTGGTTCTGTCAGGGAATGGATAACACCACTGGCTGGGAGACAACGGTGAATTCGCTGAGTGGAACTGCGAAATACACCATCCCCCTCGCCCCACCCCCTCGTAAATCCAGCCAACAATTCAGCAAACAAAAAGTCGAGGATATGCAGTCAGTCCATTAGCGCAAAAGTCAAGGTTGATTCCATTGCCATTAACGTGAAGTTGCAAGTTCTCACAAGTTTACGGTTTGAGCTGTGGAACACATTCGCTTTATTTCATCAACTCCATTATGCATACCAGATCGTGACATCGAGCAGCGAACATCAAAACAGCACCTTTACACATTACCGCTTTTTATATAAAACGAGTCACATCAATATTTCCTGCCTCAGACAGCCTGAGCTGCAACGCATCTCCGGTAGTAACTGTTCCCATATGATGCGATATCAGCGTAAGCGTTATGAAGACATCCTTCAACAATTCCGAATATGCGCAAAGTAAACGGCTTTGTTATGTTCGGCAGTTCCACCGGGTTTTCGGAGAGAGGCTAAATGTGATGTCGGTCGGTATTGAGCGTACTTTTTCACATATTTCAAGAAGCCGTCCATTTGTTTTTTTTTTTTTTTTTTTTTTTTTTTTTTTTTTTTTTTTTTTTTTTTTTTTTTTTTTTTTGAGAAGAAAGGTTGACAACGAATCAATTGAACAAATGAAATATAATCTTGAGTGAAACTAACAATTGCATTATTTTATCTTCTGAAGCGCTCAACGCCGTGTTCCACTCTCGAAGAATATTCCACCATCAATAGCACAGTACTGAGGACAAATGCCTCTCTCTCCTTGACTGCCGCTCTGCCCAGATACGCCACGCTGTCCTGGTTGTCCGTCGTATCCCAGGCATCCATCTTTCCCTTTCACTCCTCTCTCCCCACGACTGCCAGGTATTCCTTGCGCTCCAGGCTGCCCGGTTGATCCCGGCAGTCCTTGAGGTCCGGGGTCACCTAAATGAAAATTTTTATGCTTTCTGCGAATCTGCAAGCTCGCATTTATAAGACATGAGATGATGGCGACATTTATGAGCGTAAATCTGTGCTTGTCTGTTTGTCTGCTGACTCACTTTGGATTTGCTGAAGCCAGAGCTAAATTTCGTGAACTATATTTCCTTTGCTACGATTTCTTCTCAAATATTTCTTCAAAAGCGTAGAATCAGAAAGCTTCAAGTTGCAGAATTTGTCATCGAAGAGCTTTGAATGCCGTCCCACTTCTCCTGACTCTTTCGATATCAATGAATAGAATTCCACTGTCTGCAACGTTCATCGCAACAGTCTTGTTACATCTTGTTACAAGTTACATCTCAAGTTTCACCCATACTTTGTCGCAGTAAAGAAGAACATATTGTTACGAAGGAGGGTAAAGCTTATGAGTTTTTCAGGTGAAAGGATATAACGGAGTACATTTCAAAAAAGCGTATATTAATTAACTCATGAAGGTTGCGGCTTGATAATATATACTACTGCAAAATTATGAAACTTTTGGTAGCTTATAGCATCAGACGATATAGCTTAGGGAATTTCAAAGGTGGTAAAGCGTCTAATATATACAAAAGTAACACAATATAGTTTTTGGAACTTTAGAGGAGCGAAGTTCAAAAATCACATGAATTGGGAACGTTAATTTCCATGGCTTCTATTAATTGATGTTTTTCTGGTAGTGATCAAGCAGTGCTTCTCCTATTGCTCTTTGTTGCTTTCAACTCTTCCAAGTGAAAATAAGCTGTATATAGTTGCACATCTCCTACATATGCAGTAAACGGTATTTTTTGAAGCAGGGAAGATAAAAACATCGCAGGAAGGAGGTGGAATGAGTGCACAGACAAGAGAGGAAATCATAAGGTGTTGACTTCCCCTTCTTCCTGACAACAATAGGTTTCCTATGAAGTATTCCGTGACTTATGCAGATTTAAATTTTACGCTTCGTCGGATAATTTCCTAACAAGTTGGAGGCGTTTTTGTTTTTTCGAAGGGTTACTTTCCATTAACTGAGAGAGCATTTATGACTTGATGGGATTGCATGTCTTCTTTAAGTCAGGTTTGACGATGTTTTATCCTTTGCGAGGTTGACTTTGGTTCTTTTCAGTTTATTTTGTTCAAAAATACCGCCTCATGCAGCTATCTCATCTTAGTGACAATCTATGGAAAACTCTCGCAGCGGTCTCTCTGCGTTTCCCTAATATTTCTCACAGACATGAGAAAACTCACCCCTCCCTCACCCGGCCAACAACAGCTGTAGGGGGCTCGGTTATAGAAAACGAGGCCCTCGAAAGCCCTCGCGTGAGGCATGGCGTGAACTTCGAACAATACCGTGAATGTGCACAGCCTTCGTCTGCTTCAACCTTTGATGGCCTTTGATGGCCCGGTTTTGAAGGAACGGCGGACTTCTCCCCTCATGCCCACAGAAAGAGGGGAGATACTGATAATCCAAACACTTTTGTAAACTGAGGAGGAAACTTCGTTTTCACAGCTGTTAACCAAATGTGGACATGAAATTTTATAGGGCAGAATAAATCTGAAATGTTTTGAACAGAATATTGGAGAAGGAATATTAGAAATAATTCAGACTTCCTTGAATTTTGAAACCGATGCCCTCTCTAACATGAGGAGTATTTGTGTGTATTGGATACCGCTTCTTCTGTCCTTTCTGGTCAAATCGTGAATTTCACTGCTATTAGCACCCTTCGCCTCCATGGCTGCACTTTGGCTATCGTGTTTGACAGTTTACGCAAAAGTTTTGCAATGATAGAAATCTGTTACGAAACAAAGAACTGAAGCCCTTTGTGCAAGAAAGCCGGCTCAAACCTGCTAGCCCAGGTGGTCCTGGTATGAGTGCCTCGCTTAGCGCATCCTCTCCTGGCTCTCCAGGGGAACCAGGTAGTCCAGTCCAGCCAGCGCGCCCTTCTAGTCCTATTTGTCCCGCCAGCCCAACTACTCCAGGTTCTCCAGAGCTGCCGTCCTCTCCAGGTGCTCCTGCATCTCCTTGAGGTCCTACAGCTCCAGGAGGTCCGACAGGGCCTTCTGGGCATGGATTGCATGGCGGCTGAGTAGGAACATCGCATGCCGCACTTTGTAGTCGACCTGGATTTCCTGGGTTACCTGGCGTTCCAGTCTTTCCTGTTTTGCCAGGGTTACCGGCTTCGCCTGGAGATCCAGCTGGACCAGGTACGCAGCATTCACTACAAGGCGCAGCGTCGACCTGTCGCGCCGTGCGGTTTTTGGCTACAGCAATATTCCTCATGTCACGAACTTCGCTCCAAATGTCATTAGCTGATCGCTGAAATGAACTTCTATTTTAAAAATCGCTTCCAATATATACTTCGAAATAGTACCTGTAAATATTTCTGAAGCAATTTTAAATCTTTTGACTGTGCATTTAAAATGTAGGAGGAAATCATGCACGATTCAAAGAGTTTGAAATAAGATCTAAAGGGCATGATATGCTCAATTAAAGCTTAATCAAAGCTCAATTAAATATGTGAGAATGATAGTAATTCGATAAAAATACGGGTTATAAAAAAGTCTCAGAGCGGGCACCTGCAACGTTCACCAATTTAAGGTTTTAGAAAGTGGGTGAAAAAAGAATTAATTTCAGTGGAGTGCGCAAATGAAACCGAGTGGGAGCGAATTTACTGATCGATATGTTGCGAAAACTATATTTATATAATGCACATGATCTTATTGATTGTATGGCTAAATAAGCTTTGAAATGATGGACGCATAAATATTAGCACGACGGCAATTATTGTTGCATAGGCAAATCTCTTCATTACAGTTTCATCAATGAAACCGTAATGAAGAGAAACACGACGGCGACGTAAACTGTACGAAATGCATTGTGCGAACCGTACGAGAGCATACAAAAAATACGGTTCAATATGTCTTGGTAAACGAGCGGCGAAGATCTTTTCAATCGTAGTGAGATATTAATGTACCCTCAAGCGGCAAATTACTTGCCTTCTTTCCAAGCTGAAAACGAAATAGCCAAAATGGAAGAAAAACTTTATCAAACATATATTTTTAGCTCTAGGAATTTCAGATATAAAGCGTTTAGTACTGCAGTTCATCTCAACATTTCCTCTTGGAATTGCCCCATGTATCGGCCAACTTCACCTCTCGAAGTGGAAAAATTTAAGATCACTTTTTAAGGTAAGTCAATGGCATTGCTTCTTGTTAGCCAAGCGGACCAAGAATATCCTCAAATTAGCCAAATATGAGCAGAACGTACCGTACAAATGAGAATATCATTATCCATTTGTTGACGTATGCGTTGAACATATTGATAGACCATTGGTAAAGTAACACACGCAGAGAACAACGATAGAATGGAGAAGACAACAGCTGAATAGACAACAAAACTATATGCCTTAATACGGATATCAAAATCCATTCGTTTATGTGACAGTGTCGATATGTTTAATGAAAGGGAAAGATATCAGCCGTATTTATATACATATACGATTGAATAAATTTATAACCTGCTCACTTTGTTAAAAACTCACACTTCTTCTTGATGCTTGTTTCGTTGTATGACCTCCATCGTTTGTGCGAAAAGGACTTAATTTTTAACGGCAATTACTCTCAAATCAAATTAAATCAATTGACTCAACTCGATTTCCGATAGTAATGTTTAATTCAGCATGAACGTTCTTTCGATATATGTTCTTTTCGCAGAAATTTCGCTCTTGATTCACGCAACTTTAAAATATAATATTTCGCTCATTTTAACGCTTCATTGCTATGAAGATTTATTGCTCATTAAATGGGAAATGTTTCATTGATGTGTGAATGATTGAACAAATTGTTCAGTCATCAAGCGTAGGTGTTCCCGCCCTTATTGATGCATATGCAAACACCAATAATACAACTGACCAGATGCAAATTTTTCTGCAATACGCAAATTGTGACTTCGCATCCATCCAGAAGAATAGGCTGAAAGAGCATTAGATTAGTTGCGATGCGAAAACTATTCAGTAAGTGCCGAAATGTATCGTTAAATTTTTCAGATGGCCGCATTGTGGTACTATTCTCAGGGTACCTTCTTCATCGCCAAAGTTTTCCTTAACGAGGCATTTGATGGTTAAAATGCATAAGCTGCAAATATTTTTGAACATTATGCAGAATAAAAACTTCATCGAGTCGCTGCTTCTAATTTACATAATTGCAGTTGATTAGCATGTTTAAGATATCGCTTTGATAGGTTAGTTAATGGCCAACTGAGAGAATACTAAAGGTAAATGCCATTCTTATGTCACAATAGTTTTGCTTATTCGTTTGCTCATGTTTTTTTTACGATTAAACATCAACAGTTCTAAGAAGGGCCTTAGCCACAAGTTGGCTTACATAAGCCGTGGTCAAATGTGTTTCATATCTTTTGTCTGTGCGAAAAAGAAGAGTTGAAAGAGATCACTACGAATTCAGCATATCCATCTAAGAACTCATTTCTCCTATATTCAACGGCAACAGTCGTTGAGGTGCTACCATTCGACGATATTCTCGTTTGCAACATTTTTTTATTATTGCTTAAGTTTATGACGTTGGATTTTTGCTTTTATCAACGGGTCCTCTTAGTTAACTTCGAGTTGACATCGCTAAAATTATTTTTATTAACATGTGTTATTAATTCAAATAGCTCCTAATTCTGGTTTATTTTACAATTGACATCGATGCTAATTCAAACTGGCAAAAGGGGTGCGTAAATAGAATTTCAAAAATAAAAACAAGGAAAAGACGAAATTTCGATATTGCAGTGCCTTTTTCACGCATCGCCATAGCCATATTACTCGTCCATTTTACCAAGCACACTCTTCAGATGCCACCTATATAAGTACCATAGCATTTTACCCTAGACTTGCTTTCCGCCATGAAGTCGGCGTTTCTTTCATCCTTCAAGCCTCGCCGACCCACATGCCTCAGAATATCTTTGCCTGGTATTGTTTAATAAGAACCAAGGTTGAGTATGCCATGGCCTTCATTGATAGAGTTGAGTGAGAATAAATGTGATCGTGCAGTTAAATGCGAACATAGAACGTTTGATGATTTTACATTTTTATCGCTCATTTAGCTCAAGGAGCGACTAAAAAAGTAGACAAAGAAGATAATGCTCACAAAAATAAATGGCCTATTTTTCAAGACGTTTGTGACGAACTTCATCCTCGAAGAAACTTCTTCGTCGATGGAGTAATATTTCATATAGATACTTTTCTCTCTTTGCTCAATTGTCTAGGAGTTCCTTATATGTCAAATTGTCTGTCTATACTTGGATATCTAGCTGCATCTCCTGTCCCTTCCGGTCCAGGTGTTCGTGGCTTCTACTTCCTTTGTGTTGACCAGCCGATCCAGTTGTCCCCAGCGATCATTAGTCGCCTCAAAAGAAAACATTTCCACACTCACGTAATTACGAAAAAAAGAGCACTGAAACTATATGTAAAACTCATGTCAAGCAAGTCAATTTATAGAGTTTGGTCCACTACTTCTATCTATTTAGCTGAATGATTATTGCTCCACATTCACACATTTCATTAAATTAAAGACTCGATCTTACCGATATTTGAATATTTCAGCTAGTGAAGTTTAGAAAGGCATTGCCTTCACAATATAAACAACAACAACCACAACAAACAAGAGGATCCGGAAATCCAGAAGTGGTTCGCTCAACGTAACTGATTTCAGGATGTGAAATCATCAAGACATCCCGGCGATCTAGACGTTCCTGCTGGACGAGATGATCATTTGGGCCCTGATGCCCCGGTCGTTTCTAGGAGCCAGGGATTTTGACCGGTCCAGTTGATCTAGCATCATCTGTGGGCTCACCTGTACGGCTGGATTTGATGAGCAGACTGGGCAAGACTTATGCGATAGTGGATTGAGAACTTCGCATGGTCTCCCTGGGTTAGCACACTGACGTGGAGATCCTGGTATGCTGGCTCACATGTATGTCGGAAGAGGCACAGGGACAGTGGAACCAGTATGCGGTAATTCTCATAGCCTCGTAGATTTCGCTGCCATTGTTGTATCCAATTCGGTGAAGTGTAGTTTCTAATAGTTGTAATTCCTTGCCGTTAATGCGTTTCGCCCCTCATATCCTTCGCTGATTCTGCAGAAGCAAGGTTTCAAATGATGATAACTCTTCACATGCGTAATTGTATACCATGGAAGGATGAAAGAGTCTTTTGTTTTTTCTTTAATGCAATGTTCAAATCATCCTAGCGCCTGATTTCCTCTAACAGGGCACTAAAAAATAAAAAAACAAATACCTCTGCTCAAGGAAAGCAGACAATTCACATCCGGTCTAGAGTATTTGCCAAACTTTTGCCATTCTAACTGTTAAATAACATAGTCTTTACCTCATAGAAGGCCTTTTCATGATGCTCTGGTGTTCTAATAAAGCGCACTTGAAGCATTGGAACAATAGAGAAACAAGAATTTAATAAAGAACATTGCGATAGGTCTGATTCAGTTATCGAAACCTAGATACTCGGCTCGATATAATCTCAACCAATAATCATAAGGTTTTTTATGAACGATTTAATGGACCGGAAGAATGCCTTTGTGACTATTGGCTTATCGTCCGACTACCTTCAGCGTAGAAACGCTGCAATGAGCAATCAAGACAGGATGCAAATGGAACAACTATGCGAAATACTCAGCCGGTTTTCCTTTTGTTTCACAGCAAAATATATTCGAAGATAGTGTTCGTTTCTGATTGCTTGAAGGTCACTCATGTAGATTTCTTTAGTTATTTTAAGTACATTTCGATGAGATCGCTATCGGATACTTCATATGTCAAAAACTTTTCAATATTTAAGCACTGATTAATTCTGAATACTTCAGTGCTTACCATGTAAAAAGTTAAATTATTTACTTGCACCATTTATACGTTTATTTTTGCCGAAAATTTCGACATTAGTGATAACAAATCAGACAGAGGAGTTTCAAAGAATTGTGTAAATGAATTCAATGTGGAAATGCAGTGGAGTATGCAAAATTCTGCTTACTGACGACTTTATGAGCGACGGACCGATCAGAACTTTATAATATGCAAAACATATAAGAATCCACGATCTCCTCGTTCTAAGGAACTTCAAAACAGTAGATATTGAAATGTTTGTACCAGTGATCAAGAATAGGTTGGCTCATTTCCTAAGGCAACGACAAAAATTTCGAGCCGAAAACGCCGCGATGCGCGCCGATCACATACGATGATGTTAATAAATGTTCTGAAATATGCTCATGTGCTCATGTAAAGGAAAACTGTTTAGAATAAACGTTGAGGCTTCTTTAATAGAGATTCATGAATTGTCTGAAGTGTATTAGAGTATATCCTCTTTATAGTGGCATCATTTAATCCGCAAACTACTATTCTCATATAAATTCAATCGGAATCACCTAACAAGTATCGCATTCAATGATTCATTTCCAATGTTGTTAAAGAAACGTTGCATTTACTAGCAGTAGAAGCTTCTAATCCATTATGATCGAAAGATCCAATGAGCGAGATTTTCATTGAAGAAAGAGAAGCAACTTCGCTCAGCTAAACGAAATCTTTAAGGTGGTAGTCAATTTTTATTAGCATTAAAGTCTTCTTTCTGGTATGCTTTTAACTTTACAGTGAATAATAAACGATTCGACTTCAAACTTACTACTATAATCTTTTGAACAACTTCATTCTAGCAATTCCTTCTTAGAAAGTATACTTGAAGGACCAATACTTTGTTCTAATTATGCAAAGACATGTCAGGGATGCTCCTATTACCGTGTAAATAAGAAAGCCACATCAATCAAGCCGTGAAAAGCGACACAGAAGGTGAGAGGGGGGTGAGGGTGGGGGAGGGAGGAGGGAAGAGGCAGATAGCAATCCTTGGACAGAAGAATAAGAATTCTTGTCACTAGTAAAGAGTGCATGATGATGCAACTTCGGTTAAGCCGATAGGTCAAGCTCTAAATTAAGATTCTCTTTCTGCAACCGTCGTGCTGACGGCCATTCCCCTATCCGCAAGCTGGGGACGCGTCAGACGGCTCCTAGCTGAGCATACTGGCAATGGATTCATAGAAAAAGAAAATTACCCGGAAAGAAGGAGAATGAGATTGGATTATATCGAATCATGGGAAAAAGTGGCACTCGGATAATGGCAACATGAAAGTCTTCGCAGAATCAAGATCAGCAATCACGTACTGTTCAACTTATATGTTCAATTCATCCACAGGGCTACTAGTACTCTTTCAAGCTTGGCATTGATATATCTCTGATCCTTTATCATTATTCTTACTGCACATTCATCTCTAATAAATTTGTAGCCAAAGGCATCCATTTAGAGGTGATTTTTCAATAAAACGACATTTATTCTTTATTCTCCAAGAGTAAAGAAGCGCTGAGACCTTAACATAATAATTCTTTTTTTCATCGAAAAAAAAAATCTGATTGCTTCGGGAGTATTTGTCTGAATATTCGAAATTCCTCTCATAAAAAGGTAGAGAAATCCTAAATGAACACTGTGACCCCAAAGGGAAATACCTTTGTTAATAACTCGGGTTCCCACCGCTAATGATTCTCTAATATATGCCCTCTGTAAAAGTCATGTAAAAATCCAATTCGTTGATTGCCAAAGGTGGTATATTGAGGTTTGGGCATCAAATTGTATCTTGTTTCCAATTTTTAACGCTGATAAAGTTTTTGTGTGCTGCTATCGTCAATGCTACAATTTATTCGTACTTCCGGTGGAATATAGAAACAACTTTATAAATCAAAGAAATTTGATATTAGTATGAGATTTCCTTGCATAACAAATATAACATGGCGGCAAATTGTGTAGATAGAGCGCTGTATCAGATGACAGCTTTTAGTGTTGATCACACCTGACGTATAGTGAATGATACACGGAATTAACGAGATCTTCGAACTTTTCCTTTCCGATGCCTTGGTACATACCATATCACTAATAAACCCTTTCTGCTATGTTCAAGCTATTCCAGAGATATAAACCCACATATCAAATTCGAGTGGCCCTTCACTTCATGTAAAGGTGTTGGGCGCCTTACCTTTGATTTGTTCCCGAAGGACTCGCAAAAGTTTTGCTCAATTTAAAAACTGCAAGCTCACACTGAAACGTGATATTAACCTACATTGAAAGAACTGGCAAACGCTTTCAACACACGAGTTCATTAGGTAGCTTCATATCTTCAACTAGTATATCCCCGTTCATCATATACTGCGTACTACGCAAACACTTTAAGGCTTGTGTAAATAAGATAACAAAAAATATTTACTACATGCAATTGCCAGGACATCAGAAAGAAAACTGAACAGTTGTTCAACATTTTGGGTGTACAGCAACTAAATAAAAAAGAAGAATTCCAGCGAGAGTAACGCTGGCATATAGAGCAAGCAATCAAACCACACAAATGGAAACAATGCTTAGCGACAGCTGCTAAGAACATCAACTATTGGCTACAGCGTTCTGAAGAAACCTATCGTTGTTATTAGTGACAGACGCATTGCTTACTCCAATATTAACAGCCTATTTGTTCAAGCATTAAAAACACTGATAGATGAAAAATGGATGAAGAAACAAACAGTGGTCATGGAGAACGCAACACATAACAAGCAAATAACAACTGCTTTTAATGGGCATCCTCTAAGCACATAAGCTAGCATCACGTTCGGTGGTGCTAGCTTATGTGTTCGGTGGCAATGTCTATTTTAAGAGGCGAGGAAGGAGATAATAAATTGACCAGGCAAAGGAGGTGCTTATTTCCTCGTTTATAAACTTGCCTCCAACCCCCGCCCCCTTTTTTTCTTCTAAATACACACCTTTCCATCAAGTTGCGAACTTGAAAACAAGCTCCAGGTTCCAAGTGAAACCCATCGCAATTCCATTAGCTGAAGTGATGGTAATATTGAGTTTAGAGAACTGTTGGTGAACTTGAAATGCAAAAATGTGTTCATATGCTAACAAAGAAAATGAAAACTCTCGCGATTAAGCGTCTCTCTCAATAAGATTCGTCGAATCAACATACCCCTTTTTAGGATGGACAAAATATCCCGTTTGAGATCTGCTACGAGTAAAAGTTCCTCGTTACTCCATACATCCCAACGAAATATACGCTTTTTTCGAGAAAATACAGGCAGTATGAGCCATGCAGCTTAAAAGTGTGGAAATGCGGTACATTATAAGCCACATAATGCGGTATAATAGATCTGAAAAGACAAAAGTAAACTGCAGTCGTTTTGAATCTCACTGTCGCCTTTTTTCATCTTTCATATTGAGACATCTATTGTGAACTTTATTTACGCAATAAAAAAACTACAGAAACGCCATAGGCGTGAAAGCTGTAAAGAAAAGTTTATATCTCCGAAAACAATGTTTGGCTCGATGACATTTCAGATCAATTTGAAGTCTTTTTTCGCAAATAAACGCAAATCCCCATCAAAAATTCGAATGAAGGGATGCCGAAGAGCTCAATTTTTGCATAGAAGAAAGGCATGCGTGAGTTGAGGACAACTACAAGAGAACCACATAAGACTATCACTACTAATGACGCCCTATAGTCGATTCAATAAATCATTCAATTCAACACTCCCACCTTTACATGATGCATATAGACTCCTCAACTGCAGATATAGATCTGTAGTAGTCCGAAAGAGATATCCTAGATCGAATCCATTATTACGAGGCCAAGCGATATCCACTCGAATGCCAAAATGCGCTATTTCTCGTTATGATCGGGTGAAAGCGATTCCATCAGTTGATCTAATTTCTGCTCAAGAATCGGCACAATCTCCTTATCGACAAAAATATGTGTCTCATCAAGTTCCTTGACGACGAATTTAGAGCCAAGAGCACGTGACTCATCAAGGTGGACAAGTAATTGCCTCATCGCTGGATCGCATCTTACCAAAACACCTTTCTTCACATTCACCATCTACAAATGAATAAATCTGAAACATCACATATCTTTCTCATCGTGGAAACGATAATCTTTTAGCGTTCGGAATCGACGGATCCTCCCCACCTGTCTTTCATCACCACCTCCCCCTCTCCTCCTCTTCCCTCCTTTCAATGGATATTCAATTTTCCCATAGCAGAAGTCTCTAGCTACGTTGATGATGTGCTGATATGTTAATCAATAATACTATCACTTGTGATAAAGAATGGAATACATGACACATAAAATACTGCTAAAATGCATTTTCAACTCCGAGATTGCATTGAGCGACTTTCATAGCTTTTCGGCAGAAATTGCCATGAAAATGTATGCAAGAAGAAACGAACAGCAGATGCGTTAACAGGGTAATTAATAAAAAAACAGATATAAAGCAAAACTTTCCTGCAGAAAGAAAAGAAACAATAGAAAATTTTGGAGAAAAAAAAACGAACGTCCTTCGACTTTTGAAAATCAGTCATTATTTGCTGTCAATTAAGGAACCATTGATTTTATGAAACGGTCACGAGAACAAAAATAGTATTTCTATTTACAGACATTGCCAGGTGGCCATCAAATCCCATAGATGTCTTTTGAGGATTGCCGACTCAAGAGACACCATTTTTTCCACAGCGATCGAACATTTCTTCTGGCTTTTAAATGATCGAACATTTCTACTCCTAAGGGTCGTAAAGAGATTGAATGTTGCGTATTTTAAATCGCAGCATGTCATTTTAGAGCGTTTTCCCAAGGGCCGGACAACTGTTGGCAGTGAGGCTATATCTAAACGGCATTTTTAGAAACTGCGATCGCAACTTCACAACATACCGAAATCAGAACGCAAAAGTGGAAGGACAAATCCAAGAATAGAAGGCCATCCTGAAAAAACTGGAGATACGCAGTTTTCTAAAATGAAGTCATTGTTTCATAGCAAAGTACGATAGCAATGATATGCAAAAATTTGTTCTATGCTTACAAATATCAAGTCATCCTTGTCTCACACTTCGACATGATAACGTCATATTTTGCGCACTGCAACCAAAAACTGAAGCTAATTGAAATTCTCGAAGAACGACTGAACCAAAAATTAAGCCATATATGTCTAACGTGTCTGAAATCCTTCCAAATAACTTTCATCTAAACTTGAGACCTAAACGTATGGAACTCTGTAGATGGAACTTTAAAGTATAAGAAAGTTTTCGGACCAAGCAAGCAAAGTGTTCCATCGTGCTGCTATATTTCTCGTATTGATAATATCAAACGACTCCGTGCGGAAAATTTCCAGCTCTATTAAGACAGCAAGTGGTATAAGAAACCTCCAAGGAATATATATTTTAAGCAGAGTTAAATTAGTCAATTTGTTGCAATTTTTATGAACTTTAAAGATTCAATTCGGTTCATTAGGTTGCACTATCCGTACGCTGGAATGTGTCAACTTGTTGGATTATAGACCAATAGAAGCGAAAAAAATCGGGGAAAAATTTAGTATATGTCACGACGCTTTATGCTCTGAATAGCCAATGAAGAATGGGGTTGATATTTACTCACTTTAGTGATCGCTAATTTCCATACATGGCCCCGCAAGTCACACTCCATCACCTTTTACGCGCTACGGGACAGGTTCTGGAGTACTACACCAACGAAGCGCTATGCACCGCCTGGCCCTACCATGCTGGAAAGGTTCCGAGCACGTCAAGGGGCGACGACTGCGTGTCTCATCCTCAGTGAGCATTCCGATTAAGTGTGGAAAGACAAATCAAAGCTACAAGGGCACAAGGACTAGCAATCCGAACATCACTGCCGCAAATTTTAATTGCTAAAAACTCGAGTAGAAATGCGAATGGAACTCGACAGATCCGCTCCGACCCTTGGCGAATGGAGGGATCATCAGGGGAATCAGGTGAATTTTGATAGAAACTTCGATTTGTGAATCCTTCGTCTAGGAGGAAGAAATCATAGAGAGTTTGGGACCGTTTAATAATACAGATTAGCATATGCTATACTTAACGTAAACAACATAACCTCATAATGGAATGAGCAAGCGTTCAATTGTGCTAAAGAAATCTTAACATTACACTTTTGCACCCATAAGGAAATACTTAAAATTGATGACTTGTCTCCTTGTTTTGTCGACCATTTTGTCTAGTATAAAATAAATAACCATATCATTTCCACATTTGATATGGATTAGACTTCGAGGAGATGATAAGTGAAAGAAGGGATCCAAAGCTCACTTATGCATCTTAGCAGTTACTTATGGTATTTTTGACCGTTATATGATAACATTTATGATCATCAATGGCGTATATGATGAACAAGTTGAAATCGTCTCCATTAGAGGCTGAAAATGAGCGGGTAATTTAACGTTTCCGGAATTAAACAAAGATGTGACTCACCTCCGGCAAGGTTCAAATTTTACGATAAATAGAATAATTGGCTGCACTTCGGCGAATCAATAATCGCACCATTTTTAAACTAAATTCAATCCCGTCCAGGTTTTCTACGAGAAGGTGGGGTTACATCTGATCTATGACTCTACCAAGATCGCTAAACCTGGTATCAAGTTCACTGCAGCCTTCAGCTCCAACTTGGATGTCACTAATTCTTGCATCGCTTATTTGCTGATACCTTTTCACTTCAATACTATTGCATCACGCGTAATATCCCACCTTATTTCACATACATAAACTTACGCAAAACTGACTCGGGAAGCGAAAACCGTAAATGCCCAAGGCATCCTAAGCCGGCGTTGCAAAGTGAACCTTTATGTTGGAATTTAGCCAAAGATTCACTACGCATTTACCAAATTCGTTTCGAGAATCACTAACATCTAATGTAACTCCCCCCCCCCCCCCCAACCCTCAACCTCGACTCTGATATCCACAATTGAGCATAAGAATGCAATTTTTTCGACGTCCATGACCAACCGGTTGAACCAGTCGACTGGCGGAAAATATTTATTTTACATGGGAACGTTTCATAGCATACGGTATTGCACCGCTGTATGATATAACATGACAATATAACATATGCACCGCGGTATTGCATAATACGGTGACACACAGTTATACCATATCACTTCACAGGTTATTAGACGATACCATTTTATTGCACATATCGGTATTTGCTACAGAACATAAATTTTCATTTTTAGAGGAAGAAGCATACACAGAGATAACAAGTGGGCTGATAGATGATGACAGTCTGGTTCGGGTCATTAAATCAGACAGGACTTGATGTTCCCGCAAAAACATTGTTGTTCAGCATGTTCTTTTCCCGTCTTACACCCCCCCTCCTCCCCAGTAAGATAGCACAATTATTGCAGCCCAATATTTTCCCGAATATTCACCGTTCATCCTTCCTTGTTCAAAATTTATAAGTACTTATCTGCAGTTTTTTCTTTTTCCTCGAATTTTTCGAAAGCAACGAAACCTATAAGCTCCAGCCGAATATACGCTTAACCTTTGTTTTGCTCACATTCACTCCCTTATCTTTTGTGGTGGCATAATAAATTCGAAAATTGCTAGTAAATTTGAAGCGCAAGAGTGCACTAGTGACGGCAGAACGATGAATTTTGCAAATATATGTCCCATCATCAACTCTTCTGATATATGAACCCCTTCCTCCATCTGTTTCCATCTCAAATATCCGCCCTTCCTGAATATGCAAGCATCATGAGCCTGACCGTCTCGAATCAGTATCTTTTTTTTGGAACTGTGAGCGCAGTGAGCCTCGAAACTTATGAAAAGAGATATACAAACCCCGAGGCTATAGAAGTTCGAGTAAACCGGTTGTCCACAGCAACTGCTCCGAAGGAAAATTTCTTATCCAGATGTTTCAATGATAACAGCAATATTTATCATGTTGTGAGTTTAGTCAATTATCAGTTGGTGAATTCCTTTTGTTCCGCCGACTTAGTGGATACTTTTGCATTTATTTATTCGTCTCATTATATAGCTCTCCATGCAGTAAACTGATCCTGCACTATAGCTCCATTCCTGCTGAGTTCCCATACGGAAATTTTTTTTATTCCAAAGGAGGAAGTTTACCCCTTTTAACATAAGTGATTGAAGAAATATCTTGAAGATAAAACAAACGTAGAAGAATGCTTGAAGCTGACATATATGAAACTATGAAATCCTCCTTATTACACCAATCGGTTTTATCAATTGCCAATAAATAACAGAATATATGCATTCGCATTTTAATCCAATCAAACGATCACATAAATCTCCCAGAAAAGATCAATTTTTCTGCATTTTTTATTACAGTCGACTGCGGAATGTCCAAAAATATTGAAGTTTTTTGATATACCTAAATATCTGTAATTCTTTTCGAAGATGATGGCTGAACTTGAAGCTTTTGCAAATGATAAAACTTATTGAAAAAATTTAGATTTTCTTTCTTCCAAATTGTTGACCATACTCATGGTTTTTGCAAATCTCACTTTAGTGGTTTCTGAATCAGAATCACGAAATAGACAGACAGATCAGACAGACAGCCAGATAAATAAACGGAAATATTAAGAGGCATAGTCCCATTAAAATGTGTTTCGCAAGGAAATTTTTAAGACATACGAAGATAGCATTTTTTCTAGTAATACAAAGTACTGGATTAACATACAGTGGATCAACATTTATAGAATATTAAGAACGTATAACATGTTTCATACCTTTAGCACCTTTCCAACACTGTTAAAGTGATCATCAAATGAAATCATCGCCACATTTGAAGGATTTGAATTGAGTTGATAACTCGGCAATGAAGCGCCTCTCATTTCTCAAATGACTGAAATTATTCTCTAATTGAATGATTACTTTGTAATCGAGTAATTAATTCAGTTTTTATTCAAAAGAACTTAAATTATTACTCAAAACCAATCAAGTAATTAAGTGTTTAAGTGAATAAGTGATTAACTAAACCATTTTTGACACAATATCGATATAAATGTTTGAATTATTTTATGAGATTGTCTATTTTTATTGATATCGATTCGAATAGTTGAATTATTTGCTAGGTCTTTGTAGAAGTTCTATTGAATATCGTAATTATAGTAAATTTAAAAAATCTATTGCTTCATATTTTTCTTGGTAAAGAATACAGCAAATTAACTTTCATAATGTTAATTCCAAATATGACTGCTTGGAAATTCCTATAGAAATATTACCTATAAAAGTTTCGTAAAAGAATATCATCAACTGTTTGTGCACTTTCATTGAAATGTTACTAAGAAAATCCTGAAAAAATTTTTTTTAATATTCATAACTATTTCTTTGTTTGATACGTTGCCACTAGCTTCTCGTATCGAATTTTATCATTGAATATATCGAATCGTATATCAAAATAACTTATAGTGTTATTGCATATCAAACAACGATGAGTTCAACTACATTACTTCATATCGTATTCAGTAATAGCCGACCTGTTATTCCTGGATAATTAATGGTAGAGAGAGTGTATATTCAAAAAAAAAGGCTGTTAAGCAGAAATTAAAAATATTGACAAGAGCAACATCATTCATATATGTTTGAAGAAGTTATCGTTGTAGGAGTTAAGAATATGATCGATATCATTGTTGTTTATAACTTTAAATATTTCCTCTTTTCGACTCTAAAATTCCTCTCTGAATTCATAAAAATTTTACAAAAAAATTAGTGTGAACTTATAATGGGAAAAATTTTTTTTCAATAGTTTAGCTGCCAGCTGGTTTCCCAATGAAATTTCTGAAAATGCAATAAACAATTTAACAGCTTTAATGTGAAAAACCATTGCAGCAAATTGCTGCATCCATTGAAGAATCAGCAATCGTTACGCTGAGTTGAGTGGATGCTTACGAATCTAAACCATACACTTATATTTCTGGCATTACCGGTCATTTGCGCTTCTTTTCCATCAACTCATTAAAAACTGTGCCAATTTCATACTACTAAAATGGGCTCATATAATTAATACTAAGACCATAGGAGGTTAAATTTTCGCATATAATTGTTGTCAGTACATTCCCACTTCTTCGGTAAACGAATGGACTGATATCGTCATTGTAGTAGATATGATGAGTTAATTTCAGTGAAAAGAAAACGATTACTTATATCATTTACGGAAAAATTTTCGACTAGAAATGGGTGAAAAAATTTTTTTCCGAATATCTGAACAAAAAAAGCAACAACCGATCAATGGTTATTCAGCGTTTGTTCGATGTTGCTGTAGTGCGTGGAGTGTGAATCATCATTGGTTTGAATTGCGTTCTCATAAGAACGTTGTAGACGATGTGCTCTTGAACGTGACGTGAAGAGCATCGGTGCACTTGATCCACGCATCACGGTACTTGCTTCAATTACATAAATCTGTTTCATTTTATTTCTGCAAATTTCTTCGTCGATTTAAGATCGTTTAGAAGTATTCAAATATCACTTTGGCTATTTTAAGTATTATATTAAATTTTTAGAATATCACTCATTCATTCTCTCTCTCTCAAAAAAAAAAAAAACAAAAAAAAACAGCATTAGTCCTCGTTGCAAGTAAACATTATTTCAGTAGTACCCCTCTATGAAGCATACCAAGAATATACTTCATCTGCTATAACATTTATTTACGTCGCCAAATTAACGTTCTTAGCCTCCATTCTAGGAAACCGGTCCACTCCATCTAGTAGCAGCTGGCACCTAGAGAGACAGATGGACCCCGACAGGTGATGGACAACTTGAGCATTAATTTCCTTTTCTCCCATCCACCTCCACAGAGTTGATGACCACTCATCATAGGAGGGATGGAAGTCCTACATATCCAGTCTAATATGCACGAGGAAATCATTCTTACGATATCACTTACATAAATAGATAGCTTTACAGGCATCTTGTGATTCCTTCCAGCGCATATTCGAGATCGTTGTATCTGCTGTAGCTGGACGAACGCTACCTGCTGATCTGGGTGTTTCTATTACCTGAATATGTTACCTGCATAAACTTCATGCAAAATGTTAGTGATAATACGCCTGCTGCTAGCAGCACTTTTGGGTTCTATCTCTCTTCTTATCTCGATTTTTTCTCTCCCCAACGCGCATTTCTACTTAGGAACTTGGAAATACTACGTCTTCAGAAGTAAGAGCGCAGTCCAGTGATACATTATGAAAATACAGAATATCCACTAAGGCAGTACATATTGCCCTCCTCACGAAATTCATTAGAGACTAGGTTGCGATCATATTTCTTTCATATGAAGCTAACAGGCATTACAGGTGTCACTTATACTCACACGCTACAGACATTAAAACTTTACAGGTGTGCGTAGAAACAACATAAATGCCAGAGCCACACCGAAGGAGTATTTCAGGAGCGGCAACTGTGACCGAGAAACTATGGATCAGCCATCGGAATGTGGGGACCTCAAACCTGGATTCTAGTAAAGACTTGCAAGCGATTTGAATGTATCATTTTTATAATTAGAAATATGCAAATATATCTATATAAAAAATCACCTTGATTGGTCCCATCGATTTGGTTAATGTGTAAACATTTTTGAAGTTTTTCCCAATTCTTGTCCTATGCGCGGAGGATGTAACTCGAGGATTAGTGCTATATGATGATGCCCAAATGAATAGATTTTTATGCATCAGTATTTAAAGATCCCTTTAGGCAATCGTTTTTTAATAAAAGTGTTATGAATTATTTTAATAGATGACCTTTTTCTTTGAGAAACTTTCCTTCGAATAATCTGTATGCTACCTCCAAATTTAATAGGTTACTAAGTATTTGTTAGTTTATAAAGACTATTGAGTTTATAAAGACGGAAATATTTTAGCGAGAATATTGTGAAGTTAGATGCTCATCAGAAACTATTGCCAGTTAAACTTTAATAATAATCTTCCCCTTCGAGACTGCAATTTAACCATCTACGCATCTGAACCTATAATTTACTATGCTCTATGCGTATTCCTCATATAGAACAGCAAACATCCTTACATTTAATATCATCGGCTTATCAATGAAACTCCTATAAAATGAGAAAACTCGAGCTTATTTCATCAATTCATTCCATGTCCACCAATTGATTTGACCAAGCACACGAGTAGCTGGTCAACGGTCAAAAACGATCAAAATGCTTGCACCATTCAGCAGTCGGTGACCGGAAGCTACTATCCAGAAATGGATCCGCTTGAGCCGGTCGAACTTTACAGATTGCTCTTTCGCAGCATCATTACTTGCAAGTTAAAAAGGTGATTTTTTATAAAATCATTAAGTTCATTTACGATGCTATAGATGAGCAAACCTTTGACTGGAAAGTTACTGCGGCACTCATCGAGGGCATGTTGGTGTTATCATCCTCATAGTCTTCATCTTCCATAGTCAGTTCTGCAAGAAAAAAACCTTTCTCGCATTTTTTATATGATTTCAAAAATATATAGAAGAAGGGCATATGTCACTATTCGTCTATTGATTTCAATTAAAGTGAATAAAATTCGAAAAAAAAAACTTCTCACACAATGAAAATATTTAAATTCATTCTGTTATTTATTAATCAACAAATTTAGAGTTAAGAAGAAATTTATGAGAATTTCCACCATTGAGCATATTTTCGTTGAAAAAATTCAATGATATTTTTGCGGTTTCACTGATCAGCTCTGAGCTTCGATGTATTTCTTTAGACAAGTTTTGTACTATCTTATGATTTGCTAGAAAGAGGGCAAGAAAGAGAGCGCAAAATCCCTCTTTCATCTCTTCTATCTTTCCCTCTCTCTCCCTCTCCCTTTTTCTCTCTCTCTCTCCCTCTATCCCCATTTTTGAACAGTTTTTTCCGCCTTCCTTTTCAATATATTGTAGAGAAAACATTGCTATAGGATGTACCAATAACAAATTGAAAAGCACATTAACATCCATCTTCACGTTGTTTAAGACGTTTCATGTGTGTAATATGCGATCTTCAAAGCTTGTAAACCCTTTCCCCCTCCCCCCACCCCCCACCCCGCCAAAAAAGCAATGCGAGATCCTTTTGATGCTGTAAAAGTTTGATAATTCATGCAGAATTTTTCTTTTCTTTTCCAACTGCCTTTTTTATATAACTTCTATAAGCCACATTGAACCACAGCATCTCGATTTTTTTACTCGACTCTTTTGTCTCAATATAAATGTTCAATTCAACAGTCCGATAAAATGCTTACTTTTGTCATTGTCTATTTCCGAGCTTCCACTCATATAGTTCGTCATCGCTTGAACTTTACCCTCCTTTAATAGTAACACATCAATGACGAATAATGGATGAAGTTTCAGTGGGGGAACTTTATTGGTGCATTACTATATCGGGTTTTCATTGATGGTTATAAAAACAAACGGGTTCTGATATTTATATAACATGTCGAAATTGGTAAATTAACTGGACTGAATTGATTGATTCAAATATATGAATGAATTCAACAAGAATTATACAATTTAATATATTTCTCACGCAGACAAAGAATTTCAATTCCCTGTTTGCAGATAAGTAAAAACAACTAACTTAAGTTATACGCTTTGGATTATAGTTGGCTGGCGAATGATTTGTTGCTTAAGCTGACTAGTTTTAGATGCAGAGACATATGATATGTAGCAACTGGTTGTACAATAAAGTTGCAAAAATGACGTCAAATACATTTTTTTTTTCATCACTGAATGGAAATTTTGTGCCTTCTCATGATGCAGGGAGGTATATACAACGACTGTGTTATTATAGGACTGAAAACAATGGATGCGCCAAAGTCTTACATTAGGAACTCGCATTCGCCTATCTAGTTCCACCCGGCTTACCTCTAATTCATCTATTCTTTCCTCAGCCCCCTCGTAGCAGAGTGTTCTAAGCCGGGAGAAAATTATATGGTATTATATCGAATTTAAGCGAAGACATCAAATATAGGTAGGATACGTAATATAAGTGAATATATCAGTATTAAACTATAACATATTAATACTAAATAATTATAATAATTACGTCAATAAAATTATAGTAAAAAAAAGTTAACACTAAATTATAAGAAGTGACTATAAATTGAGGACGTTGAACCTTTATTGAAGAATGTGGAGGAGTGTAGGAGGGTGTGGCAATAACTTCAGAAGATGATGGCGATGTTACAGAGATAAGTGCCTCGTTAATTCTTCTTCTATCCTCCGCTTTTCGATATTTATCAATCACTGCTGAAAAGAAATATAACTGTAAATTTATATCATTTATTCAATCATCAATATTCCAAGCAATTAGCAAAAAAATCCTTTAAATACTCTTTTTGACCCCTCTCATGGTTTTGGGAACTTTCTTATGAGGCTATTGATACTAAACATTCTTCAATCTCGAGTTAGAGGAATGCAAGGAAGGGGTAAAATGGGGAGGGAAGGGGTTGCCAAATAAAGTCAAACAGCGCCTATTTAAAAATGTACCTGTGGAAGCAATAGCTTTCTAGAATTCGTTACTACACAACACCATTATTTTTATTTGGGTTTTGCTTGCGTTTTTTTTTTTGGATTCAACAATTCAAGCTGAGTTATCGAATTACAGCGTATTGCATCAAATTTTAAGCGGAAGAAATCAACTTGTTCGGTTAAATTTCGGTGTCATGTACGAGAAAATTCGATTAAAAATTTTTTCTGAAATTTAATCCTCCAAAAAACTTCTACATAATTTTTTGAAAGTCTTCACCCAAAAAAAATTCATTTTACAGAGAGATCGTAGTCCTCTTTTTTTGCGAATTGCTTGATTATGCTAAGCGTTAGTCGTTTTAGCAAGCAAGTTTACGTAATTAATTCGACAATATCGTTTATCTATTTACTTCAGTTATTTATTTACTTATTTATTTATCTATTTATTTACTTTATTTATTATTTACTTATTTGTTTTAATTAACAAGCTATTCATTACGAATGATTGTCCTTTCATAATGCTTCCACTTCCGCCTAGATGAACTTGTGTGGTCGCAAAATTGCTATAAATGTGAAGAAAATAACATAAATGATTATTTCATTTATCATAAATCTGGTACTTTGAGTTTAAACAATTCACAAAGAGTGGAATCATATAAAAATCTACTCAAAAGATCAGAAAAATTTATTTTTTGACTAACTTTTATAAAGTGAAATTTGAAATATGTTTGCATAGAACAGCGCAAGAAACTCTTGCTCTGCATTTCACCAAGTACACTGTATCGCCATGTGGTTATATATTCATATTGAATTGTTTCAACAATAAAAATATTGCTTAAATATATGCATGATATCTTATATTGTAAATTTTTAGCTCTCAAACAGCAGTTGTTTTCTTGCTTCTTAAAGAGGTGAAATTTATTGATTAGAAAAAATTTGCAAGAATTTTAATGAATCGAAAATGATTTCACCGAATATCGCATGAAAATACCTCGCATATATCGCATTTCAGCAAATTCAAATTTTCATTCAAAAATCTGTGAAATTTTCACTAATGCATCGGTTCAGTCAATTTTTTAAAAATGACGCGGAAAAGTTTTAGGGTTACAACTTCTCGGAATGGAATTTTCCGCAATATTGTCACATTCAATGCACCAATTTGAAACGAACGATCAAGATGTAATAGAAATTTTATTGCTGAGTTGAATTTTCTTCTTTTTCTCATGGAAATCAATGCTTAATCTTCGCATAAGAAAATCAATCGAGCGGTAATTTTTGCAATAAATTTAATCATTACGTTATTCAACCTTTCAGAGCTTGATTGTAATACGTTTGAGTAGATTACAGCAATATATCGATCTCTGGGCAAAAAATTGCAGTATTACGTTACTGTAATTGAATTTATACTCAAATTTAAAATTGTAATACAACTTCAATCTTATTTGATCACAAATTCTAATACATTATTGTGCTATTTTTTAATTTTGTATACTCAAAGAATCGAAAAAGTTGACACTCTAGAAGGATATAATCTTTTCTCATACATAAGTAATATTGATTGCATCTGATGTAGAAAGATTCAGTGAACAAACCGTTAAGTTTTTTATTGATTATTTTCTCATTGAGAAGTTCACCCTGAATAAGGGCAATTTTTTGACCATATTCATTTGTCAATCGTGTAATTCGATCTTCATGCGATTTTTGTCGATCCTCCAACTCGTGTTTCTTTAAATGTTTATAATCGACAAAATGGAAAATTCAATTTGGAATAGATTTTTCCTCCTCCTAAGAACGCCAAAAGAAGACAAAGTTTTCTAACTACTTAATAAATCTTCAACTTGATATATATCGAATCGGTGGTCCGTCAGCATCCTCATCGACCTTCTTCGCAAAGAAGCCAAATCTAAGGATTTTAGACGATAATATAATTTCTTCTTGACCCTTTTCTTAAGTTTTCTCGTCTCAACATATATGACATTAATCACGATGACCGCCTATGGCTAGAGACGAAGTTACAATGAAAAGGTCCAAGCCCTAAGACATGAAGATGGCATTTCCGCAATGTTGTCAAATGGTGGTGATAAATAATGCTGGATAGTGTTTTCGTCCCAGCTAGATACAATATCGTAGATATTTACCGTTAAAAAATGACTGATATAATGCAGCGAATTATCGCAATATACTGTGGCGTTCGATAAACTCAATAATAATTCTCGCAATATTTTTTCATATTTCAAAGATATGCAAAAAAACATTACTCTATTTGTAATAAAAACACTCAATAATCTAACTGTGATTGTAATACACAACTGAACGTGCATTAAAATGTGAATTTAATTGATTTTTACATAAAAAACAAATAATTTGCCTTATATGTAAATAGCCGTATTTAATACGCTGAATACAAATGGCTTCAAATTCTCGAAAAAAAAAACGAACACATTTTTCGAGTTCCTCACGCAAACGCCTTTCCGACTCGGTAATTCCGGTAGAAATGTCGTTCGAAGAGCGAAGAAGTAAAGGAACCTATAAATTTTGTGAAACTCCATTGCTTGCCTCCATGGATTGATCGTCTTAGAGGGTGAAACTTTGCAGTGTGAAATGCCTCTCCACAACCTTTGTCCCCTCTCTTCTTAGATGCCACTCCTTTTCTCTATGAGCTCGTCGACAATATGTGGTAATATTTTTTCTGAACAGAGTTATTTTAGCTGTTTTTCTCTAAGTAACTAGTAACTTCTTGATAGGAATTATTATTTACCATTGGTTACTATGAGCAAATTACTTAAGTGTGTTATAGGTGATATGAAGACATGACATCACGTTTTTACCTTTTGAAAATGATAAGTTAATTATTAGAATAGTTGCTAGAATTTCATTCCGATATTAGTATTTCAATAATATTTCTGACACAATATGGATGCATCAGCCGTTGCTTCAATATGATTCAGCAAAAAAGTCATTACTTTTAACGATTCAACAACGATTAGAATATTTAAAAAAAAAAAAAGATCATGGCAATGGTACAATCATTTTGCGGTGATTTCGAAAGAAATTTAATTGTTGAATGAAAGATGGAATATCGAAGACGAAAAATTAGAAAGACGAAATTAAAGAAAATTATTGTTGAGCGAAGATGAGAAGATGAAAAATTGATGAGTGAAAAATTCGCGTTTAATTTGTTTAACTCGACAATTTTAACGGGCAATGGGCGAAAGCTCTTTTGTTGATTGAGAAAAAATCGCGAAAATGTTTGAATTGAGAGGAATGTACGCAATTATTGACAATCACTCACCTCTGGTTGTCCAATTTGTTGCTTCAACCAAATCGTTTCGTCGAGAAGTTCATTGTTGCGTAATTCGAACGTACATAACTGAAATAAAATTTATTCTTTAAAGTTGGTTTTTATCGATTCAAAGCAGTACTTAATACAAATGCTCAATGTCTTGTATCATTGTTAACACTCTTATCATTCTGTATGATTTTAGACGAAACTGGAGTAATCGCACAAATATAAACATCTACTATAAAGATAAACACCACATCATATCATATCACTGCCGTATCGCGTTAGTCTCTCCTAACAACATTTAAATTTTTACAGTGGTCACTTCCGCCAATGATATACGCGAATATCCACGTATTTCATGCAAGCATATTTTGATGCAATAGTCATCTAATTATGGCTGGCAGATCACACAGATATAATTCATCCTACATGGAAAGGATAAGTGTACACTTCATTTCGAACAATAAAATCAATTAAACTACCGCTAAATTAGAACGCTCAATATTTTTTAGTGTTTCCAACAATAATATCGCTGTTTCGTAGTTTTAGACATTTAAAAGAGAAGAGAAGAGATAACGATAGAAGAGAGGAAATATTAGGAACCTCTCTTTGGAGATTTCTAATTTTGTCCTCTGCATCGAAAAGTTTCTTCTCGGTGGTTGCAAGTATGGAACGCATTTCTTCATTTCGCTTTCGCTCGACGCTTGTTGAACGCTGAAAATTAAAACTAAATTTTCCTACTCATTATATCCAATAAATATCATCTTCACCTAACCAGAAAAGATAAAAATTACTCTAGTATCCCGGAATGCTAATCGAGAATAACGATTCAAGAATATAACATTCCACAAAATATGACATTTCATAATGGATCAAGTTTGTGTTGCATGTTGTTGTTTTTATGCTATATGATGACATTATAAGGCAGCAAAGTGCTATAAAAAATCTCAATAAATGGTATTTGCGATAGCAAAAAAAATTTTACTTACCAGAATTTCTAGATGGAATTTTTCTATAAGTAATTTGCAATTTTATAACGCGTTAAATATTTTCATTGTTGTGTTATGTTTATAAAAATATTACGCTAAAATATTTGATGATTAGATCGATTGCTACAAATACATTGCTATTTTATTACAACAACTCCTTACGTCATACTCATCACTTTATCTATATCTATTTTTATATAGAGCCTAACAAATATACTGCTAAGAAGTTTTTCGGAACTTTTTGACGAATGAAATTAATAGAATTAAAGTATCATTTGCACGAATAAAAATTCATTACCAGCTTCCTATAATTACCGAAATAGTAATTGACAAATGGAGCTTAGTAAATACTCGCCAACCCTTAGCGAATGGACGGATTGTCAGATGAATATTCCCTCATGTATTTTCCTCAATTTCTTTCCTATAAATACAGGCAATTCCAAATTACCGTGCCCTGTAGAAGTCTTTTGCTAAGCAAGCTAGCACTTCGCTTACTTGAAGATGAGTTACCTCGTCGTCCTTTATATCTGAAATGACCATGTACTACCCATGATAAGTGGATATATCCATAAAATTTAGAAACAGTTATACTCAAACTTTGCAAGTTTTCTATAGTCAACAACATTATATTTGCAGGATGCAACAACGCTCTTTTCAGGATACCGTTGTATCAAGTAACCTTTATGAATGGAGTCTTCTCATCTAAAAAGGGCTCCGTCAGCGAAAAAACGTCAACAATAGCATCAGTGTCGACAGGATAAATACTGACAAAGCGCTGATTACGACCGTTCAAAGAGAACGATCATAAATTTTATGACGTTAAGTATTCCGCAAATTAAACTACCACAAGGCATATTAGCCATTATAATTAATGCAAAAAAAAACTCCAAGATTTATTTTTTCAAGACTTCGAATTGTTCTCTTCGAAATAGCAATGAACAATAATTAAAAATGAGTACTATTATATCAATCAAACAATATCAGAATTCAATTCTATTATATGTATTAAATGGTATTCAAATATTTCTCGTTAATATGCAACAGATAAAAAAAACGAACGACATATTGCGGTGAAAGTCGATTTTATGGGAAAATAGGTGAATACTTTTATGGCGCAATACTTTCATAAATAAGTGAGCAAAAAACAACTCTTTTATTTGTTGTAGAAGAGAGGAAATTGAACGATAGTTGTAACTTAGATTACTCGATCAGTATATATGTTTATTATTACGAAAAAGAATCTCTTTTTTTGTGTAGAGAAAAAATATTCAATTTAATATAGGAAATACGGAATTCGCCGACAAAATACGATTCAGCTTAGAAAAAAAACAAAATTCAGCATTATGCTTGTGGACAATTTCACTTGAAATGCTTGAAATGGACAATTTCACGATGGTAAAATATTAATTGAGGATATTAAAATGCAAATTGCTTTATTAGAAAACATTCCTTTTAATTACTATACATTCTATTTGCTGTAACGAGTAGCTGTAATTTCTCATTAATTCACTTGAGAACGTGAATTTGATTAACAAATCAAAAAATAAAGGTGTGATAATAGTTTTTTTAAAGAAATTACTCACTGATCCCATTTATTATCGTTTTGATCGATGATAATCTCTTTAACATTTGAGCTTGCACCACTTCCCATTCATGGAACACACCAATTCCGACGATCCAACAAAATGAAGGTGTTGTGTTGCTGCATGGTTGCTATAGTAACTCAGGTACGAATATTGCATAGATCTATTGCTTATAACATCGCAAAAATATAGGGATCAATATTAATACTTCCTCTTTGAAACATTCATTCCTTATATCGGTTTTTATTGTACAATTATAAATACTACGTTACATGCATCGATGATTCATCAAATAAAACCACATGATGACTGAGTAATTATTAATTACCATGTGCTACCTTGCGCCTATATTCTATTTTTACCTATTAAAAGTGTTTTTTTTTCATTAACTAATGTACGCGCAAAAATTTTTTTTGTTCGACGAAACGGACATTGATTGATCTTTAATCGCTATTTCGATTTTAAATCCAAAAATTTTTTAGATCAAATTCACTCGTACGTCGGTCACTAGCCTTTTCGGCTAATCAGCAGAAAGTGTCATTTTTTGAAATTTAGGCGGTCATCAATTTTATCATCTAAACAACGGTAGAAGATTTACTTAAGGGTACGAAGTGAAACAAGAGTGAAAACATTCGTCTTATAATTCCCTATTTAAATATAACTGCGAAAAAAAAATTATCGAAAACTATAGAAAGTCACACAATCACGTCTTTACTGCAGATATATAAGTTCCTATATCCATGTGTTTATAAATCGAAGCGAAGTGTGTTGTACTTTAGAGCTAATACGGCTCCTGACCTTTGAACTTTGTCCTTATTTCGCTTCGTTACACAGCTATTTCGCATTTGCCAATGTGTTGTAAGCATTCCTGCATATAACAACATGTCACGGTCATATCCATTTCTATAGGACGATAAATTTTTAGAATGCGATCTGTAGGCACCTTTTGCTGGATACTAATTAATGGATGCATTCTAGAAGGGCAATGCAACGTCGCTAACGCAACGCGCAATGCAGTGACAGGGTATACATGAATATTGGCTCTAACCCTAGATAAATCATACCACTACCCCGTATAGTACTACCGTTCGCCGTATACTGCCACAAAACTTCTGGTAAAATATTGGTGCATTTCCTTCCGTTATCTATCAGAAATACAATCAGTATTGTAATTAAACTAGTAGAACGTAATCCGATCTCATCATAACGTGGCACGGAAGCATGACTCAAAAATGCTGTCTGAAACACTAAAGCTCCGACTTTGCACCTAGCTAGTTCGAACTAAGCTAACTACATCGTATATTAGCTCTTGCAAGACTCGTATCGCCGACTGCTTAACACGTATTGCATTCAATTCCGGTCCTATCGCGTCAGCAAGTTCCTAATCGTAGAATAGCTCCAGATGTATGTATTAGCTCTTCACAGAAAAACTGTTACTGTTCAAGGTGAGCTGCTCACAAAAACAGGTAAGCAAGGTCAATTGCACCTTTATTAATTGGCAAGGATGCAATTAAGCATCATTAATTACGACATCTAATTTCGAAGCATTTATTCTTACTCAAGTAGTACAATAGTATTTTGGTTATGATCACGTAATGCGTCGAGTACAGATGGAATAATAATTTAGCATTACATGGTCATAACCAAAAAACTGTTATACTACTACATCTATCGATCATGCGCCTGTGAAACAACAGTGTCATTACTCATAATTCAAGTGTTGTCTAATTTTATTTCATAATAGCCAACAGCTCAATGATCGATGAATAATTTATCGATAAAAAAAGTATCACAACAAGAAAACAGTAATACGAATCACTGGAAGAGAATCACAAATTTGATAAAATATTAAATAACACAATAATCCTAAAAATCAAATTAGAAATTCAAGAATACTATTTTAAAACAATAAAAATTACGAGAATAAAATGCAAATAAAAAACTCGAAAAATTCGAAATTTATTTCCATCCAAATTTTTTATTAATTTCCACCTATTGCGAGTCATCAATCATAAAACTAGCATTTCCATGAACGAATAAATCATTTTCGGGCAATAAAATACAACCCACTTGTGAAGTGATATAAAAGTCACTGGAAACATTAGACAAGAGAATGAAGAAAGCGTAGGACCAAAAAAGGAAAAGAGGAAATGAAATGAAACGAAGGCAATATGGAATCAAAAAAAAAATCGATTAAGTGCATAAAACAAGACATAAATAGAACTAAATAAAACAACGTCCAAAAATGCAAAGTGAAATAAAACGTAGTGAGGAAAGACGTAAAAAAGGGGAACATCGTAAAATTTCAAGGAAGACGATAGCGTTCCTAAACTAATATAAAATCCATAGTCCAGAAGAATATCAAGTTGAGAAGGGCATGAGCGAATATTGAACAACCAACTAAGAGACTTATTTCATTTTCATCCATTTGTTAGGTTTTTTTACGATTCGGTGAAATTTATGACTTCCACGATTTTTTTAATTCACGACTTTTACGACGGTTTTTACGGTTTGGTTTACGATTTTTTTATAGGAAACCTTACATCAACATAGCAAAACCTTACTCAGTCCCCATTCATTGTTTTTGAAAATATGAAATGCGAAACAAGAGCTTCCTATGCGCAGCTCCCTCCACCCCTCCCCCACCCCCCACCCCGTCGCTTCGTTGAAAATAAAGGAAAAATAAGACGAAAATAGCATCTACTTCCTCGTTAAATTCTTCTCTAAAAGCAAGCAAAATCAAAATCTTTTTTGTCTTGTTGCAAAAGTGCAACAGCTACTTCCTTCTTCCTATGACCTCTATGGAAGGGATGAATTCGTTCCAAACAGATATAAAAGATTTTGAAAATAGGATGAAAATTGTGGATAACTGAAAAAATAGATTAACTAAACTTCCCATGGCATGCGCTTCGCATGAATATTACCTCCATAATCAAATCTGGTCTCCTATCATTCGGATCCATTTGAAGAATTTTCAAAAATAAAGAAAAAATGTTATAAATACCCATCAGCACTGCCAAAATTTACTGTGGAATACCAAAAGTTGTCTTATTTTCCGTCAGCACTAGCCGTTATCGTTCTAATCGCACCTGCAACCTTTTCAGCTAATTCGCGAGCATTTTCTGCACTTGAACCTTCCGCATATATGCGAACAATATCCTCTGTGCCTGATGGTCTGCAAACAAATTTATTAATCTTCTCCATACAGGCCTCTACAAGCACCACTTATTACTTATAAACTGCTTTATCATTTCATAGTTTCATCAGAGTAACACATCTCATTGACCCGCTTCCTATTAATGAATTTAAATACCAAATGTTTTTATGCAAAAAAGGTTTTGCTCCCTTCCCGAATGATGAAAAACAATCTCTTTTAGCAATGCTGAACTTCTATTACATCTTCAAATATCATAAAATTTACATAAAATTACATTTCAGTACCCATGCTACTCATCTATGAGAATTAAACATTTTCATATTAATATCCACTTTCTAATTGAATAGCTATATAATTCTCACTCTGATAAACAATTTCAATCTTCCAACTAAGGTAGTGTTGAATACACAACTCCTAGATTACGATCATTTCTTTCTTTATGGGAACATCACATTCGGTCAGAAAGTGTTCATTGCATACATTCACATAATTTAAAACATTTATGTCAATCCATATGCAAGCTACCCGTAAATTTCTGACGCAACATTCCCCCCCCATCCTAACAGTGATTAAGCAATATCATGGAAACAACGCCCCATCAGAGAGAATTGGGGAAATTCTTCAACAAAAACACTCGCTTGGATAAACTACGTCATTTCAGGCATGGAGAACTTAAGATTAACGAAAGGGATATTTATGCACTACTTCATCCATTAGAATTCATTAACGCTCAAAAAATAAAAGCGCACCTGACGAAGGATCTGCCTTGTCCGTTGCTCGCAATGAGCGCATCGATAGCATCTTGTAGTCCCTTCGGCTCCAAGCATGTCATCTCGTCGAAGGTCGTCTTGAATATTGATCGATCATTCACCTATAAAGAAAGATCATCATCATCACCATCATATATATATATATATATATATATATATATATATATATATACATGTACAATTTTTTTCCTGAATGGGCCAACTAAACAGTCGGCAAAAGCGATCATTCCACGATATAGGTGTTATGTCCAGTCAATTTCATAATCACTGGTTTATGATTGCAAACTGCTCCATACGCAAAATTTAGCACAAAAATTTTAAATACCTAAATATGCAAAGATAAGATGTCGCCAAAATATGTTTTGCGCATGAAAATAAACACGCAGAAACTGAGATCTCTCAATTTAGTACGTGAAAAAGATTGCGAGGAAATGACAGCTGCTAAACACCTATAGCTGAAAATCTTAATAATATAGCAAACGATAAAGCCATGAATTAATAAACTGCCAAGAAAAATATACTTTACCTTCACTTTGAGTTGACAGGACGGTGAATCCGAGTATAGCCGAGTGGCCCAATCGTCAACAGTCCAGTCGTAATGTCTGAGCAGAATCTCGACGGCTAACAAATCGGCCATCGCATCACCCACCACTTCGTTGATGAGAGTCGAAAAACAACGTAGACGTTTCAACTCGGTCACTTCACTATTATTGTCACTATAAACAATCGAATCATTACCTCAATGATACCAAATAAACAATATTAAATGGCTATCATAAGATAAACTCGCTTCTTGGAAGTCAGCTTCGTTACTAAATTCAATCTAGTTATTAAATTCTATCAATCGAGATGAAATCATAAAATGTTATCGGTTGGTGCCAAATCCATTGTAAATTTATTTGCAACTGCAACAACCGATCTGCTACCATCAGAATGAGTCCATCAACTGCTTATAAACGCTCTCTACCTTATGTTCCCTAAGCAAAAGCAATTCATTCCAAACATTTTATACAATATCATCTAATCGCAACTTTTATAACTCCTCCTAGTATAACTTTTAAACACACACTTAGTGAAGCAAGGTAATACGCCCTATAGCACGCATTAATCTCTTCAAAGATGCTTTCCTTAAGGAAAAACTTCCCTCTGGAAAGGTGAGGAAAGTAGAGACGGACATTTCGCTCAACATATCAGAATGATATGTCACCTTTCTGATCCTACCTTTCCAGGAAAAATCCTGGTCAATGACTTACGTCCATCCTGAACCCCTCCATCTAGCTTCACGCCAGCAGCTGTTCCTTATTTGCCACTAAGATCACGAATTTGTTACCGACGAAATGCCATTGTGGATGACTCGTAGCGTTCAATCCACAATACCAAAGAGTGCAAACATCATTAATTTTAACTCAACCATGTCTAGTATGAAGGCCGCGAAAGAACACTGTACTACGGGCAGGAGTCAGATCCTAAATATGACGGATCATGATCGTTTCTGAACAGATCATCCGCCTCCATCCTCATCCAACTCAGTCTCCGGACATCCAGAACAATAAAGCAGTGCAAAGTACGCAAGCAAGCTCAATTACCTGAAAACAAGTTTATGAAAGTGCTCGCTAAACGTAACGGTACCATGACCATTAGCTTCGAAATAAACACCAACGTCATACTTGCAAGCTTCGTGATGCAAATGCTTCACTCCTGTTGGCACCATCTTCACTTCCAAACCCTTAAAATATTTGTTAGGATGATTAGTAGTTCTTGAAAAAACTCCACCACGAGGAAAAGACCGCTGTCGAAGACACCTGTAGGACTGCATATGTGAAATTGGAGACACCTGCAGGACTATATATGTGGGATCGAAGATACTTGTAAGACTGCGTATGTGAGACCGAGGACACCTGTAGGACTACATATGTGCTTCTAGAGCACCAGCATATAACAGAGGCAGCATGAGAATGAATGATTTAATATGCCTCATTTTCAAATCAGAAACGTCGTGCTTCCAATTTCCGCGATGCTGCAAGCAGAATGCATTTCCGCATAAGAGAAGCTCTCCACTCTAACTACATCAGCTTACATTTTTGACGACTTTGTTAACTTCATTTCACATCTTATCGGAATAAAAATTTAAATTCGATATATGTGCATCATTGTATTAAACAAACATACGTTGATGCTGCATGACACCACACGAAACTCTGATATCTTTAAAATAGCAATTCGAAAACTTATTGACTATATTCTCTCCAAAGAACGGTTTATATTTAAACAAAAAGCCCAGATTCGAAAATGAGCCTACATTTAAAATTGAACTTAGATTTAAAAAAGAGCCTAGATTGAAGAAGAATCTTCCAAAACGCTACAGCAAAGGCTTCTATTCTACGAAATTTTCAAGACGAGAGATTGCACACAGGCGGACAAATCTTACAACATCTTTACTCAATCTATTTTTTTAATACATGCAAACGTTCATTTGTAAAAGCGATTGGTAACCCACCCATTTTAATCAAAAAAGCCCTATGTTACTGAATACTCTTCATCAAAACAGAAACTATAATCTAAAATCGATCTATTCTCAAATTATAACACTCCACATAATCAATAAAAATATACAGTAGGTATTTGAAACTTTTTTAATGTTTGATAATTCGAATAACAGCACTCCAGGAAGGAAATATTAACCATTTTTTCGCGAATATATTTTGTCGAATTACCATTCGCGTATCCAGTTTGTACAACGACTAACGAAAGCTTTTTGTCCAATCCGGCACCCACAAGTTGCTAAAATGATCGAATTTAAAAAGGAATATAAAAATTCGTATCGAATTATAATTTTTCGAACTTATGGTCGCTTAATTCAATTAGAAATTAACATGCTCAGATCCAAAGATCCACAATAACAGCATGTGCTTTCTATTACAACTTCATTTCTCTTTCTCTTTAAATCTTGAACCTCCTTCCCAACAAGACTGAATCCTCATTTTCTGCCCCTCATCTGCCATGCAAATATATATTCCTCTAACACCTCCCTCCGTCTTCTCTTATCCAAAGAAAAGATCTATGAAAACCCACCATAAGTGCTGCTGTCTAGATCCCAAGATCTAAAACTAGCATCAAAATGCAAAGGCCTAAAACGGGAGATAAAACGATACGGCGACCACTGTGTTTATGCATTTATATGTTTATGCTCGATATCCTTCAAAAAGCGTTGCTTGTACAATGGGCACTTCAACCTTTATAAATTAATGATTGTTATTGATCATTTATTTAATAATTGGAAAAAGCTAAATTTTTGGATTTAAAACTGACTCTTCCATTCAGCTCAAACGAATGAACCATTAAAATATCTTCACAATGAATTAAATAACCTCATGAAGATATTTGGTAATGAGCACTGCGATTTTATCCCCATCAAGTAATACAAAATTGCCATTTGTATTGCGATAAAAATAAACAACACGATCAGCATCACCATCGAATGATGCACAACGTTGCATCGCTTCAATCTTCTCGAAACCATTCGGAAATGTTTGAGCAATTTTCACAAAATCTGCACCACACTAAAATATGTCAAATATTTTAGGCGAAAAATAAAAGGAAGCAGCCAAATGAGACCAAAAAGCGATTCTCATTAAATAAAACCTCTAATAATGAGAATATCCAAAGCCCTAATATACTTGAAACTAACTAGCATAAATTAGGAATACACAATTAAATTGAATATATCATATCATTCTTTTGTTTTATATCATGTTCTCAGCGAAACGTATAAAATACGCAGCACTGGTAAATTGTTCTGCAATATTCCTGGTGTTGGAAGAATACACTCTTAATCTTTAAAGACCGCTCTCTGAAAAAATGAATTAGAAAAAATGCAAGCTGCAAAAGCCGAGAAGAAAAATAAATGCTTCAATAAACTCTTTACCTAGGCACTGCAGCTTGCAATTTGTGAAAAAAATTGCTATTATTTTGTCTCGTACGCTTTTCAGGGTCATCGTATTTGGCCAATGAAAATCTTACAACGAGGCCCAACAAGGCGACGATTTCTAGAGTCCCTCTTATGCCCTCTCCCTCTTCTTACTTCACGCTTTGGTATTATTTAAATGGATCGTTAACATTTAGATAATACCGAACAGAACAGCTTGCGAGAATACTTTCCTAAAGAGCTCTGAAAAAAGGGAAGATAACAACTTTTACTTTGTGTGCACGTGTTTGAATTAAAAAGCAAGCAACATACCTTTTCATTGAGTGGACCTTTTTCATTAACGAATACCACATCGAGTACTCCATCGGCCAATCGAGAGGCTAACCGTTGGAACTTCGATGCACCCACTCCATTCGAACAATCAAGATGCAAAACTGGTGAATAGTGAGGTCCACGATTGGTCAGCTGAACAACAATAACGGTCACCACCCTTAATCCCTTCGTTTGAAGGTCATATATAGTCTCTACCCTCCCCCTTTTTCTCTACCGACTCCTCCCCTCTTTTCTACCACTTATGAGATGCTATAAAATGATGAGCAAATACGGCTACCTTAAGCATTGCATTGAAAGCACCAGCGAATGTTTGGTAGTAACCCTCCTCATCAGATGGTCCATAGTTGGGATCGTTTTCACAGCGTACAATGTAATGCAGTTGAGGAGTCGTCAATAGATCTGAAAATTACACTGGTGCAACATCGACGCTAAAGACTGAAGTAAAAAATTAGGCAGATAGAAATGGAAAATATAGAAGCAAGAAGCAAGAAAAAACAGATTAAAGTAATATACATATATACATATATGTATGTGTACATATATTCATATATGTGCATATATATACATATATATATATATATATATATAAATATATATATATATATATATATATATATTAGTCGTCAGTTTTGTTCATCGATGATTTTATCAGTTTTATCCAACTTTATGCAAATTTCTTAAATAAATGCAAATCGTTTAAAAGTTATGCAAATTTCTGCAGATCTTGAGGATGATAACGTTTAAAAGCATAAGAACCAAAAAAGTGGAAAGATCCATCAAAGGAGGATATCTCCCCATCATCGGAAATATAAATGACGGAAACTTTTATTAGCAAAAATATATTTAAAAAATAAATAAAGCTCACCGAACGATGTGAATTGTGATTTCGAGAGTTTAACACCATTGAACAGAGCCGTTTGTAAATAATTTGAACTGGGTCGACTATCATAAGCACTAAGCACACGAGCATGATCACTCTCAGCAGCGGCAAATTCACTCTCCATCGCCCGATATACTGTCGGAAATTCATGATCCCTTAAAGTTGCATATCTTTTGCGAGACTTCAATATATGAAAATGGGGAGGAGATAATACATAAATCGAAAGAGAAACCTTTTAGTCTTTTAAATTAACGCATTGCTGCAATAGAATTTGCAATGATTGAAGCTTGCAAAGGACAGTATAAACTGGGTGTCAAAACGCTGCACTCATTCATGAAGTAAACTTTGTCCATATAACTATGCCACATATTTGTCCAAACCACAATTATGTCCATATATTTAGATAAATCGGCGACGACGTTCAATCCTTCTAGCGCTCAATTATTGTAATTGAGCATTAAAGATGTTCAACAACAAGTTGTGTAAACAAAGGACATATTCATGGCCATTAATGTCCGCTAGATGATTCATGGGTTTCGTTGAATAGTACCATGAGACTTCAAGCAGAGTAATTTCCGATGGATGATTATGTTAACTACATCTCTCGAGCCTCAATTTATGTCAGTTGCCTTACACCTCGGGCACTACTTTCCTTTTTGCTCGTTTTCCCACTCCGAAAATGAGCAACAGCTCTCTCAGTTTTTCCCATTGGTACAATAAATTAAAATCAAAAAAACAAAGAAATATGCATATGCGAAATGCTAACGTGCAATTGACAATTTCATTAGCGGCCTTTTCCCATGATGCTTCGAGCATCTCACCTTTCGGATCGATAAGTTTCACTCCGTTATCATTCTCGGGATTGTGTGATGCTGTTATCATAACCCCGATCGCCTTATTCAAAAATCTGCAAAAAATTGATCTATTAGATTATCAAATGCGAAATACTTCTTGAAAAAAACTTTTAGCGAAAGAAAATTTTTCAGTGAAAAATTTGGAATGAAAAACAAAACAGCCGGATGTCTAAAAGAATAGCTGGGACAGCTTGCAATGATGTCAGTTTAAACTCCTTTCAATTTCAGGGATTATCACCTTCATACAGCAGGTAGGGATCTTAGATGAGGTTATCTCATCTGAACGATGCTTAGAGGAAATAAAATAGAATACTAGACGATAGCATGTTACAGTGTGCAAATCAATGTCATGTTAACGTAATATAGAGTAGACCTGAGTATATTAGGTTATTAGGGCTGACAGACTAATGGTTATACATTAAAATGAACTTAGATAAATTGCAAAACTTAGATAAGTGGCTGACAGACAATAAGTTGTTTAAAATATTCCACGCTTACCGTTTAACACTCTGTTTCATATCCCTGTAATGCATACCATTCCAAAGAGGGAGAAGGGGAGGAAATCTACCGAATGAAAAAATTTCACTTTTCTAGAGTTTTTCTTATCCCTTCCCTACTTTTTTCATGAGACTTCTATATTAGTTGCGAGGCGATTTTGATCCAAAATCAGGTTGTAGTTGTGACTATCCCTCTCCCCTTTTTTCTTAATTTAGGTGCGGCAGGTGGGAGGGGAATTAAAATGATATAAGATATGAGTAGCCATTTAACGACTAAAAAATTTGAAACCTATTGCATAATGCAACCATAGAAGACAATAACCGTATCTTGTTTTGAACTCTTTTTCAAGGTAACAGATCTGTCTTTGACAAAAAAAAAACACCTGTTGGTTACCTTCAACAAATAAGATTCGAGTTTTATGCCATACCGATCCTTAAGGTCAACAAATACCGGCCTAAGTAAGTGCAAACTACTCAGGAAAAAGTCAATCTCAGAAATAGTATAGAAATTATCGCCTCAGTAGACTTACGGATTTATATCTTATTGAAAAGTTTCATTTTGCTTCAACTGCTTCGAAAATAGTTACAGAAGCAATCCGAGACGAACTAACACCTGGTGTAAATGAAAACAATATCAGATAACTAAACAATGAAGTGGATTCTCGCTATGGATAAGCAAACGACAATCTCTGATGACAAAACGGATATGAACGGTATATAGTCAAGGAGTGGGGGGAGGGGGAGATGGGAGAATGTAAAGAAGGCTTGCTTTTTTTCACTTTTTGATATGAGCGAAATGAAGAAATTCTGATTTTTTGGAATTTCCAAATAATTTTCTTACTTTTGAATAAACGAAATGACGTCACTTTATGACCTAGGTCAAATCCACTTCCTATCACAGTCACTACCATAACCAACATCTGAGCTAACAAGAACCTTTGCTTCGACATTTAGTCACATTGAAAAGAAAGTTTTGCTTTCTCTTAAATTTCCTCTGCTAACCTGGGGTATTACAGTCAACGACCGGCATCCCCCTCCCACTCCAATCCTCCAGTACCCGCAATGAACGGACGAAGGAATAATACGAAGAGAACAAACCTGGAGCGAAGACCGGCCAGGTAGCCCATTCTGTAGACGATAAACGGAAGTAACGAGCTGTCTGCTCTAAATCCAGCAGTGCCATATTGGAAAACCTTCTTATCCTCTATGGGATGTACAACACCACGGTGATCGGTGTTCCCAGTACGGGTGAATTCCTTTGGTACGTCTTGCCTTTCGGTTACCATCTAAAAGAAAAATTGTTTACATAACTATAATAATGGCAAAAAAGAAGACAATTATATAGCGGAAATGGAAATGGAGAGTGACGGCTATACAATAACAACTTTTTTAAAGCATAACACATAAGGCAATAAAACTGTAAGAAAAAATTACGGTGACCGGAAATGGAAAGAAAATAAACATGCAGCCAGGTAGCAACTATATCTTATCTTACCTGTCGGTATTTGCAGTACTTCCTGTTTTTAATGACCGCATTAGAGATAATAGTCTAGGCTGTGCAACTATAACCAGATATATTGCCTTTATCTAAAATTCTAGAGGAAATATTCCTCCCCCTTCTTCGAAATTGACACGCCCCTCCCTTTCAAATCGAAAAATGACTACTTTCCATATATTTGAAATGTCTAAACTGCTCCTGTTGCCTATGAAAAATTTTTACGGAAAATAAGTTCCTGGTATCATGAGGGATTTATAACCCCGGGGATTTTGCCCATCCTCATATGGTATACCTATACGAAAACTCTTCAACAATCTAAGAGTCAATCAAAGTGAAGAGCGGAGATGAAATTAAAAGCGATGCTTAAATCAATCAAAATACAAAAGGTTTGCAGGATGCTTATCAGTTTTGAACATTTCTAAAGCAAGCATAGGACATATTACATTTATTATTATCGCTCGTGCTCCGTGCTCATAATCCTCCAACAACAAATCTTCATCGAAGGTACAAACCCCACTTCACCTGTGGAGGTGCAAACCTCACTTCACTTGCGACACCTGCAGCCTCGTCATAGCCATTCCACTCACTAATTATATAAACAAAATTTTCGCTTATAATGTCCTAAGCAGTCGGAAATTGAACACTTTTAACCTTCAGTTATCTTAGAAAAAAGTTCTACCGCTATTCGAAACAACATCCTGTATGGAACACGTATGTGAACATATTCTGGAAGTAGCTGTTTTGCGTTGTTCCGGAAAATTTTTAGATTTGATAAGCTCGGATTTTTACAGCTGAATATTTTGATTGCTAGTTGTTGCGGTTTTTTGCGAAATAAAGTGGAATTATTTACATTGAAAATTTTTTAATCGATTTTTTCTATCAGTTAGCTTCTTCAAAATAATATAAATTAGAAATAAAATATGGTGATCAAACTTTATCGATTTGAAAAAAGCATTTCCCGAAAATAGGATTATATTTTTACATCGAATAAAGACTATATTTTCCGGAATGAAAGTTATAATATCGCAAAATTATGCAAAAAAAGAAACAATTTTCCAAATGAAATCAAGTAGCATAGATAGATTTGAAAAACACTAAAAAAAGAATTGTTGTAATTAAATAGCCTATCCTATAAACGATTACCCACACCTTATGCATCGACCAAAAAAAAAAAACGCCATCTGTCCACCTAATCGAAAGAATTGGTAAAATAAGATGACCGGAAACATTTACAACATCGAACGCAATAGTTGATACACTGCGCACACCGCTCACTGTAAAGCAACCGCTCACCAAACCCCCGCAGTCCAACAATGCGAACTCAGCTGATCGAGGGGCAACAAAAATGAGGTTGATATATCGCATTGAGATCATAGAAACCGCATGATCGCTGAGAGATCATTAGAACATATTTCAATGAAAGAGTACTAATTCTGAGAGATTCCAAGGAACAATAAGAGAATCTTTCATGGTGATAATGCTATCATTGTTTTTTAAAGTATGCAATACTTTTTACTAAAGCTGTCAATGATCGATGAAATGAATTTATTTAGTAAGCTGAAACTAAATCAATGATCAATTTGGAATACTGAATTTGAAACTGTTGCTCTACATTGTCCAACAATTCTACTACCGTATTTTGGAGAATATTTTTCCGCTTCCTTAATTCAAAATTATTTTCGAAGTACCACACTTCTGATCAAAGATCATTTTCGAAGTGCCACCCATTAGTAGTGCTCGTAGGTATGTTGCCATCTCTTCCAGTATTTTCAACATTTCGCCAATTCAACTATACAGTTATTATTATTTTCGAATATCATATTTGGCTAATCCTCAATAAATAGATCCTCTTTTTTAAGGTTGAAACCGAACAAGGGTTACTTTGTGATGCTACCTAATATTTAATAACTCGTCATCATAAGAATATAATTAATGAATTTTCGAAATAAATCCAATATAACTAAAATATCGTAAAAAATGATGATGTAAACGGCAAAACTCAATCGCATAGCCATCATAATTACAGTATTACCTCGAAAAATACCCCAGAGGTTATAAATATTTTCAATTCTTTTCTATGGCTCCCATACTTTTTGCTTTATATAGCCGCTTCTCTCGCTTGATTGGCGATAACGAGGCTATGGTATGTCCCCAACAAAAAATATTGCAACATCTAGCAACGTTATCGTCAAAACTAAATGCCACCATAAAAAAAAGTTTTCGAAGCGTCCATAGAAAAATTTCAATTTTTTCTCACTCGATATGCGGGGGAAATGATGCTGAAGACATTAGACGACAAAATATTTAGATTAGCATGCTCACTAGTTCGTTGTAATGCCACTTTTATTCAATACTTTGTAGTTTTCGTTCCGGTTTTTCAATTGAAACTCAAAGCGGAACGCCGAAAAATACCGACATTCCAGGATTTTGTGACCGGTATTCCGATACAACCTTTAGCGCATACCTAATAATGTTTGGCCTGTATTTAGTTCTTTCATTGTCTTAAGCGCTACTCAACACAAACGTTTTTATGAGCGCACATATACTCAACTTTTTACATATTAAGAAATTTCGAAATTTCATAAATTTCATTTAGAGGGAAATTTTGAGAAAATCGGAGCCGAAGCAAGAAATTAAAAAGTCGTTGGAGTTTTGCGAGCTATTTTAGTGCAGCCTTAATGAATATACTTGCCAACTACACATACATACATTTTACATAAGTATTATGCTGAAAAAAATTTCTTACTTGATTTTGCCTCCACGCGATAAAGAGCATTATGTCTTTTTGACGATTGACAGGTTGCCTTGGACTCATGCTTCGACTCCTCGCTCGTAGTGCCATTTGGCTATGCTACTAATCCTTGTTGAACTATTTTATTCAACAAATATCCAAACTTCGAGTTCGAACTTTGATTTAACTCATGCTCAAACTTTCTCCTTTCGTATGAATTTTCAAGCGCCGTGCTCCTAAATTCTTCCTTGGCTATAGTTTCAGTTGGAATAATCAGAATAATACTCTATCACCAATCGCCAAGATGCAGCTCGAGTTGCCACCGGAAATTTTTTTTGACTGTCCTCGAATTGGTACGGTTGCGTTAGCGACTTCGTACGTTCTTCACAGACCTAAATTGCTTCAGTTTAATCGAATCTCGTCCTCAAGCTTTCAACCATAGCGATCGATATTCATACGAGGCTCATTCTCTTCACTACGCAATATCTCATCCGAATTGAGTCTGACTTAACGCTCACTCTTGAAATTGATCCGAATTGAGTCCGACTTCAAGCTCGAAGTCGTCGTCGAATGGACTATGATGCAACGAAATTATTGGAATGGATAAACTCACTCATACGCACCACATAAGCAGTTTCTGAAGTTAAAGACCGGTTGGTTATTACGGTGGCAGTCGGGTCCTTTATATTCTTTTTTGCAACCTTAATTGACACAATTCAACACATCAATAAACATTACAAAGCAGCGAATGCATCCTCATCTAAAGCTTTTCTTCATAACTCTAATCGTATGACCTTGTTGCGCAATTTTCTGTTTGATATTTGGTAGAAAATTCCATTCACTAAACGATAAAAAATTGATCAACGATCTATGAATAGTTAGTTAGATGAATTATTCGAAAATTGAGCAATAAATTCCGGTTTTTTTATTTCGCTATTTTACTGTGCAAATATCTTTTAAAAATGTCTTTTACAAAGGAGAAAATATTAGAAATGGAGATTTTCATCGGTAAAAATGATAGAATTAAAGGAATTTTTATCATCTTACCTCTTCAAAAATGTGTATTTTCGATGAACTTTTCATTCTTTGAACTGTTAGAACGTGCACAATTAATATGAACTTAATATTTTTTGAAGTTTTAAAGGGGGCGATATTAATAGAATCTTATTTGATGCCGTTTGGGCTGATAGCATCATTGCATAGGTGAGCAGGTAATACCGAGGTAAATGCTAGATATTGCATGAATGAAATGCTTTGCAATCAATGTTGAAAAACAAAAAGCATTTTACAGTTTTAATAAATAATTGAAGTTGACCTATTTGTGAGTTTATAATAAATACATTATTTGCTTGTCACATTGTTTTCCGAGGAAAGTATTCTCTCATATTTTTTGTTATATTCAATTTAATTAGCTAATTTGAATTCTCAACATCTAATATTTCATAATGTCACGTTGCCAAGCGTAGAAGCTAATTGCCATTTTGAGTGATACCTTTGGTGGAGAACAAAAAGATATTAGTGGATAGAAGGATGAAATAATGGCTGATGGGTGTTTGCTGTGCTAGAGTATCATCGTTATTAACATACATACCCAAGAATACAAGTATTTGCGGGAATTTGAACTATTTTAATAAATTGCATTCGTATTGAGGAAGTTTTTTTCTCAAGAAAGGAATTGAAAGAAACTCAAATAATTAAAGATAAATCTGCGCATCTTAAGAACGACTTAAATATTAAAAGGTTAAAGCCAATGAATGCGCATATATTTTATGATAGCCTCGGGGCAATGTTAGAGAAAATTCCATCTCAAAAAATATGCCTCACTTAATTGACATTTCGATTTCTAAAACATGAGAAAAAATATGAGACGATTTGAAACTTTTGAAACGAACATTTCAAAACGCAATGCAAGAAATAAAATAAAATAAAATAAGTGCTCCCATATCATGCTGACAGAAATATTAGCGAATATTCATCTCTATTGGGAATATTACCATATTCGTTCGAAAGTGCAAAAATATGTTCCATTTGATTGGTGAAATTTAGTTTTCGGTTAGCGAAAAGATTGAATGTCAAAAGTGAAAAGCTCTTTTTTCGATGGAAAGAATGATTGGTCATATAAATTTATGTAAAGTGAGGAGGTTTTCTCGTTCAAAAATTATCTAGATAAATTGCACATATTTGGCGTGTCTTACAGTTTTTTGTAAGAATTTTCCTCTCTCTATTCGGAAGTAAATAAATGTAAACAGCAGAAAAAAGGTATTATGGCTTAGCTAAAATTTTAGTCACCTGATTTTTTTTTTTAAATTTCTCCGTAAATTTTTACATAGTTTTGATTTTGTGTTAATAGTTTTGATTTTTTGTTAATCGAAATAGCAATTCTTCATCATCAATTGTAGGAATGGGAAGAGGGGCACAAGTGAAAAAATAATTTTTGAAGGTATTTGCTATAACATATACCGTATTATCTCTAATAAAGCCATAGATGATAGATAGGAGGTGGAGGGGAGGAATTTCATTTACAGCTGCGGCAATATAACGTATTGTTGTCATACAAGAAATTTGTTCAAAGAGTTTTGTATACAATGCTAATATTTATTGAATGTTTTTATTTATTTTCACTATCACAGTAATAACAAAGAAAATTATGAAGTGAATAAAAAACCGCAATTGATACTATGCAATTCCACAATCTCATCTACATACTCATTATACGGCACAACATTATCATTCAACAACATACCGTATCATCTCTAATGAAATAACGAAAAATTACAAAATTTTGCCAAGATTCCTCTTCTTAGGATAGCTTTCTACGAAAAAAAGATTTTTCACTTTCGCTCCAATTTTCATAGGAAAGAGGAATTTGCATATGAAATTTTCTATTTTTCTATTCTTTTACCCAACGTTATTCAAAAATCGTTTCCTATTTTGCCCAACATTCAAGGAAGTGATTTCCTATTCAAGAGAGTCTTCCACTCAAAAGTGATGTTTTCAAACGAATAAAACATGAAAATAAAGTAGTGACAAGTATTCTTCATACTCATAGATTTCTAATAAGCTCCAAAAATTTGTTACAGAAAGCTCTAAGGAACATTCTTGTATTTATTCATTTTACTAAGCAATAAACTCATTTCTATAAATTCCTCTCACTCTCGATCGTAATTCATCCACTACCGTAGGCTAGGTGAATTGTTACAGTAGTCGAGTCCTGAAACATACATCTATAGATCGTGATTTTATCCAGAACAATGCCGATTCCAATTTTCTCCTTGCATTTAAACTTGACATGATCAAAATTTAAAAAATTTGGTGGAAATTAATTTTATAGGCGATACAATATTTGATAAAATATTATTGCGATCGTTTTTGTGTTCGTTTAAATTTGGAGGATCGATGATTGGCACGCATATGTTGAACGAGATCGGCGGTGAGACGAAATACAGACCCACATATGGCACAACAATTCTGATTAGGCGTCGGTACTGCACCCAATGCACCTTGTACGATCGGGTTTACGATACATTCGTTCAGCATGACTGTAAATTTTAATATTATTTAGACAACAGCAGTAATTTTATTTTATATTAATACAAATTTCGGCAAGTAGTTAAAGGCTTAATAATACCATCGAAAGAAAAATATGGAGGAGATACGCTAATGTGAGCATTTAATATCATTGATCCATGCCGAAAGAAAAGGGACTTTCATAGTTACACTTCTCATTGGAGGAAATTAGCGAAAAAAATTTTTTTCTTTAAGTTCTTTTGCATAAAAATTTGTATTTTTTCAGCAAAAAAAGGAAAACATGATATTTGCAGTTACTAGTAAAATTTTGCATATGTCAATAAATTTCTTCTTTGTTCTAGAAATTTCTTTTTTTGACAAGTATTATCTACTAGGGCATCATAACCATGACTCGCACCCACCGCCCTTTCCTTTCCAATTCGGCAATCCTGGATGCGCTAAGAGTTGACAAGTAATTCATCGTAATCAAATCTGAGATGAGTTTTGAAAGGAAGTTTTGTCGTTTAAATGAACTTTAGTTGACAGATGTTAAGCTCCAAATAAGGGCTCCAATGCGTAATTCAATGCTAACTAACAAGAATGATTGGAAGAGAAAGCAAGGAACAGTAGAAAAATCGACATACAGGGCATCATAACTTGTGTTGGTGGTGGTGGTATTGGTGGTGGTGGACAATGTGGTTGTGCCATGAAGGGCTGATATGTGGCGAAACTATCAGCTTGAAGTCGTGCAATATAAGGTCGAGCCAGTTGTACATAGTTCTAGAACTCTCTTATGGTAATAGGTGATAAGATTGGAGTTTCAGCGTCGAAAGATCGCGAGGGAGGGCCTTTCATTTCAAATGTTATTTAAATTACCCCAACGTGTATTATTGTTTAAATTTTTTGCCTGGAAAGATCAACTAGTAAAGAAATTGGATTAACCATCGGAAATGGAATTAATTATCATTTATAGAATTTTTCGTAACTAACTATTAGTATAAAAATAGAAAAATCGTAGAAATCTGATGTTTTTCTGTAGGATGTAGTAACTATAACCAACTTTTTACATTATCTTCATAGCGATTTTTTTTTTGATACTTCAATTCCTTCTTTTATTTGAACTAAATTTTTTTCCAAAATCTCATAATTTTTTTCATAATTTTGAAAAAATGTTTTCTCAAAATATCTAAAAATTTTTATTTTATGTACTACTCATAATGACTAATTAATAGTAGTTGAATAATTTGCAATCATTGAAACATTCTAAGACAAAATATTCATTAGGCTTTAATTTATGATTTAATAGCCAAAATCGAGAAGCACTGATTGTAAGGGTTATGGCGAATAAGCATAAAAAGCAATGCAAAAACCTGTAAAAAGAGATTAAGAGGAGCGTTGAAGTGTGCGTTTGAATGGACAACTGCTTGGGGAATTATCTTCACGGGCCGAGTGATCTCATGGTTGTCCTCAATCGCTGGATTCCAGACACGAAGTTTCTTTGCAGAGACAGTTTCATCATTCGTCATCTTTAAAATAATATAGAAACTGTTTATATAATTCTTATCATCTAACATAAAATATTTACATATATCACTAAATAAGGGCACTAGTATGCAAGAAGACTAGTATGATAGTTGCTACCTTTATGATTATGCAACTTTTATTAGCACTTTTATAGATTGCCAACAAACAATAAGATGGGACAATAATATATTCATATTTTCATCGAACCTACCGCTCAAACAATTCTTCGACTAAGAATTCGACTCTTTAATGCCTTCCAATGTCATCGGTTGCAAAATCACTATCGGTAAACAAACTTTTAGACATTTTAAAATACCAGCAGCTTTTTTTTACTATTTCGAAGGGAAATAATTAAATGCTTTAAAAATAGAAAAAGAAATCTTCATTGAAGTGTTCACAACGGGGATTCCTAATTTGCAGCTATTAAAAAAACACTATAAATAGCTCTGCAATAGCCAGCAACCAACCTTGTGTGTCTGCTAGTATCATATGATGTGTGAAGTGATGCTTCGAGAAGACTTTAATATAGTCAGTCAGGTGTGCGATCGTATCATTGAAATTCGATTAGTACGGCTTGTTGTTGAGATGCACAGGTGTATGGATACGATCGGCAAATGTGTCCCGCGAATAGCGTTCTCCTTAAAATATGCAAATCGCATCATATGCAAATTGCGTTGACGCGTGAAATGAGCGTTTCTGGCGATATAAGTGAACATACAATGCCAACGAATGAATATTCATTGACCACATTCAGCCGATCTCTACATTTGCACACTTCGGGAGCAGATCGTCTAATTGAGCGATTACCGTCATCTGCAAGCAATGTTTTCAGATGTTCGCACTGCAATATCCGCCCACCCTTTGATGCTAGAAATCAAATGTTTGATTTTATTTAAAAATCCTTCTCCAATAATTTTCATCAGAGTCAATCCCCTCCCTCTCTCCTCCCTCCCCTTCGCTTCCTACTTGCCTCTCTCCCTCTTCCTCCTCTCCAAACACAGAAGAAAGAGTGAACGGAACAACGAATAACAAGACATAATTCAATCCATTGTTCGTCAGGTACTGTAAGAAACATAACATGAGCGAGAAAATCTTTGCCAAAAAGAGAACTTTTTTACCTCCAATTTTGGAATTTAGTTTGCGTACATTTTATACAAATTTTTAGCAGTTTTTCAGCGCTTTCTAACATTTCTTTGAGGTGCAAAATTCCATCTAAGAGAACTAATGAATTGATAAGTAACGAGTCAATAAGCCACGAATAAAAGACACGTAAAAAAGTGTTAGAGAAAATTAGGGAAATTGCAAAACTAGTTGAATATAAAGTTTAAAAAAAACACCTTTATCCATTTATGCGTTGTATACCATTCTGGCAAAAAATAACTCCAAACATTATGCTTCTCTAATGGCGTCTTAGCATTTTACTTTATAACCTTCTGTAATTTGCATATTAAAAAGTGAAACGTTATTTTATGCATAAAGATCTTTTACGCATAAATGCAATATTTCGCGCTTATAGGAGTTCAATTATCAAGTTCGCCATGATTTTATCAATTATCAAGTTATCAAGCAAGCCTGATCATCAAAATCTGCCTGGTTTACTGCAACAAACTTGAGCATGTCCGATTATAAGTAAGGGGGCCGAAATATCGTGCATACGCATAAATAAATAATCCCTATTCAATCTTCATCCTTTTACATTGATTCGATTCGAAGTTAATGCCACACTTGCATTAAAAATTTCCATTAATTTTGCAATTATTGACGTTAACCCTTTCCCATGGGAATCTACATTTGCCGAAGTTTCCTTTCCTTATGTTGTTTTGATATTAATTTTCGCATTTCAGAATATGCATATAAAGAATTTGGGTAAAGTTTCTTTTCTTCACTAATCAAACTAAATGAGTTTTTGTAGGAAAGTGTCCAAAGAATGTTGAATAGGTGTCAAGAATGCATTCCTTTCAACAGATTCGATTAACTTATGTAAGGTGAATGTGTAAATGTCTTCCTAATGCACTAAAATTATTTCGAATTTTAGCAGGACTTATGGCTGCAAGATTCGAATATTTTAGTGCGCCTAGTAAGCCTGCCATGATTTTAGACAATATGCATGTTAAGGGAAATATGTACTAATGAGCGCATTAGTTTAGTGAATGAAATAATAAATATTAATGTCAAATTCACATCTACCCAGAAAATGAGTGGTCTACGCGGAAAGTGTCGTCTTAATATTAGAAAGAAATTGTAATGTTAAGGTTGTGGATTCGCCGTTTAGTCGTAGTGTATCGTTCATTTATTTGTAATGTAATGTTTGTTATTGCTGATTATAAACCTATCATTTACTTGTCAACGTATCATAAATTAGTATAACCTTTTAACCTGTTCACAAATTAATATAACCTGTTAACCTGTTATATTTATAAATTCAATACTAAATGTCGCTATTGAATAGTAATGTTTGCAAGTTTCATCAGCTATTGTTGTAAGGAATTTCGTATGCATTCTTAATAATAAGACGAATGATATCGGATATGGATCGCAGATCATACGCACATATAATATAAGCAAGGCCGGATGGAATATAAGAATAGAGCATTACCGTTACGAGAGTACCTTTTTCCTTCCGCTTCAACACTCTATCTGCGCGTGTCATATGTGCGCATCTGCCGGCCACAATTAAGGTGTTATTGCGTAAACCTATGCTTGAATAAGGCGTTATGCCATAAGATTAGCACTGTTACAAGTAGAATTACGTGATGCCATATAGGCATCACTAATCGGCACATATGCGTCAGTTGTCTTTGGTTTGTTTAAAAGGTGTTTAGCAGGTATAAAAGGTGTTTAACAGGTATGAAAAGTGTTTAACACAAACACACACACATACACACACACGCACACACATTTTTGAGTACGATATTCTCTCTCAAACACTGGAAGTTGCGACGATATATAGATCTATTTGAGGAATATGAAAGTTTGAGGTACTTTTCTCTCGTGATACAGAGCCATGAGCTACCTCAGATCACCTTAAATAAATATTAAATTTTGATACATCAAGCGAAAAGCATTTTTACTGTATCTCATCAAACACATGAAGTGCGTTCATTGAAAGGCATGCGCTTTTTGATGAATTAGAAAATTCATATATATAGAGACCCAGCTAAAGACACTTCTTATAGTTAATTTATAAATGACCAAAAATATATAATACCAATTGATACCATTTAAACAATGCGTGCCCAAAGAGTGTAGACAACCAAGTAATCTCTACTTTTTTTAGTTTAAAAAAGACCTCTTTTCATCGTATAGTCCACTATTTCGCTTGAGAAATTTGCCTATTTATGCAAATTATGGATTTAACATTGCTCTTCCATTTCCCATCACTACTTCTTTCCCATCTGTCCTTATTTTGTCAGTCAAAAAACCCCATCAAGGCTGCCGTTTTACCAGTCGTCTTTTATTTAAAGGTTAAATTTTCAGCTCGTTCTTTGGTATTCATTTCACTAGCTATATTCTCTAAATAAAACTCTAAAGGAAGTTTTGTTCATGACCATCAAAATATTCTAAACTTTATATAAACATGAACAAATTGCAATGACATATACTAGTGCAGTTATGCACGCTTCAACTATACTCCTTCTCGAGTTGTCTACCGTAACAATGCATTCTTTAATATACGATCATTCCGTAACATCGAAATTACTGCGCATTGTAATTAAACTATAAAGAGAAGAGTAATATCAACTTAGAAATTAATATGCAACAATTTGTGTATAATAAACTTTGCGGTCGAAGCGTTTTTTCCCTAAAAATTCTGGAAAAATGCAGAAAAAAAACGCCCTAATGTGAATGTTGTTCAATGTTTTCATCGTTCAAAGCGTTGTGTTCTCCAGAATTTTCCGAAGATTCCAGAAAAATTTCGGACTATATCTGATCATAAATCGTAAGCATATGGTACATTTGAATCTATAAACATTGTTAAACTGGTTAATGTTGATGGATCTATTTGATCGTCGATCTTGAAATGGCCTCAAAAATTGACAAAATATATTAAATTCCAAAAAACTTCACATTTCAAGAGTTTTTTCATTTAGGATTTTACTGAATAAAATATATAATAATGTAATGTTCATTAAATAGTTTTAATTAATAAAAAGCAACTATTTCTTATTATATTATTGCAAACAATTAAGAGAACATACAATTGAAGGCGAAAGTGGTTGCAATAATTTGGCTAATTCGAATTTTTGCATTGTAACGCAAATATCATGAGTTCAAATCCCTTACAAAAATAGAAAAGGTTTCATTCACCACCAAAACCTAAACGTTAGTTGTCAACTTTTGTCTTTATTTATTAGTGATCGTAATATTTTTCAATATGCTTCATTCGTTGATCCTCATAACTGATCTGAAAGACTGCTTAACCTGGATTTATATAATAAAAATGGTCATAAATACTAGAAGAGTGAGTTGATACATGTTAGACATTTGTCTAATTTCTGTCATTCCTACCAGCCGACTGCATAAATTCTCCAAAGAAAAAGAAAATATATACAATTGCGCTGTTTCTTGTTTATTTGTGCATTTAGCATTCAATTTAGCATTCAACTATCAAAGTCACTCATCTCATTATGTTATTTGCGTTTGCACACCTGTCTCATTAACCTCATTGCCTCATCAATTGCGAATTTGCATTGCACATAAATTTCCATTGCAAAACTCATTTGCGCACCGCTAGCAGTTGCTTTATCTGCTACTCTTAAAACCCTGCTTTGAATACAAATCTTTGCTAACTATTAGTATTTCTGATGGATTCCTATTGGTGTATATCCATATTTCAATCGAATCGAATATTTATACAAATAAATATTCTGTAAAAGAATATTTTTTCCAGCTTTTACAATCCAACCAGTCATAAACGTCTTTTTTTTAGATATGTCCATAATTAAATTGAAAGCTGATTGATGAGTTTGAAAATTTGAATCAGAAAGTTTGAAGGCAGATTATTTTCACTGAAAATCGTAACTTTAGTTGTAACAGTTTACAACGTAGAACTAACTGACAAATAGAAAGATGAACAGACAACCAAACAGGCACAAACATATATGCGCAGATATGATCTCGTTGTAATACGCGTCATAAGCACAATTTAGCAAACGTGACTTTGCACATGCAAATTTGTAGCGGAACACCTCAAGAAATTTGTCCGCTCAAAAAATAAGCCTGCTAAGACTCTAACCAATAATATTCTTTAGAATTTTTTTTTTTGAGTTACTGCACCTATCGAAATAGTGAACAATGGGAAAGTTGTTGCGCTAAAGCGTACTAACTCGATTGATCTCAGTAATAAATTTCCTCTAAAGCACAAATGAAATATTCGTATAAATTACGGTATTATCGTAATCGCTAAAATATATGACCGTATTCTTTCGCAATGATAGGAAACCAACCGATAGTAGGGTAAAAGTTATTGCAAGGAAATCGAATGAGCAAGTAAGATAGGCGGAAAATAAAATTAGAGGAAACGCAACAGAGCGCATCATTGACGAATGTGAAGTGCAATAGGGCGTGAAAGGGCGAACATTTCAGATTGCGCATCTTCGTATGCAACGAGGGTGGGGCCAACAATTGAGTTGATCATATTCGTATAGGAACTTAATTAATCGGAAGATTGCTAAATTCCAAATTCCTTTAGTTCAAGCTTCAAATGCGTTTATAGCATTATCTTCAACATTGAACAACCTTCAAATATAAGTTTAATGGCATCAATCCGGAAGTTATGATTATTAAAGTGATTCTTTGTGGCAGAAAAAAATTTCAAATATCCTCATTTTACTAGTGAAATAAATCTTTAGCCTAAATGATCGAGGGTGATGATAAAATAAAGGATAAAAATTTGTTGAATTTTTGGGATTCTCAACTCGAGTAAATTTTCACTCAGTTGTACTCATCTTCGAAATAATTCTCAAATTTTTTCGACGCTTTTCAATGTTTTTTCAAGGGATTAAGGCCTTTAAATTCAAAATTCAGAAGTTCCAGTCTATGCAATAATAGATTGAGGCATAAGAGTCGTTTCTTGGCTCAAATGAGAACTTCATTCAGTGTAATATATAGTACCATCGATTCTCGAAACTCATTGGATTATTCGAGATATTGTGAAAAATTAGAGATATTAAAATCTCGACCAACATCATTCTGCAATAAAAATATTATTAAAATTTATTAATGCGACAAATTATACATTACAATACAAAAAATAGCAAATTAATATAATACAAACAATAATATAAATAAAAAAAAAAGATTCAATACGCTCGAATTGGTATCATAACTGTTGATAGTACTGGGATAGAAGTTTCGATTGTTGCATCCATAATTTCTTGGCAAGTTCTCGATTTTCCTCCTTACCAAAAAATTATCTAAAAAAGAAAACGAACACTTAGCGCCATCCTCCGCAATCGTTCCCCATTCAGTGATGGCAATCTGTGAACGAATTATTCAGAAAAAAAAACCACTCATAATTGCAATTCTGGATAAACAATAGAATTTGGAGTTGTTGTCGAATTGTTGCCTTATAGGGAATATCTTCGATGGTACTTGGCCAATGATAATGTTGCGTTTGATGTCGGCGCCTTTGTTGTATAAACATTAAAAGATACCGCCGCATCGTATAGCACACTTGTGAGTATTCACCCATCAGCATGGTGTCACCAACATAGCGGCTTCATCTCATCATTTGCCATCCGTTTCATTCATCTTCTCATTACTATTCGTATGCACTATCATTAAAAAGTTCGCTATTTTCATCTTTTTCGTCCCCACTATCAAAAATATCGTTTTCGGTCTCATTATCAAAGCTGGAAATCGCGATAATGACATATAAAGGTCAAAATATGCAAATTTTCAACTTTGCATATTATTTTACGAATTTATAACTGTAAAATTTCACTCATTTGGTAGAATTATTATATTAGGCGAATAAAAGAATACTAAGCTACTCAGAGGTAGCCTGTTCGCATATAAAGAAACGTTAGTACAGTAATCATGCTACCCCATACGTATATATTCCTTAATTATTTAGGAGGTGCTGAATGATCTAAATCAGTCTCACAATAAACATCATCGACACATCTCGCTCCTGTATCATTCTATAAGTTTACCTGTTGTTTACCTGTTACGGTATATTTATTAATCATATTTAAAGTATCGTAAAAATATATGAGAAAGTACTACCACTAATGGATATCTTTAGCAATTCTATATCTTATCAATGATAAGCTTCTGTAGATTTTATCACCTCAATATAATCCCACTCGACATAAAAAATATTACTGTGATGATGAATAAACACTTAGTATAAAATTGATAGAACTTTCTCAATTCTTAATGCATTTTCACATTTTTGCAATCAAATCATTGAAGCAACAAACTTATAAAAATTTGTCGCTCAAATCTTGCGTTATGAGTTTGAGCTTATTAGCTCGAATTATGCAGCGAAACTCTTGAACTCGCAAAAATGAAATGCGGAATCGTAGTTCTTGAATTCTTTTTTTAAGTATGAGGAGATTGAGGCTGAGAATGGAACTGACAAAATATAAATGAGTAATATACATATGTTGAGATGCCAACTCGTAAATAAAGAGATCGAGCCTCATAGTGCGACTTTTTAAAAGTGAGTTTCTTTTGTTATGTGTTTCTGCACTCAACAGGCCTCAATTAGAAACGCTCATCAACTAGGCAATTCATTCTGCTTAGACCATATGACTAATTGCCACCTCAACAACGTCTACTCATTTGCGACACTCATTCATTGCCAATCCTCAATCAACTTGACGACTATTGCCGCATATTGATCCCAACCTGAAGTTGCATCTCCGATTTTATTTTGCTTTGCTGGTACAAAAATCTTATGTCCAGAAAGTGCATTCGAGTGGAGAACAACTTTTAGCTCCAGCTACAAGAATGACCTCCAGCGGAAGTTCTAAGATTATGAGAAATGGATACTGTAGTTGAAGAACAATTACGGCAACGGCATCTCAACAGTGATTCCCATATTGCAGTTGTTCTTTTTTAAGCTATTTCTTAGTATAGTTCGTTAAAGCAGTTTGTTGGAACTTTTCACTGCAACAATCCCTAAATTTAAAAGAGATCCATATGCAATGTTGAAATTCATGGAATCAGGGAATTAGGTGCTTTTATGAGTACCTGTATTAAAAATGAAACGAAATTTCGCGTACCTGTATAGACGCGTCTGGCTTGTGTGTAATCTGCCTGTTTGTTTGCCGTTTTGTCTGCATTGAATTTGCACAAATAGACATTTGTTTGCAACTGGTCATTACAATGATTTTTTTTACATTACAAAATTTTGCGCAAACGCTTCATCATATGTATTATAAATGCAAATGTTTTACTTAATTGACAGCTAGCTGGCACTTCACTCACTAGTACTGTATCACTGAGATAAGGACCAATGATTCAGTTACCACATTCAATCACTTCCACATGAGCCCTTAGTGCAAGCACCAATTTCCTATTACGCTATTTCTTATCTGAAAAATTCTAGCATTAGTAGCAGTATGAATCTTAATATGCAAATTTTTATGATATCTCTGAGATAGAGAATAGTGCAGTAGATGCCATGACTAGAAAATGTCACAAAAACTTCCCTAAAATGTAGGTATGTGCGACTGTACGTATATATGTATATATTTCGCCGCAAGGCCATATGCATTTTCGGGTGCGCAATAACGTTTGTATAAATAGATTGAAGAAAGACGCGTTAATTGAGCATTTTTCTTTGTGTTCACCGCTATTCAAATACGATTTTATTTGGTCATTTAAGGGGGACACAACTTCAATGGAAATTCGCAAATATAAGCAATAATGGGCAATTCGTTGGCCTTTTGTGTGCAAATTTACGCAACACATTGTATGTCTCTCTGTATGGTGCATCGCCGCTAATTGTGCTAATGACCCCCCGAATGCATTTCTTATATGAGCGCATTAACTATCAACCAATCCATTTATGATTCACAGTATCTTCGAACATTCATTCATAGAGACTCATTTATTAATAATTCGATAGAACTTACGTCAACGGTTTATTACTTTATTACTTATTACTTTACATAACTTTGTCACTTTACTGCTTATTACTTTATATGTAACTTTACATTTAATAATAGTTACATTTCACATCCAATCTATTGTGCATTATTGGGGTTTATAATAATTCATTGTTCTCTGTCACGCAAAAAAAAGCTATTTACAAATCATTGTGAAGGGTAAGCACCTAGCAACGAGAGAAGGGAATTCCTCGTTACCAGAAATTTATAAAAATGGAGTTCCCTTTCGTTGACTAGAGGGAGAATCCACATTATGGGGATAGCTAATGAAGTTATATGCGAGTGATCTTATACGGCAGAAACAATATGTAATTTCTTAAGAGAAACCATTGGTCAAAATGAGACCTTCGACACAGCCTCAAGTGGAGGCCGTTAAGCTGCCAAATTCCAGCACCCCGGAAAATAAGAGTGATTCATATTCACAGAGGCCCTATAAAATCCTCAAAAAAAGGGGAAAAAATTTCTTCTGAGCCGGGAGGAAACGTTCAAAAGGTTTATGTGAGGCTAACAGATAATCCCAAAGAATACTTGAATATGCCGAATGGCATAAGTAACTTTTCTTCCTTTTAATTTTATATGTCTAAAGCAACATTTCCAACTTTATCTCAATAGCGTCTACGATCACTGCACCTATAACCTAGTATAAAACTAAAGGTATACCGCAGTTGGTTCGAGATAGTGCTTGAAGTTGAAGTTTAAGTGGAAACTGGAGTTAACCGAAGCATAAGCATAACCAGCTGGCTGGCAATAAGCATAACATGAGTTGAAAAACTTACTATGAAAAGGAATTTCGATTTCAAACATTCCAAACATAATCTCTAAAAATTGATTCGATATTGGCCGTCTTTATGTGAAACGAATTCAATTTGATAGCATTCGAATGCGCTAAAGCAATAGAATAAAAAGCAAAGAAATGCCGAAAGTGGACGCACGTTCGCTGTCAAAAAACCCTCCCTTGTGGATTTCATAAGAGCGTAGATTAAGTTGAACACAAGTATTGCTCTTACTCCCAATGCACATATACATACACTGCGACTATGCAGATCACGCTTGTCCACACAACTCATCAACAGCTTGCTGGCAATAAGCGAATGAAGCTTTTTTGCTCAAAATGCATTCCCAATTCGTCAAATTTTTTTCTGATTGGAAAGTGGAAGCTTTTGGTTTTTTGTTGGACAACCATGTCAGACATTGTTTTTTTTGGCACTGTCTGCATCTCAGACATTGAGATTGGGACATTGGCATACTCGAACAAAGCTTAAAATACTGATATGCCGAAAACCTCACATTCGATTGGTGTCCTAATCAATTTAAGTTTTTTCTTCGATAAACATTAATGCTCTCTCTATAAACCAACAATATAATCCTTTTTTTCCCATAATTTAAAAATTTTTTTTCAAATTTCACACAAAAAACTGAAATCACATATCTTACACTTAACTAAACAAAACAATACTCTCCATGAATTACAAAAAAAATTCACATCCAACACTTCAAGCTTATTTATATTAATTTTTTTTTAAATACTGAAATATTTTAAGCTCAATTTAACGCGATGGCTAGATCTTCTATAATCCAATAATTGGTATTTCACAGTTTACTTTTTTTAAAGTAAGGCTTGAATATTTTATGATATTAATACAAATAAACATCTGAATTTTTAATTAATTTATTGGAAAAATAAAAACATCTCTTTATCCAATAGTACTGAATGACCGAAATCCTGCGTAGAACGAAAATGAGTGATGAAAAATAAAATAAAGGCAAACAAATTTCGCTAAATAAACAACAAGAAGTGATTACCTTAAATTAAGCTAGAAGTATTTTTAGCTCAGCACGGTTTTCGATAGTCTAAAAATATCAAAAATAATAAATCCCACTAACTTTAATCGGCATTTCCTATCCTATCTTCTCGGGAAATCAAAAATCAATAGTGCGTTGAGATGACAGACGATTTGCAATAAAGTTTTTGAAAAAAAAATTAAGACTTTAAAGTATAATTTAGAAAAAAAACTTTCTACAGAAAAACTTTCTTTTATCTAAATCTACAGAAAAAAAAAACTTTACAATAATAAGCAATAATACAAATAAATAAAACAAAGAATTCTTTCTTTTAGATATATATACTTCATGAAAAGTCTAAATCTTTGATATGATAAAGATCTTACCGTAAGCATTTCTATACTACAATATTCAATTAGCCCTCTAGATGATATTGGTAATTAAACAAATTTCACCATTATCCACACCGCTTTACTCTCCACTTTATTTTATGTGCTCTAGCAATTTCACTTTTCAGTCTTATTGTCGTGAATAAATGTTTTATAAATTTTGAAACATTGAATTTGAATATTTGATAAAATTGAATACTGAAAAAATTTGAACAAACCTAAATCGAATAAAACCTCAAACCAGTCAGCTGACAAATAAAAATTATTCTTCATCACTTCAAAAGTTACTCACATTATGCAATAATCCTTTTTATGGCTGTAAAGCAAATGAATATAATTCCCACTGTACAATGACCTCAACACAACAATGACCATTGACTGGACGAAACAATAACCTCTTATCGCTGTTTTCTCAACGAAAAATGTATAATTAGTGATTCTATCCTCATTTTTGCATTCCCGATTGGTCATATCACCCTGAAATGCCCATATCATCATATTTGACCACAGCATCAGTACTTAAAAGATAAAGGAATCGAAATTAAGAATTTAAGCAAAATAAGGAATTAAATTGAAAACAATTAAAACAAAGATGGATTCCATAACAACAATACAATATGAGTACAACACTGTATCAATTCCAATGTTCAAGTGCATTAACGAAATTACGAATAAGAAGGGCAGCAGCATACAACAACGAACCAGGCAATTATTTCACATACAACGAATATGCAAATGAGGCGGTAAAAATACAATAAATTCATAAATTACAATCAAAAAAAAAATCGGTGAACTAAGAGGGTGGCAAAAACAACTAGCATACCTTAAATTAATGTTGCATGAAAAGAAGAGATAAAGGTTGCTTGCAAATTTCATTGGATTACCAAAGCTGTCACCAAGGATTCAGCTGTCACCAATGTTCCTTAAAAAACAGAAGAAAAAGAAGAAAGAAACAAGTGAGTTCAAGGAATATGAACATCAAGAAATGTGCACGCCTGTGGAAGTCGAAAGCACTACTTCCAATATAGGCAGTTTCTGCGGAATTCGATAGCTTCTCACCTGCATTAATTATGGTAAATCGGTCCCAAATCAAGGGAAATAATTCCACAACTTTTGCAATAACCCTTGATCCTTCAAAGGTTGCCGTGTCCCATTTATCTGCAAACATAAATACAATACGAAGCATTTGTTGAAAGGAATCCTCACCTTAACGTTGCGCCTCATATCATGGGAATCGTACATGCAATTGGCAAAAAGGTAAGCCAGGTGAATGCAGGATATTGCCTATGTGCCTAGCATTCGCTGTGATGTCGAAACAAATTTGGCCAGTTGGCTTTGCTTCCCTTATTTGCCCTCAATATGCACCAAATCCACAAATCTTTCACTTGCATATCCTAATAGGATAATTGCCCTCACCTGCACAATCTATACAACACATGTTGTTCATATACGAATTAACTCAAGCAAATTTTCTGCAGATGAAGATCCAAAAAAACGGAAAATATCCGAGCATGCCCCCCCAATAGCTAATGAAGATTCATTATGTGCAGCCGTACTTTCTTCCATGAAAGAAAAACACTGCCTATACATGCTTATAATATTGTCTTTCAGCAGTAAAATTTGCTTATTAGGAGGCAATACCTGCCCTCATACTGTTCTATTCACCCTCATTCAAAATTTAAACCTTCTGCTCGTTGGATACAGCAATTTAGCGGATAAAATTAATATTAAACGGTTCACCATTAAATCGCTTAAATAATTTAAATAAATAAAAAGAATATAACAATGCAAAGAATGCTTTTGGTATCCAACTTTCTCAAGCGCGCCTTCGAGAAGAGAACTGACTCTGCGACGCAGTCTAAATTTTTCGAATGCTTACATTCAGAGGGGAAGGAAAAGATATTTGGCATTAACGAATGCCTCATAATGCATAAAATTAAACTAACATTGAATTGGTTGTCAGCTGCATTGTATGCTGCACTCAGCGAACGCATTGCAGGTCTCGTCGTACTTGAAGGTCTAAGACGGTACGAAGATCCCCCGGGTGAATCAATCCATTGGAATGCACCCTGAGGGGTTGAGCGGCTCTCTACGGTTGGACTTTTCAGCGCCAAAGGAGTCAACGATGTGGCACCACGTATTGCTCTGCTCTCTCCTACTCGCGACGATGATGTATCCATTTTAGCAATATCACCCAAACTTGCCAGCTCCTAGAAAGGACAACTGCAGCAACCTCCCTTTATCAAAACAATTCCCAAAGTGAATTTTTGGATTTAATTTAAAAATCGTTTGCACACTTTACGTACATAAAAACATAAGAAACAGGTGGGAAATACTGATACAGTTTATGATTTAGCACTCAGCCTTCCCTCTATAAATTTGCTCTAATTGGAGTATCAAACATCTCGCCACTTTTTGCATAGGTAACTCATACATTTTACTCAATAAGATCACATGTAACGAACATAAACAATTCATCTGCTCTTTTCAGTGCAATCAGGGTTTAAAGATACAACATATGCAATGAGTCTCAGCTGGTAAAGCAACAAGCGGAGTTAAGGATTAGGGATTCAGACGAGAGTAACTCTAAGTTTTCCATCCCGATCATGCATGCTGTTCCAAGACATAACTGAGGTATCCTAAAATTAGTTCAATCCAGAAACTCGAATGAGTTTAGTTTTATTTCGACCGCATGATCGAAGACGCACAGTTTCGCATCACTATAGATCCTGACGAATTTCAGGCCTTCTCTTCTAATCGACTACCACAATTAAGGAAGATCAGAATCCTTCCCAGCTCAATCGATAAAAACCGATAATCCGAACCAATAACTTACATCTGGATCGACTGGAATAACACCAAGCCGCAGACATCCGTCGATAATACGTCCATTTCGCGATAATGCTTGTTGTGCATGTATGACAGACGAATAGCGGATATAAACCCAATTACCTCGTTCGGCAAACTGTAATTCAAAACCATGTCAGAATGTTTGCATGCAATAACATAAGACTTTACGGAAAATCCTTCAAAAAATTGGAACGCAAACAATTCTAACGACTTTTTGGCCAACATATTTTACCGCGAGCGGAACTGAATTCATGTACTATAAATTTTTTAGATTCACCTGCAGGTAGAAAAAAGTGATATTTTCCATCAGCAAGATAACCTCAACATCGTTCTAACATTCGGCATATGCCATATTGGGATTGAATTTTTGCTAGATAAGAAACTACATATAGATAATAAATGCATTACAAACAAGAGGAATAAAGCCGGAAACATAAATGCAGAAAACATACTCGATGCGCAACAACGGTACCATGTCGTGAAAATAGCTGCAAAACTCGGCTAGCATTTTCGGGCGAGAAACCAAACACTGTTACCCAATGTAATGCACCATCAGTGTTGTCTCGCACACTATAAAACACAATACGTTTTGAATAACAAATCGTAAGAGAATAGATGAACAGAAACGAATCGAAAACGCTTTTGAACCTACCTTTTGACTGCAATTTTTAAACCCGCCTAACCGGTTTTAGTAAACCCGCCCGCACCTCATACTCCTCCCTACCTCCACCATCACTCTTCTTGAAGCAAATTTTTGTCTCTCCCTTTCCTTTTTCATTGCTGCAATTTCTTTTGTCCGGCACCATCTTTTGAATTTAAAATACATAAGAAATTCCATAAATGCATGAGTATATCTACATGTGCATTTATAGTTCTAAGCGGACATCACGGCTCGTCACAATTCTCTCCTTCCCATCAACTATAGTCTCTAACCAAAGAGAATCACATATGCGCGCTACACATATAGACGCAGTCGTAATCAGTAAAGTGGAAGGGATGTGAGCTCCCTCTGCCAAATACCAGTTGACCTATGAGACTTCATTCAGTCGTCGAATATAAGAAAAATTCTTGTCGTAATCTTCGAGCGATCATAGGTTTATCTAATTAAACTCGCACTGATCAGTTCAAAATATAAGTACTTCCTCTCTGGAATAATTTCCTGACTAAGGCATTGCATAATACATATGCTCAAAGGTACATATCTCTTCAAATAGAGTAAATTCGGCTAAAGGAACTTGCCATAAAAAAGCAAGTAGCAGTTATGAACTGAATAAGCTAGAAGGATGAGGAGAGAAAAGTATTTTTTTTTTTAACTATCGAAAAATATGCGAAAGAACAAACGGAGATTGCTCCATTGGATCATCGAAGGTCGAAGTTTGCTCAACGCTTGCATTAACAAGTGGTGATACAGCAGATGCCATCTTCAGCTCATCACGTATCGATCGAAGGGGTGGACCTGATCGACAAAAAAAGAATTAGATAGATCAACACTAAAAAGATCAGCACGTAAAACAAATTGTAAATACTAACCGAATTAAGTGAGCATTGAATTCTTTCATCCGCTCTCAACAGTTAAAGATAAGCAGTATGAAAATATTTCGAAATATTTATTCAGCGAAAAATGACGGGTTCAATTTTTTTTTTTGATGAATTTTGCAGCAACTCTCTCTCCCTCCTCCTCTTCCTCTCCGACCATTTCAGCTGAAGCGCTCAAGCACCTCAGCCTATCTTTACAACGCAAAGAACTTGTTTATATCCTATTTTTCCTCTTAATCGCCGGCGATTCACTACTCCTTCTTCATGAACAAACATATTATCATCATTTTCATTTGCAACACCTTCAATAACGTGAAATTTGAAGTATGTTATCATTTTATCACTAGTTTCCTTTTCATTAAAAGCTAGCTTTTCAGTCAATTTTCTCGCCTCTATAGGAAAAACGGAAACTCAGGTGTAACTAATCACCTCCTATAAATATCGTCAACAATTCCACAACTTTTTTAGTCTTTATTAACATTTTATCAGAAACAAAGTAAAGCGACATAAATCATAAAAATACCAGCTCTTGAAGAAGATGATGAATGTCGTGTTGAGTCGATAGATGTAGTTGAAGCACGTGGAGAGACGCTTTCAACACGAACCAATGCCGGAGACCAGTGCACACCTTTGTTCACTGAAGCCGACGCTACAAATACTAGCAACAATTATTGTATGTGCACTGGATGATATTAAAATATTTGAGTCTTTGTGGCAGGAAATTCTCCACAACTATTCCATATGATGTGCTTGTGCTATCACCATACATTCATGGGCGGAAAACTGTGGCATAAAGATGCATAATTCAAAAACAATACCGAAAAGGACATTCATAAGAAAGAGGATCAGAGGTGATAACAAAGCCCTCATCCTTCTCTCCCTTCTCCACCACCCTTAAATTCCTAGTAAATATATGATTATTAAACACTTTTTAAGGGAAACACTAGCGAAAGAAAAAATATGTATGAGCATATGATTAAAATAGACGGAGGTGTATTGAAATTGATGATAAATTTTAAAAAAATAATAATTTAGATGAACTTACGAGTGAGATGTGATGGCATAGCAGATGTGAACAAATTGCTATCATCTCGTGTACCCCATTCAGTGGTATCCATTCCTTAAAGACCAATATAATATCCATCAATATGGCAGCAAATGGCCATTTTCGATAGAATACTGATGAAAAAGCTCATCGAATTGCTATCTCATATTTTTTCATAAGACGCAATCCTGCATTTGTGATGTTGAAATTCGATTAAATACAATTGAATATAACTGATATCCTCATCTATTAATATATTGGATCATTAACGTCCTATAAACTTCCTCTCTGATGCATTCATATTCCCTACTCCCCTTCTTCCATTTTCTTTCGTGACCTCTAACAAGTAGTTATCTTTATATTATTTGTTACAATTGTAAGGCCTCGTTTATTTTTGGAAAGTAAATTGTTCTCTCCTATAGGGTTGGGCAACGGGAATAAATTTCGGTTAATTCTTTTTCATCCCTCCCACATAGAAACTCTCAGATGCACGATGTATATCTCCCACCTGCACTACCTCTAAAATATACTACTCTTATCTGACTAAGTCAACTTTTTTCTTTTAATTGAAAAAGAAACGCAAGTAAAGTATACTGGCCAAGAAAATGCTAATAAATAAAAGAAAGAAAAAAAGCAAGAGACGTTATTGCTATCAAAGGATCCCATAAAGGTAAATAAATAACACTTGCATGAACATAGAAAACACACCTTGATATGAATGAGTCGGAGGTATAGCTAAACTACGTCGCTTATTCACCGATCCAAAGAGGAAATTCGGTGTAGTTGGTTGATTTTGAAGGCTATCATCCGATGTGAAACCAAATGGACCATTGCGTGAATGTGAATCGACGAACATCGATCGATCGGTGATGCCCTCACGAATATTGTGCGTACCCAACATTTCACTGCCGTTTTCTTCTATAATCAACAATCTCGGAGCCAATAATGAACTGGTCACTTGTTAATAAAACTCAATTTTCCAATGGGGAATTCATCGCTAAAAATATTCGAAGCTGAACGAACACTTCTATATTTCATTTTTCACAGATCATCTGCCTTCAAGTAAATCTTCGTTTTTTTGGAATATACAAGAACAAAAAAAAAAAATTAAGAAAAGGATGGCTAGACACATATAACATGAGTGAAGCACATAAAAATATACATTCCCTAACATGTGAAATGATAATATTTGAATGAAGAGGAACGGTAAAAATGTGCATTGAAGCATATCGATTGCTAACGATTGAAAATTTATTGCAGTAATATTTCATAATAAGAGTAGAGCAATTGTACATTAAAAAGAATCGAACTATTTTCTGAAAACGCTGAGCAAATTGCCGCTCAAATTTCAACTTAGCAATAACTTTTGGCATTGGGCCAACTTCCAATTTTGTATTCCCGCCAAGAATTTTCGGTGGAAGTATTGAGTGATAGACAAATTAGCGCCGTGTGAACTCTAAAATAAATGGTTGAAAAATTGTGCAAAAATCTTGGAAAAATGCCAACTACTGATATATTAGCTAAAAGAGTTATGCTTACAACAGTTGATACATATAAAATTCGAAATGTTCCGTTAAAAAACCAGAACGAAATTTGCAGAACTATGAAAATCGGCGTTTTGCAGCCCTATAAAACTGAATAAAGAAGTCAATTCAAGCCCAATACAACAATCCGAAGGCGATGGGACATCTCATGCATTAAGAGCGGCACTGGATGTAATCGCATACTGGATATTCCCCATCCCCTATTCACCCTCCCCCACCAACTAAGTACCCCCACCCCAAAGAAGAAAACCAACATGAGCGGATATTTGCGTATCACTCCAAAACTCCACCGAACTGACTGATAAATGAATAGAACAAGTTTTTTTTCGAACTTGAGCAGTAAAAGAAAGCCGCACATTCTATCTGCCGCTTAAATTCGTTACCGTAATCACAACACTCATTTATGATAAAATGATTGGGGACGTAAGATCATTGCTATGTAAAATGCATTTATTTCTGAAAGTTGTAGAAATTGATTATACCTTTTTAGGGTAATAACCTATAAATGCTTGTTAAAGATTATGGGCATGATATTACTCGGATAATCCGCAATGTGCACCCCAATGGGGAATTTCATTTGCCCGAAGGTAATATTTAGCGTCGCGGTGATGAGATGATATTGGCGGCAAATTCGCATAGAAACTGCTCATTGCGTTGTTGGGTGTTGTTGTCCCGACGCAAGTTGGAAAATTTGTGGTATATTTGGTTGGGTGTGGTCGGTTGTTTTGGTAGTGCTAGGTTTATCTTCTATTACCTATTGGATTGTTATTTCTTGTTTGCTTGTCGTCAAAAAAGGTACCTCTCATAATAAGTGAACATAATATTTTTTTTATAAAAAAAAGTTGGAAAGGAAGGGATCAAATGATCTAAGACATTTTTTTAATCCAAAAAAATTTGGAACCAAGTTTCCCTTATCGAAACTACGAAACGTGGAGATGTGGGAATGGTGGTTTTATAAAGTCGATGACATTTATATTACAACATTCTCGTTGAAGTGCACCAGAAATTTTTGAATTTTTTAACGCAAAATTCTTTCATCGATGTGCACAAATATTATACATTGGTTGCATATGTTTTGTTATCACTATAGTCTGGCTATTTTGCGATCACACCCGTCTTCTCGAGTAGATGACTAGGCGGGAGTGAATATGGGCTGTGATGTGTCATGGGGCTGCTTTCAGTAGGGAGGGGTCAAGCTTATTGCAGCCCTCAGTTTGAATGAAAGGAACTCCATAACTTTTTCAGTGTCTAGATGGCACATGATGCCAAGGTGGCGTAAGAGACGTAAAAGGAAATGTGGGCAATGTGACGTTTCGATGAGTATGGACGTCGAGGAAGGTTTGCCATAATAAACAAATAGATGATGCACTTTTTCAAAAAAAAATATGGAAATAAAAGGAGGTGGAACTAATTGCAGTCCGGATAGTGGAATAAATGCCTCGAGTTTTTGTAGCAGTTGTGGTGGGAAGAGGGGGATGCAGAGGAGAAAGACATCTATATTCGCTGTTTTACGATATATCCTTCCATATGTCGATGGAATTGTTCGCATCAAAGCTTAAAATCTAATCGCTTATATGTCAATAATGACTAATATTTAGGCAGACTATATGATGGAGTTTTATGAGGTGATCGACGTAGAACGTACAGCCGATGTGAAGTCATCGGGTGATTTTGCATCATTGATGTTAGCCCGCAGTTCAGTGGATGCACTATCAAAGGCTGGCTTCGTTTACCCATCTCCAGTGCAAGCTGCAGCGATACCGATTGGATTAATGGGTTTTGGTTCGTCTGGTTTTGCTTTGCTCATGTAATGCAAAAATTTCTCTTAAAAAGGTGCTAATCGCATTGTTGATATTGGGTTGCTATATGCGAAAGATTTGGGCGGGTTTTGTGCTTTACAGTTTTATCGTTGAGCATTATTTATGCTTAAGAGAAAGGGGAAGGAGGAAAGCAGCGAGAGAAGGAATTTATTTCGATGTACTGCAACTTATTGATCTAAAATTAGTGGTAAAAACTTTCCATTTTACTATGCTGTGCTCTTTCCGGAAATATTTGTGCCCTCTTGATACCTTCCAAAAGGAAAGCAGACAAAATAACACCGCTTCAATAAAGCCATTCGGCTTCCATCTCTTATAAACGCTTAAATTAGTAGGTTGTCGATCATTTTCATTCAATCATTATGAAGGTCAGTTGAACATATTAATGTTCATTTATTAGTGGTAAATAAAGAACTCTCTCTCGTGTTTTGCCCATTTTATCACGATGGTGATCTTTTGCTCACGAACTAGAATTTGAATTGAAAATTCTCTTGCATTGCTTATTCTGCCCATACTCTCCTTCCTCTCCCTCCTCTTCCTTCTTCCCTCACTCATCTATCTTAGCAATATTAGAGGTTGTGAGGCACAGATGAAGCCGTATAAATTGCAGATATGTTGGTGCAAGCAAAATCAGGTACAGGTAAAACGCTTGTTTTTGCATTGATGGCACTAGAAGGTCTCAATGCGCAGCGACGTCAACCACAAGTAATGATCACTGCTCCAACGCGTGAAATTGCTATGCAAATTGCTGCGACAGTGCGTCGTCTTGCAGCACCTGTTATTCATGTTGGGTACGCTTCTTGTTCTTTGCATTCGTTTTTTCCTCACTTCATATCTGCTAATATTTTCTTGACAGTTTTTTCCTGATTTTTATATGTTATATCAAAAAATTACAGTATTTTTTTCAAAAAACTACGGTATCCATATTGTTCACTTCAATTTCGGATGCAACTAGACATTGTTTTTTAAATGTCTTTTCCAAAGCAACACTAAATAATTGTTTTTTTTTTTGAATAGCAAATTTTCTTTTATTCATCGAAACAGTAAATCAAAACCAGTTAAGGTGGAATTCGTGTGGGAACTGCTAAAATACTGTAGCCATACTGAACATGTGAGTATCATTTTTCGTATCGTAGTTCAGAGGTTATTGATCTACGTTGACCCGCTATATTAGAAGCAAAAGCGAGCAAGGAATATATTTTAGTGTTTTCGTTGGTGGTGGAAGAAGTGTAGCGGATGATATAAAAGAAATCCGAAAGGGAGTGCATGTCGCAGTCGGTACAACGGGTCGACTCTGTCAACTCGTCAATGATGATCTTTTGCCCACCGATCACGTCCATTTGTTTGTTCTTGATGAGGCCGATAAACTTATGGAGGAAAATTTCCAGAAGGATATCAAGTTAGATACTTTCAGATGCTTTCGATTATTTGTCTTTGTATTCTGCAATGAGCTTTTGTCGGTGTCTGTTTGATTGTGTATCCTAAAATTAATCTTATTACTTCGGATAGAACGTCAGAGTCATAAATTTCTAAAAATTTGTTTTTATATCGGCATTTTTTATGAAAGAGTTACTTCTTCCAAGGGGTTGGGGTGGGAGGCGGGGGGAAGTTACTTGATCGGAAAGGTTTGTCGAGGGACTGAATCAAGGTAGGTGAGATTGTTAGAGGTAATACTGCACATGTTTTGCTAGTTAGCTTATAAGTAAGAAAAGTAGAGTTAATAGCAAAAAAATTTTTCAACACAGGCAATTTTAATTTTATAGCTTTGAATTTCATACGCACAATTGAACGATTTGAAGCTTGAAAGATGCAATTTTGAGAGAAGGTCAGTTGTGGAATTTTTGCGATTGATTAATGGTATTTGGAGCTGGGAAGGTCACTGTGGTGCACCGACGTATGAGTGCTTAGTAATGACTCAAAAAGGGAATATATCTTTGGAAATGCGGATTTATTTGAGCTCTTTCACTTGTTTAAGTTGATTATGCTCGGTAAGTTTGATAGTGCGAGGGCATCTAGTTTACGCAGTTGTTCGTACCTGAACTGTTCAACATTCCTCACATAGCTTCAAAGCGGAAGGAGGAATGGTAAAATATAATAATTTTAAGGTAAGCATTAATTGCAGGATGTTGAAAGCTATTTCTTCAAACAGGGACAAAATGAAATGTGCAAAAAATCACAGATATTTGTTCATTTTATTGTAATTTGAGGTAGTTTTATTTATAAATTTGAGAATTACTTGATGTCCAATGCTTATTGGAGTAGGAAAGATTTCAGACTTTCGCTATATGAAGAATTGTTGCAACCTTAACTGATACGAGAAGAGGATGAAGAGATTGCAGGCATGAAAGGTCTCCTATGTTGTCGACTTCAGCTGTTTATCTCTCCACTTCTGCCTTATCAAAGCATTTTTACTAACGGCTTGTGATGTTGCTTCGTAATCGAGCAACGTTTTGCAACTGCCGTCCGCAGTGATGAAAGTGACGAAGCTAACTAATGTTGTTAATACAAATTATTTTTACGCATCGTTTTAGTTTTCTCTTTTCGAGCCTTCCAAACAACAAACAAGTGGCTGTATTTTCGGCGACTTATCCGGGAGATTTGGATGAAACACTTGTGCGATATATGAAAAGTGAGTTGCTTTTTATCTATTGTCTTTAATAGAACTAAGGTTTTTTGCAATCTGTTATGTCACTAAATCGGCGTGTTTATTGAAGCTAGATGAAGTTGAGATGTGAACCTTTAAGTGCAGGTATAAAGTAATTAATTACAGGTAACAGAACAAAATGTTGGCATACTACGAATGCTAACATAGTCATAGAAGTGTAGCAATAATAAATGCTGTTCTTATAGTAATATTAATATAGAGTTGTTATACCAGTATTTAAATGTAAACGTTAAAAATTGTTGAATAATATTGTAATATATTCAGAAGCACATTTAATTCGTCTAAATGCTGAAGACGTTCAATTGTTGGGTATAAAACAATATGTGGCTATGAGCTACTCGGAAGATGGTCCCACTTCACTTCACCGTTTACTCTCTTCGATCACATTCACTCAGTGTCTCGTTTTTGCTAACGATCAACAAAAGTTTGTATTTATTTCAGTTGTTTATTATGATGCTTTTATAGATCGTGAAGTATGGAAAATTTGTTATGTAGCTTTAAAGAAAAGAAAGGAGCCATTGATCGACAGCGGCATATCTTTTCTTCTTTTAAAGAATCTCATATCATCTGATCCCTCTCCTGTTCTTCCTTTTAAAATGACGCTCTTTTGTATGCTTTTGGACAGGATCTTGTTAATTTTAGTTTATATGAGACAACTAGGAAAGCTATAAATGAACAAGAAATAGGAATGTGTGCCATCCGATTGCTATTTTATAATAAATTATGCAGAAGCAACTATACCATCATGAGAATATGACGGGTAGCCCATAAAATGTTATCTTTTTTTTCGAAATCCTTTTTATCAGTTTTTTGAAGAAAAAAAAGGAAGTTTTTTTTTCTTAAAAAAAGTACTATTTTTGTTGCGTTTATCATTCCAGTTGAATTCTTTTGACCACTGCAGGTTCATTTCAAGTTTTGGTTTGGTGATGCGCTGGCGTTTCGTTAAGTGATGTAGTTTTTATTCATTTATTTGTCCATTTTTTGTGAGCGTTAGACGATCGATAAAATTATATTCTCATGAGAATATTACATATGGGATGCAGTGCATTGAGTGCAGTCATGTTTTGCATCGATTGCTTTGATTTGCAAACTTGCCATTTCTTCACCTCTCTTCTGAAATATTTTCTATCGACGGTTGTTGCATTTCACTTCCGGTAGTTTGTATTTTAGTTCTTTGACAAACTGATATATGTTTCGGCAAGTTGTTATGCTAAGCAGGAATTTCTGCCAGCTCCATAGAAGGTCCTATGGAGGGACCATATAGCGTTCCATGGAGGGATTATTTTCGAGTTAATCGGTTACGATCTTACTACCTATATTAAAATTGTAAATAACTAGTTGACTATAGGAGTATATGGCTAGACATAGTGCATCCATATTTGAGGCAGCATTATTGTAGATGTATCAAACGTTAGAATGTGGCCTAATATCACAGCTATATGGTACAGCGTTGAAGAACGAGGGAAGAATATTGCTGGAATTTTGCTATTTTTTTATAGATGTGAACGAATAATGAGCACATTGCATTCAAGTGGGTTGGATGTTGAATTAATTTCGGGTGCTATGGAGCAAACTGATCGCAATCGAGTAATGAAACGTCTCAAAAATTTCCAATTGAAAATTCTTGTCTCCACTGATTTGGTGAGTTGTACATTTTAAAATATTTTTTTCTTCTTTTGCAAATTGTTATGCATATAACTAAAATTAATCGGCAAATGTTACTGCCAAGAGGTTATCGTAAAGGTATCTGTCTGAACACTTGAAGATAAGATGTCGTAAGAGTTCAGTGGTTGGAACGATATTAATAGTTAAAATAAGCAGTAGACGCCATGCATGAGCTGCTATATCTACTTCATGGTTTGAGGCAAGAATTACTGTTCGCAGCTGAAGACTTGAAACTAAATGGGGGAAGAAGGTTAGTCTGTTTTTGAAAGTAAATGCTACGAAAATCGTTTGATAAGAGAACGAGGACGATGATTAAGATATCACAACTGTTTCTGTTTCGACCTATTCGAATTCTTTTAATTCACTTCACATACCGCTCTATTGATAGACAATGTTTGAATGAACTCTCAATTGTTTATTCAGTGGTAACCGAAACGGTGGATTATGTCATTCAACGAATATTGCTGCGAGTTCATCGTACTAGAGATCGTTAGAAATAATGAAGTCGTATTTAAATGAGATTCTTTACAGACGGCGAGAGGTATCGATGCAGAGAATGTGAATGTTGTGGTGAATGTGGGATGCCCATTAAATGCAGAAACCTATCTCCATCGAATTGGCCGAGCTGGAAGATTCGGTGAGCGCTCGTTTCTCGACCTTAGCAAACACACTCATAGATGAATACGAATAAGGCATTCAGGAGGGTGTTCTTTTCGGGTCTCTCGATTTATCGAATGTCATGCAAATATTGTATTTCGATGTTCATATTTTTGTCTTTTCCATGATTCGACTGCAGTAGGAAGTGCTAGTGAAGTAAAAACTATTGTCATAGACTCACCTAAACTTCTTAAAGCAGCCGCGAAGTATCATGTTTGGGACCACACTGAGTATGCGGTGATGATCTGGAGGTCAAAAACTGTACGAGATGTTAAAAAGAACTGAGACGCACATCTGCATCGTTTTCTTTGAATATTTCTCGTTTATTTTGTTTAAATTGTGAGTGCCGCATTAGTTTTCCATTAGTCTCTTCGGTCGAAACTCGGGAAGTTTGCTCTGCAGAAGTTGAATGTATCGTAGAAGTAAAAGGCATACTAATAAGCGAAGTGTGCGTTCATATGTAAGCAAACAGCTTGTGCCCACCAGGGATCTCGCGTGCTCCATCCAGTTCAACTCTAACGCATCAGAACGTAACAGCTAACATAATCCCAACTTTCATAAACTTACATTTTCGGTTTTTGAATTTTGTTAAATGCAGTTATCGATTCCTAACTGTAATTTACTTTTTCTCTAGAAATATATTATACTTTTATTTTGAGCACAGTATGATTTCATGAGCAAAGAGTAGCAATTTGTAGGGGGTTATGGTGTATCAATTACGATCCTATCGATGGGTAAAGATGTTAAGCGTTTCACCGAGATAATGAAGCAAGCGAAATTGAAAGTGAAGTTGTTACATCTAATGAAGGAATATCCTCGCGATCTGTGTCAAAATCAGTTATTCTATGAATCATCGTCCGATTTCAAGGTAGCAATTTTTTTGCAGTTAATGAAATATTGTTACGGATTTAAGGTGACCTTCGGTTAATGTTAGTGGTTAATCCTATGAATTTAACATTAAGTTGCCTTGAGGTAACTTTATGGTTAATGAAATACTGCTACGTTGATCGTTGCTTACAGTAATGTCTCTGAATTGCAGTGCGATACAAAATCATCTTTCACTCTGTGGATGGTTTTGTGTTTATTATGCTTATTGCAATTGCGGAAACAGTCGTCGTAGCCTGTCATAGCTGTGGAATCGATTAATACAACTGCACTTTTATTTTTTTCAGAATTGAAATCATTAGAATGAATTGCAGTGCGATACAAAATCATCTTTCACTCTGTGGATGGTTTTGTGTTTATTATGCTTATTGCAATTGCGGAAACAGTCGTCGTAGCCTGTCATAGCTGTGGAATCGATTAATACAACTGCACTTTTATTTTTTTCAGAATTGAAATCATTAGAGTTCAAACGTCTTTTGCAGGTTGAAAGATTAGATTGGAATATTTGATCGTTCTATTTAACGCGTCAATTTCATATAAGAGAGTCATATAGGAGGCATTGCTAGGTGACATTTAATTATGATTACCTGCAACTAATGATATGAGTCGACGCTAACGTTGATTCGAGATGAAACTAATCGCATTATTTGTGAGCGTTAAATTTGATAGGTATTGTTAGCACATCGATAGTGGGAATAGATGTGACTATACAGCGTACAAGCATTAGTTTCCTGTTGAAATGGAATTAATTATGTTGCAGTTTCTGAGTAGTTGTTGGTTCTGATGCTTTTCATTGTGAATGGATTTGTTTTTCTTTTTTTTTGTGGACAGCTTTTCCTCGTAGTTCTCTCAAACCTCTCGCAGACTGACCCTATTCACATTCTATGTTTTAATTTAATTAAAATCATTATTGATAATAAGGAAGCCGATGCACGTTCCGATTGGTCAGTAGGAAAGAAATAATATGTTAGATGTACTTGGAAATATCATTCAACAGTAAATGTTTAATGTTTGCACTTCGGGGGGGGGGGGGGGGGGGGGGGGGGNGGGGGGGGAGGTCTGTTGGATTATCGATTGGGACGACCTTGGGATAAGCACTTCCATTTTGCATATTCATCAAGTCGTATGTAACTATCAAGGTTGTATTGCATTTGATCTGTCGAAAATATGAATCTTCTTTTAAGCCTGTAAAGAAGAAACGACCGTGTGATGGGGATATGCCTTCTAGAAATTCATGCCCGAACAGTCCACATGCAGAGGAAAGTGATGATGAGTTGGCACATACGAAGGAGTTGGCGCCTTACAAAGAATGCATCAGCAATAGCGTTCTTTCGTCAGAAATGTTGCAGAAAATCCGCAGACTTGAGGTTTGCTTCTGGGTTTTTTTTTTTCACTTACGAATGTAGAGTGCAATTTTCAAAGCACTCTAGGAGAGAGCACCGAAATTTCATATGTATAGGTGGTGAAAGAGGTGGTTTCACTAGTATTATGACGTGGCTAGAGTAGTAATCCGTCCCACCAGAAGGTTGGTGACCTCGGACTTGGTGAAGTATGGTCACAATCGATTTGTTGATGTCGTTAAATTGTTCAGGCTTATGTGTTAGCAAAACAGTTGAAAGGAGGAGCAGTCTTTCGTTCACTGCGGTGATACGTTTATTGGTTTTCTATGCGTTTTGCAGTAAAAAAAATGTTATTGAATGAAAAGTTTGGGAGTTTTAAGAAATCACCTCCAAGTTGTCTTAGTTTGAGTTGTTTTCCAGGCCGCTCGACAAGAGAAAGCAAAATGTAGAGCTGAAGAGCACTCAAAAACAATTACACATGACTGGAAATCGATCACTGAGAATTCGATGTCAAGTCTAGTCGTGGGTAGCACGGAGAAAAGAGCAGATGCCGAAGCAAAAGCTTCTGAAGGAAAGGAACTTCAGTTCGTACACGAACCAACGATGGGACGTATCAGTTCGAGTAGCGATGTATCGGTAGCGGTTCAGAAGAATGTATCAGGTATGCAGCAGGTAGGAGATGTCACTACGACAGTTCTTGATCGATCATGTGCTGTTTTGGCAAGTGTTAACGAGCCACTGGATTCATTTTCTGAAGGCCAGTCAGATCTCTGTTCGGCAGTCGCTGACCAACCGAAGTCGGTGTTCAGGGGACCATCAATCAAAGACAAAAAGAGAGTCATTCTTCGTGATGATATGCTGCAAATTCGAGATTCATTCTCTGCGTTACAATGGTGGAAGTATGCATGTTTGAAGTATGGATCAATCTTGAACGACGAGCCTTTCATACAAAAGCAACTTGAGCAACAGGCACCAACAGCGTCGACTACAACAATCCCATCGTCGGTTTGTATTTTCATTTGGCACCCTAAAGAGTTTATGTAGCGATCACTTCGACGAAGTCTAACATGCTAAGCGTAAAATAAAAGGTGGTTATAAACTATGAGATGATTCTGCAACTTGAAATTTGAAACCTTTGAGTCAATTTTTTGAATCGAATTCCTATGTGGAAATGTTATGCACTAATCAGTCGAATTAAAGGAAATGGAGTGCATAAAAGTTTCTGACGCATTTTTATGCTTCTAGAATCGTTATTTACAGTATAAGGATCAGTATTTCGAAGCGTTTGCATCCATCTGTCATTTCTGATGCCTTCTGAGACCATTCCAGGCTAAGACATCCTTCACAGTCTGCATGATCATTCCTATAGAACTCTCAATTCCTATGGTATTTTAGTTCCGATCAGACATCCTTCGTAGTCTACTTGATCGCTTTCACAGGTCTCATGTACTCCTGTGGTGTTGTAATGCCTGATAGTGCGATGTAGTATGATAAACCGTGTGCACACATGAAATAGAATGGAAGTGCTGGGAATCATCTGAGGCATTTTTTTCTCCGAGGTCTTGAATTTTATGCAGCATTTTGATGACCCAGTTGTACAAGTCATCATGACCCAGATGACCCAGAATTTGCATACAAGATATTTCATCTTCGTATACTTCCTTAATGCGATGTTGAATTATTGGGTAAGAGAGCCATATGTGCACATCAATCACTTTTTTAGAGAGATGAAGGAATATGCGAAGGGAAGGGTTTGACAAAAATATCGAATCGAATCGCCTATTCAAAGGAGAAGCTTATAGCGATACGGGAGAGTCGTTGTGCACAAGAATGGTCTTTATGGGCTGAAGGAAAATGGAGTACAAAAGAGGAACCCTTTCAAATGGATAAACAACTTCGCGTACCGTTCACTCAGCAGATTCGTATACGAAGGGAACGTGAGAAACGTGGACGTGATGTGAGTTTTTCTCGTCACATTATCAATCATTTTTGCCGTTTATGCTGATGATTTTGAGCAATTTCTGATGAGTGCATGGATTTATATTCATATAACTCGAATATTTTATTTATGACCTCACCTAGATTTAATGCTTTGTAAATATTTGTTCTCTTTATTGCTTCATAAATTTTGAAAACCTTTAATGCTCTTGAATTGAGGTTGTCTTAGCCATCGTTTTAGTTTTCTAAAACGTTTGTCATCTCAAGATTTGTTGTTTTTTGCATATTACCTCCCACGATGATATTTCGTTAACGTTATTTGCAGCGTTCAAATTACCAATTCTCGTACATTTCAATGAATGTTGCAGTGTTTACCGATATGCTTCGCGTATTGAGTAATCCCTGAATTTCAGTGCTATTATATAAGTTCGGATTAATTTCAAATGATCGGGTTTTTAGATTGGGATATTGAAGTTGTGATAATCTCTTGATTTGTGCATTCTTAAATACTTATTCTATGTTTTCATATGTCATATTTGATCGTTTTCTTCTTCTTTTTTTTTCTTTGTTTATTGCATCTTTACAATCCCCATCAGACGATTAATTGAGTGAAATTTTATGCTTGAAAGTGTTTTTATATGAGATAAAAATATGATTGAGAAAATGAGCTGTTTTTTTTTTTAAAGGATTTTGGAAATTGAAGGATTTTGAGCTGAGAAATTAGGAAAGATTTGTTTCATTTTTGCATTTATGATTTAAACCTGTTGGTTTCAGTTCAAAAATTTAAATAGTCTGCTAAACAACAATACTGTATTGCACAAAGTGAAATTGTTGATGAAGAAAAGCTGCCAAAATGAGATTATTGCATTAGCTGCTATGGAATGAAGCAACTTATTATCGTTAAGCATGAAAGAAAAAGAATGAAACGATTAGCAAATTAGTGACATATGGATGAGAGTAATCATTGAGGAAAAAATCAATAAATATGATAATTTAGCTGATCGCCTTAATTATTTTAAGGTAGTACAAGCGGCTCGTCGAGAGGCAAAAACACTCGTAACATCGAAACGATCGAATTTGTTGTTCGCAAGTTCACGTTATCCATTCCATGTTGAAATGACCACAACGTTCGATGAATATACGAAAGATTTCTATAATGCGTGTAAAGAGAACGAAACGAAAATTGGCAGCGGAAGACGACAAGGACCAGTGGTCACTTTATTGAGGGGGCCACAAGAATATGCCGATGTTAGTGGTCTGGTCTTATGAAGCTAGCTATTTCAGTTATTGCTGCGGTCACTCACCCTCCGAGGTTTAATCTTTTCAGTAAATTACGATATCTTTTGTAGCGATGATAAGATTTAATACTGTGGGAGAGCAGTATTTTTTGACGTTGTCTTAGAGTATCGAACATACGAATAGATAATGCTGATATGCAAAGAGAATTCAACTTGAAGAGTAGTAGTCTATATTCCATGCATATATCGACATCGGCAAGGTCTCTGTGTTATATCGGCAGATACAACACAGAGATTTGCGCTTTATTCCACCCGTCATTGCTATTCGAGGTGTGGTGAGAACTTCATTGTTCAATAACTGATCGATGAACCACCACCTATCGTTTACCATTCGTACGACTTTCCATTGAACTATGGGGTGAAATTGAAGTTGCAATAAAATATTGAACGATGATGGTTCCTTCGATATTCAGGTGTGAAAAGTTGGGCAACAATTTTTTCCTGTATTAAACCGCAATTTGAACTATTCTTCAGCAGTGTGCTCTTCTTTTTCTTTTCTATGTACATTCTGTGCGATAATACGCATATAATTGCATGTATAAAATAGTTGAAACTATTCCTACTTGTTCTAGGCAGTCAGCCAAAGTGCAGCCTACCTAAATAGCGTGAAATCGTCGTTTTGGTCGCGACTGAAGATCAGCATGGGTGCAATTAAGGAAAAAATATTTCGCATTTTCTTTTTTTTCGCATATGTTTAGAAAATTGATCGGAGGTTTTCACTAAAAAAGATGGAAGCTTTTCTTTTTGTTTTCCTTGAAGAATTGGTGTCAAACGAGAAGGAACATAGCTGTTGATAGACTCTCATTCATAAGTCATCAAGTGAATATGCTTTTCATCGTTGAAGAGAAATTTATACGGTCGGTCATTTGCTGTGATGTCAACTTGATAGCCTAGAGGCTAAGTGGGGTTTTTTTTGCTCCAAATTTTATCCATATCCGTAGATTTTTCCTTCTTTTGCTGTATACCTAATACGGTGGAACGTCTGATCGTATGTTATTTCCGCCTACATAAGCATGAGTAGGCTGGAATGTTGATGTTTCTTATCAGCATAATTAATGTAAGTATGCTATAAGCTGCTCAATAATTACTGCTGCAGTTTTCATATGGTTCGTTGTCGGCTCGTTTCATTCCCGGTTATGGCTGTTGAGATGAATACAGCATCGCATCCGTTTGGTTGAAATTGTTTTTATCGTTATTCTTTTTACATGACGGAACATTGCTTAGTTTATTTTTTACTTGTTCGGCTTTCATAATAATGGCATCGTTGGTGGTCTTTTATTGGCAAGTAAAATAAGAAGTGAATGAAGATTTTGTAGGGAGGAGAAAAATGGAAATCAGCCATTTGAGACGTTTGAAATGGGAAGTTAAACCGGTTTCGAAATTTGTGGTCGTGGGTAACGGGATTCCTTCCTTCCTTATTTATAATGCTTCTTTTATATTTATATCCTTCCTTCCTTATATTATTTTATCCATAAAAGTTGCTATTTCAGCCCAAAAGTGGATTCCGCTACACAAACAAACGTTCTTAGCCAAGAGGAAGACGTTGAACACGTGCACATGCAAAAGGCTGATAGCGGCAACTGCAGATTAAACAGGAGCACTTGTAGTAAATACTCCACACCTGACGATCAGTTTGCACGTTTGACCCTCGAGAAGAGTTGTGAAATGCACTCGGAGCTTTTAAAAAATTACTACTACTACCTTGGTTACTATACACATAAGTATTTCGATCGCAATCGAAGTAGTAAGTAACCACAACGATTGTACGCGCCGAAGAGAATGCGAAATTGAAGGCGCTAAATGATTTTACAAATTTGGGCTAAAATGTCTACCTTTTCGAGGTAACGCTTCAGTTGGATGGATTTGTTTTGAAAGCACAAAAAGGCGAGCGGAAAAAGAAGGGAAGGATCGTAAATTGTTGCGTAAGCGTACATGCGTTACGTAAACATAGACAGATGTTGAGTGCACTATTTTTGGCAATGTGTAAACGTTGATGTTTTTAATGGGTCATTAAAGATGCCTCTTTTGATAGTTTACAGTGCTTTGATTTACGCTTATTTATTTTCGTTTAATATCCTCTTGATAGTTTTTTAACCTCTTCTCATTCACTTTGCATAATAATATTCTCAAAAACCAATTGAAATTCTGTTAGAGAAGTTTCCCTTTCTCATGTTCTTGAACAATTGTTTTTTAAAATTATACATAACTAGCAAGAGTGAAAAATAGGACGGATGTTTTTCAAAAAAAAAGCTCTGTTTTTTTCGCGCTATTCATTGAATAATACAAACGTTATCTACGGACAGGCTCGTATTTACGATCTTCAGCTTGCCGATCGGATGTTCTGTTGCTGAGCTGCTGTGGGTGGTTCCATTTGACCATTTTTTTTTGTTTAGGTCTCGTTAGTTGTGTTGCCGGTATAATATAACACGTTTGATGAGCGTACAATGGTAACATCCAAAAAAGAATGAGCATGTCTTCACTGGTCATCATTTGGTCATTGGTCATCAACAGTATTCATCACCTGAGTCTGAGCTAAACTGGAAAAGTTGGCCATAACAAATGACCTTAGCAAAGTTTCTATTTCAATTATCATTTGCATAAGAAAGGCGTATTCAAATGTAGCTGTGAGTTTATTTCGGTAGATATTAAGGGGTTTCAATTCTTCCTCTTACCACTGATACGAATGCTTTGATTATGAATAACTCGCCGGAAATTGATTTTTCTTCTTTTGGAAAGTTGGTGAAACAAACATTTTAAAAGAAATTCTATTCAATTCCAGTGCAGGTTTTCCTCATCAATGTTACGCCTCATTTATTCATTTCAAACTGCAATTATTCTTATTTGTTTCCGAACCATTCCTGAATAATTTTTGAATTTATAAAGCTTAATGATTAAGTTTAACCACATGGGGATGGCATGTTTGATGTGCATTGTAAGCTGTATAATCTGACATATCATTGTATATTATTAGCTTGCAAGAGTTGAAATAGCTCTTTATATTTTCGTGGAAAATATAGGAATTATTTTTATGGAGTTTCTTTTTTCCAATGTAATTTTATTGAATATTTCGCTTTTCAGTTGTTTTCACTTGATTTTTTCTCCATTATTCCATCGTTTTTTTTTTCTAAAGAAAAATTTTTATTGGTGCCATTTATTTATTTTCAATCCGAACAACTCAAACGAGATGTTGAAAGCTTCGATCTACGATTGTGATTAGCATTCGTAGCCAATCGATAAATTGAAGAAGAGAGAGGTGGGCTGGGTACATATGTGGTTTTGGATGATAATAACTCAGAGGGGAAATTTTTTTGAAGAGCTGTTTCAGAGGCGGTTTTTTCAATAGTAGAACAACGTATCGAGATGGTGATAGAAGAGGGTTGAGGGGGGTGGCTAGGTGCAAATTCCCTGGAACCCAACGAGGAGGGAGTAACGAAATATTAACCACAAATTTTAAGCAGGCGCCTTATTGTGGAAGATGTTATAATTATGGACCAAAATCACAGTATTCACATTAATTACGCCATTTGTTTTATTGTTGATTTGCATTATGTTTTATTGTTTGTTTATGCAAATTTTATTCAAAAAAGTGCAAATAAATTTTCAAATATTTTTATTGTGGTTGGAATTTCTGTTTTGAAGCGGCGTTTCAAAGCGTTTCCCTCTTCGATTACGATCTTATTGTTAATAAGTTTTTTTGTGTTTATGTCATGTATTTTCTTGGGTATTTTTTTATTCATGTTGGTGAAAGACGATCGGAAGGCAAGCATGGGAGCATAAAAATTAAAGGGGAACATATTCATTTATGGAGTAAGCTGCAAGCGGATGAGAATGAAGTCATCCAAAGTTGTTTTAGGTTTGAGCCGTAGGGTAGACGCGGGGTCAAAACAGTAGGTCGATCTGTATTCGAGTCTTGGTGAGATTTAGTTTCTCCCGTTATAGGGACGAAATCTTTGCTCGCATCCTCTCGATGACGATATACGGGAAGTGGTTTAAACCCTGTTCGATTCTTGGTCTTGGGTGGATAGGAAAATTGTCAAGTTGAGACAGGATTAACCTACATTCTTTGCAAGCACAAATTTCAGTCTTCACTGCAATGTTGGCGTGCCATGGTGCTGTGTGGGATTAGCAGTGAATGCTTTTCTAGGACAAAGCTTTACCAACAGGTGTTCTAATTTACCAGCAGATATTCCCGCGTGATTTGTGCTCATATAACACTTCCGTAAAGTCACATCCTCTCTGACCATCTAATGATTGTATTTCCACGAAATCTTGGTAATTTCTTTGAGCAATTAGAATGTATGATAGCGAATAGTGGGGTGGTATATTTGCTGTGGTTAAATGTTTATTTATTTATTTATTAGGAGGTCCAGAAGTAGGAAAACGAAGACGCCTGCATAGTACCAATTCTCGAATGTGGTACATAGTATATACATGTCGTTGTATTGTTATTACTGATTTCATGTTCTTATCTGTTTTCAACGTCTTAGCGCCTAGTACCTATCACTAAAGCATTGTGCTCAACGTTGTAACTGCACTATGATAATTTCATGCGTCAGCTTTATCAAGCGTCGATTTCAATTTATATATGGGCCTTATTTTAAAATAGCCGATTGCCTATTTTTGCAGGTGTTTAGAGGTGTATAATGAACGCTCCAGAAAATAAAAAGAAGAAGAATTCACAACACAAGAAGAAGGGTGATTTCATTTTATTTTGCAGTCACAATTTTTGTCTCTCATTAACAAGTATCATTAGTGATAGGGATATCCGAACTGCGTTCTGATGAAGTGATATTGACTCAGATGTTTTCCTATATGGTGGCTAAGGTAATTTCATAGAGGTTGTTGCTTTGTTTTTTGCATTTATGCTGGCAATTTTTATTGTATGACCAGAGATAAAGGAGAAATAAAACTATGTGATAGTTTATCGTTTTTCAGACATTGATAGGCAACAGGATTTTGCGAAATAAAAAACATTATATACGTATTGCTTTTCTCATGTCAATATTTATTAGTAGTTGTTTTACAAGTGCTAAACAGTCATATTTAAGCGGGATCATTTTGAAAAAAAAAAAAAATATTATTTGGATTTTCCTTTCTCAAGGTTACCTCAAGTTGTAAATATGTTTTGATATAAAAGGTATTATCCATGATATGAAATATGTTCAGGGGCGAATGCCGACATTGATGATATAGACGCAATTCTGAAGGAGGTAGAATTGGAAACACAAAAGAAAGCATCTGCACCAACAAAAGCGACAAAGAAAGGTGCTAAAGGTAAGTAAGAGAGCTGTTTTTATACAAAAGAAGGATAAATTGAGGAAGTACTAGAAAAATTAAGCATGATAAGTGGTGACGTTTATTATCGATATGCGTGCAAATCCATTTCCGGTGGCGACCGGAGATCGAATCGAATCGACGGATCCGAATCTTTTCTTATTTGTTCATTAATATTGCTAATCAATGTGCATCAATCATGTTTTCATCGAAATCATGCACATCCTTAGTTGAACTGTTATAACAAAACCAAGAATGTTTAGCTGTGGTACAGTTACTTCCATTTGTGAATGAGTATGTAGTAATTTGTCAGCTCAAGTTAACAATTTTGCAAATTTTATGCAAAGTTTTACAGAGTGCATTTTTATGTAAATTTTCACAATTTGTATCGAATGGAAATTTTCACATTCATCTTTTTTCTGCAAAAGATATGTTTTAGGTGGTGGTGATAGTGTTGCATTACATGAATCAAGGCCATTATTCGAAAAATTCGAAGAGGAAGTGAAGTCATTAAAGTCGGTCGATGAGCAATTCCCCGATATGAATTATCCGATTGGTGAGATATGGGAGTATAAAAATGATGCCGATAATCGTACCGCTATCAACAGATCAACCAATGAGGAAAAGAAGGTATTCGTTCATTTGAGGCAATTTTATATTTAAATCTATTGCACTTTTACTTTCTACCCCACTAGGTATGGATTTATTCACGGTCGCTGTGGCCGTTCTACTTGAAGAAAGAGGATTGCATATGAATATTACTGATCTAATTGAGGTGAAATAATAATTTGGACATTGCAAGAATAGAGATAAAAATATTGGAAAAGAGGGACAATGACAATGAAAATAAAAAGGACGATATGAAAGTTTAATTGCCGTAGGCGATTTGAGGTGAAATTGACTTGAGAAATGCTGCCATTTTACTGTTGGTCTCTTCATTTAATATAAATAAATCTTCACTATTTAGGCATTGGATTCATCCTATGAGGAACTTTACAAAGATTTCCGACGTGGTGCAGAAGCGCATCGACAAACTCGCAAATTCGTGAGGTCATGGCTGAAACCAGGAATGACGATGATTGAAATTTGGTACCCTTTCAATTTATTTCTATTATTTCCTTTGAAGTTTTGTATATATTATTTGATGGAAACCGATTACTGTTTTACTTTATATCAAGTATATTTAGAAGATGAAGAACTGTCAAAAAGGCTTTAAACAGTCAGATAAATTGAACCTCCTAGAAACCAGCCGTATAATGCTCACTGATGACAGTAGAGTTTTAATTCCACTATTTTACGATTGTTGTTGTTGTTGTTAATAGTAAACTGTTGATACGCTGTGGATGTGTTGATTGGCATAAGCAGGAGGATTGGGGGGGGGGGGGGGGGGGGGCGTCGGTAAAAAGGTGGAGACTTGGGCGAGCATAGATCATCCGCCAGCCTGGATCTTCACAGTGTTGTTGAGTTGGTTTTTTTGTATAAAGTAATGAGCCCGTGTTGCGATTCTTCGGAGAATTTTTAATAAATTCGAGAATAGAGACGTGAATTTTGGTCGTTTCAATTTTGCTCCTCCTCTATTGCACTACATTCTTACCACATTTAAACAGTTCCTCTATTTCGTATCCTAACATATCGAGTTTGTCAATGCTGTGATAGGCTAGAAAGAGGAGTATAGTGTTTTGCAGTTGGCGTGGATGATAGTAATGGTAAAAGAGAGCGGATGACATTTTTTAAAGGCGTTTTTTCTCTTCAGTGAGCGTCTAGAGGCTCATTCACGTCGAATGATCAACGAAAGTGGCCTCGATGCGGGTCTTGCATTTCCCACCGGTTGCTCACTCAATCACTGCGCTGCACACTACACCCCAAATGCGGGTGATCCCACCGTGTTACAGGTTTGTGCATCTCTTTTGGTCTATTTTTGGTGGAATTGCGGTCATTGTTTCTTAAAGTAGTATTGCTGAATTTCGATAAATCCCAGTTTAACGATAAGGCATTCGCAATTTAGAGGGGGATATCTTATTGTGAGTTGCATCACCTCTTGAAAATGTTTGTTGTGACCGGTTAAGGGGGTATTTATTAAAAAGCTTTCCAGATTGTATATTATAGAATTTGAAGTGGTGCTGAAGTTTGGGGGGGGGGAGGTTATTTATCTATTTTAAGGTCTGGAGGTGGGGAAACAAAATTATGTGGCCATGAGCAATAAGAACAAGCAAATGTACACAAGGCTTTAATTTATACATTTAAACAGTTCCATAGCATTGGTGGCTAGCACAAATTGTTGAAGTGGAAGTGTATACGTTCATTAAACTGCGGCTGAGTATTCTATTGTAATTGAGGTGTATGCATTTAAGGTTCGTCTGATTAGCAAATTCAAATACCATTGTTGAGGAATGTTATGGTGGAGCTGGCATATCGAAGTGTCCACTCGTTGCGGAGTCATTGCCTTCTTTTTTACATCACTTTGAAACGCATCTTTTGCAACTTATCTTGGACAATATATATATATATATATATATATATATATATAATATATATATATATATATATATATATATATTTTGAATTCCCTAATCGTTAGGGAAATGGGTGTTTAATAAAGACTTACGCGCCAATCCCTTTATCTCCTCTGAGTTAATAGTTTTTTTTTCAGTTCGGTGATGTGTGTAAAATTGATTACGGAGTTCATGTGAATGGACGTATAATTGATTGTGCGTTCACGGTGAATTTCGATCCGAAATTCGATGCGTTGGTTGATGCAGTTCGAGAGGCGACAAATGCGGGTATCAGAGAGGCGGGCATCGATGTTCGTCTGTGTGATATTGGTGAAACAATTGAAGAAGTCATGACTAGCCACGAGGTACCAAAAGATTCCATTTGTTCATTGTTTAGAATAGCTAAAATGTGCAGCATTATAGAGTAATTCGATTCTTGCGTATATCTTTTCTCTCAATAAATTCGAGCTGATGAGTAATGAAGACTTATTATTTGCTCTTAACTAGTTGCTGAAATAAATCTACTATGTAAATAAGTACAGCCGATAATTTGACATGAAGATCCCATATTTATTCAAAAAAATGTCTGCCGAAATGTTTTGAGTGATGTAAAATGCTTCACAGGACGACTGATCCTGTTTGGATGATTTAATGTTGCTGATGATCAGCGCTGAATATTGCGAATATTTTAAGCGAGTTGAATTGCTTGTTTTCGAGACTTTTTTGCAAAGAAAGTAACCTGAATTCATTTTTTTTCTTTTTGTAGTTTGATTTTTATGTCATTTCAATTGTGCGCTTAATTTTAGATAGAACTTGATGGTAAAACTTATGTGGTTAAACCGATTCGTAATCTCAATGGACATTCATTGGGTCATTATCGTATTCATGCTGGTAAAACAGTACCCATTGTAAAGGTGAACGATTTTCTAATTCTTCTCTTCCATTTCACTAAGAAATACAAAGAAGATTCATTGTTCTGTTATCTTAGATTTCTTTTCTGATGTACGCAGAAATGCTCAACGTAAAGGGTTTAGTACATCTAATTTAAATGATCTTCATTAGAAATTTTTGCGAGATATAAAAAAATCTATGAGAAAGATTTTCTTTGTTTTTTTTATTCGTTTGTTTATTTCGGATCGATTAATAAAGCTATAAGTAGAAAAAATGGCAATAACAATGTAAATTATAGAAGTTTTGAGTGATACAAAAATTAGGAAGATTATTAGTGACACGTAAATAAGTATAGAGTGGAGAAATGTGGCATCGGATCGTCGTCGCTTGAGTTGAACATTGTCTCTTATAGTGCCTTGCTATGGTTGATGATCGCCATTCATGTGATGGCCTTCGCCTTCTCTAATGTAAAGAAAGGTGAATGCATAATTTTAAAGCAATATATGAATAAATAATTTCGACCTTAAAAGGTCACGTGAAAGAGGGACCTGAGCAAAAGGTACAATTTTGAGAGCATTTGTCATTTCCCTATTTCTATTACATCGTTTTAAAATCCTTAAAAGTTAATAGCCTTTGATTATAGGGAGGTGAGCAAACAAAAATGGAGGAGAATGAATTCTATGCGATAGAAACATTTGGCAGCACAGGTAAAGGATACGTACATGATGATATGGAATGCAGTCATTATATGAAGGATTTCGATATTAATGCAGAACATGTACCACTCAGGCATGATTTTATTTTATTGTTGTGTTGTTTTTTTTTTTTTCGTTGTTGTTTAGTGAAAGAAACTTTTAAATATATTGAAATTATCTGTTTAGAATGCTTTAGAGTTTTTATTTTTTTTTTTGTTTTCTCTAAAATATTGCAGAGGCATATTTGAATATGAAGAAATAAAAATTGAGCTTATATTCGAGGAATTTTTTGAAAGGGAATTATTATTGCGTCGATTAATTTTTAATATTTTACTTTAGATAAAGCAAATTTTGAAGAGCTTTTAAAAATACAGATCACTAAATCATTTTCATATCTTTTTTCATTTTCTCACCTTTAATACCATTTCAACACCGTTAGTTAAACGGTTGATTGCGTAAGATAAACGCTAATTTCTTGTTGAAATTTAATTATACGGGGATGAAATTTTAAATGCTGCAAGGAGAGAGACTCCATGAAGGTATAAACTTTCTGTTTCACTGATGGGCAAAACTTCGAAATCTTTTTCCTCGCATTTGGAAAACAGCAGGTTCTGGAATGAATTTGCCCTTTGAGATAAAGGACAACGCCGTGAAGTGGATTTAAATTGTTCTTCTAGGCTTGCACGCTCGAAGAATCTGTTGAATGTGATCACGAAAAATTTCGGCACTTTGGCGTTCTGCCGTCGTTGGTTGGATCGTCTCGGCGAAACAAAATATCTGATGGCATTGAAGGACCTCTGTGACAAGGGTATTGTACAGCCATATCCGCCATTATGTGACGTCAGAGGGTGTTATACTGCCCAATGGGAACATACACTCTTACTTCGTCCCACATGCAAAGAGGTTGTCAGTCGCGGTGAAGACTACTAAACCCTGAAGTGAGAGCATTGCTTCATCGACTGCTTTTGTTGAATGTTTTTTTTTTCTTTTGCTGTGGAAGGTGTGTTGTGCGAATAAAGTTTTTTAAATCCACTCTATTGCATCGCTCTTCGAACAGAAATTATTGAATAATTCGTTGGCAGTGAAGTCATTATTTATTTATTTATTTATTTATTTATTTTTGAAGATCTGTGAAGGGGGGAGGGATAGGTTAGCCGAGTCACTTTTCTGATCACTGATGCTATCTTTTCACATTAGTGTCCTCGAATCGGCTATTCCGGATATGCTATTTTAGTCATCTAGGAAAGCAGTTGTTTTTCTTGCTTTATTTTTTGGAGTCGTCTTCATGGCCTCAGGTTAACGAAGGTCTTCTCTCGATTTAAAGGTACATTGTTGCACCGTTGTGGAAAGTTTGTGCCTGCAGCGTTGACCATTTTAGATCTGTGAAGGGGGGAGGGATAGGTTAGCCGAGTAAAATCAGTCCTTACATATTTTGGATCGTCGTATGGCGCTTTTACTTTGTTGGAAATCTGGAACTGTTGAATACTTTGCTAAATCGGTTCCGCTTATGTGGAGGAAATCCTCTTCCATCTGCACATAGCCTGACTATTCAATACGTCAGACTATCTGTCTTGGTTCGTATACCTAAGAGGCAACGGGCAGTGATAGGCAATGTTCGTTTACCTGATTTCAAACGGTACACCCAATCGAGTTGATGGGCACTAAACTCTGAAATGGCAAACATCTCGATATATTTCCTCTTCGACTTTTCAGTATCAGCCGTGTTTGCGTCGGATGAGAACGGCGATAACGGATTTCTGAAAAGAGCATATCCACCTAATGTTTTATACCTAAGTGGTCGTTTGCAGCCACCTGGTCTTTATCTTTATTGCGTTTAGGTTTTCTGTTGTTTGTCAGTAGGCACCTAAAATGATATAATGCCCCTTGGATAGTCGGGTTGTTATTCTTATATGTTGAAGCTGGATAACAAAGCCTTTTTCATAAAATTGCATTGATCGTATTTAATGCATCAACTTATTGCAGTATCCACCTTATAGAAGGTAGTCTTATAGGGATGGATTATTTTTGTTGAACATAGCAGCATTGTCGGGAGAATATCCTGCAGAGCTATTACCTGACAGAGAAGAGAGCCAAGTTGATTATCTAATCGTTTGCACCTTATAAACCTGATATCCGTACCGCAAGAAATAATAGAATTCGAAACGTAAAAAAAACAGGAAGAAGTTCTTCAAAGGAGCTATCAGAATATGTGCATCGATGTTCTCTTCACTACATCCGCCAATAATAAAACATGTTGAATAGTTTTTGCTGATCTCATCTTTCGAATCGATCAATTTTTTCTTTTGCAACCTGACAAGTCTAAATTGAAAATCCGATCGATTGCAAAATGCGTCGAAAATTTTAATATGCACAACTCGTTTACAATTTAAACGATCAGCTTCAAGACTTCTACTGACCGGACAATACAGACCCACAATAACCTGTCGGACACGGACTACCGTTATCGGATAAAGGACGGGAACTACCTGATAAGGTCACCCTTATGACCAATCGATTATAGAGATTTGAGAGAGGAAACAATCTCTTCACGTAGCTCGACTACTCAATTTCTATCCTCTTCTATAACGCAGTGCATATCCATTTTAATGTCAAATATATCCGGTTTGAGAAATCTCAATTTTTTACGACATCCAGAAGTGTGATTCGATACGAACAGGAGTTCCTAGACATTTAAGTATGAGTTTTTTCGAGGATGAGCTTATATTTTTCAAGAAACACGGTAGCGAATGGTCAGACGAAGTTTTGCTCGTGGAGGCTCACGGCAGAAACGGCAAGTACGTCCACATTTTTGTAGTATTTATCCAATTCGGCGTAATATTTATTGAGCTTTGTAAATTATGCTTCTATTCAGGGGGAGTGGGCTGTCTTTTCTTGGAGTGCTCAAGACAGGTACCTTGGAGCACCAAGAAAATATGCTTGAAATCGGAAAACGACTTTTAAAGGAAGATGGGTGTAGGAGGGGCGGGACGGGGACGTGCTGAAAGAAGAAGGGAGATGGGGGAGGAAGCGGGTGACGCTTGATTTCGATGGGTTTCAATCGTATCAGTCAAAGTTTCATCGAGTGATTGCTTTCCACATCTCCATCAGACGCGTGCACATGCCACCTACAATAAACTCATCAATATTTCGATAATTAGAAAAAAAAATTTCCTGGTCTTTCGTTTTTGACCAATTATTATGCCATGTATCATGTCAATTTGTGTCCAGTGTCATACATTATGTCAATCATTATGTTAAGTATCAATCAATAATTGTTCAATTTGTCATCGTTGTAGAAATCAACTCGATTGGCTATATTAGTAGTGGATAAAAAAATGAAATTGTCGAGGAAATTTTGGACAATTTAGGCATTCTCACTCCTCCTAGTTGTTTTTCCAAGCTGTAAGCTTACAGCTATACAGAGCCACCAATCTCCCTTCCACTCTGGCTTGTCTCTTCCCACCTCCTTCCCAACTCCTAGATAGCGGGTTTCACATCCCAACCCCTAAATAGCGGGTTTCACACTTCCCATGGGAAGCATTGCGAAAACTCGGCCGTTTTTCATCCACACATAATCTTACGCTTCATAGCTGCCGTATTACGAATGTATTCAGATGTTGTATTTTCAATGGAATGATTGAACACAGTGTTTGTTTGAAGTACTTCAAAGTCGGAAGGTTCTTATTGCAGTGCATTGTTTTATATGTTATATGTCCTGTTTTTGAAATATTTCGTGATGGATCGATTTCATCGCCGTCGTGCAGGCAGATTTTGTTACATAGTCAATGGTTTTTACTTTCTTGTATCCTGAAATTAGTGTTTTGATAGACTAATTGCATTTGACCCAGTTTCCTGGATAAATAAAAAAGCGCATTGCACAACAGGAGATTTTTCGAGGAGAAATTATGGCACTTGAACAAATTAGCAATAATGTGTAGACCATACAAGTGTATGGCTGTTACTAAATCATTCGACTTCACACCTTTTACACCCAATTGCGATGTTATGTGTAAACTGTAGAGATATAAATTTTCCTTCCATCAACCCTCATTCCTTCCATCTTTCTTTTCTGCACCATAGATGCACATAATATGCTACGAAAATTGTGCTGACGACATAAAAGATACATCTCAACTCTCAATATCTGTGTGATTTTTTAATATTATCTTTGCGATCATTTGTATAATAAAAAAATATTAGAAAACAAAAAAATGTATTTGTGTTTATATATATATATATNTATATTCATACATATTTATATATCGCATAAAACTGGTGTAACCATTTTTGTGCTGTATTTAAATGCTACTGTTTAACGTTTTATGTTGAAATGTTTAAATATATAAGTGGAATTTTTATTGCGTTTATATGTTTAGGTATTGGAGTCGTCGTCATCGAAGTGAAGTTTAAAGAGACGCGAGCAATGTCGGGTGGGTGGTGGAGAGCCGAAATGTCTGGCTTCTTCAAAGGATTACAACTATTAGTTCGTAGTCAAGTCGGTCATGAACTACGTCAGACAGAGAAGAGGTGTCGTTTTATTTTCCTATTAGGCTATCTGTTAGAGTTCTTGTTCCGTATCCAGAAGTTGCACCCTATCCACATCCAGAAGTATTGTTTTAAGTTCAAACACTCAAAACAGGAACTAACTGAAAGAATGCTTCGTACTGAAAGGGCTATATGACCAAGTATACAAATGTTTGGCAGGTGCACACGCCTAGAACAGTATACTTGTGCGATTGCAGGTACATATTACAACATCTCGACATATAAAACAGGCATTTTTTGAAGTTTTATAGTGCGAAAGTAGAGAGAATTATTTAGAGTTTGACATTCAAAGAGAGTTTGTTGGAAAGGAAGATACCATGGTATTGTTGTAGTTATTCATTTTAATTACTTCAAATATAACGTAATAAAGAGAAATGTTTATACTATTACGAAAACATTTCAGTCATATTTCAGATTGAAAGAGCAATGCCTTCAACGGATCGTTATGGGTGGAACGGTTGTCGATCCTTTAAAACCGAATCCAGAAGCCGATTATCCAACAGATATGTATGCCTATTGCCCTCAGATTTTCTTACTTCTTTGTCCAATTCCGTTTTTGTGTCAATATCGTTCTGTTTTATATAATCTCGACGAAAGAACTCCTCATGCTCAGTGCAGCCTTTTACTTCCTGTTGGTAGGGCCTTTTCTGAGGTCATTCTCATTGTCACTTCCTCGTCTTGAATATGGCTCCATCCCTTAGCACTATCTTTTGAGTGCGAAGATGTCACTGCATTTCGGAGATCCTTCGTTAAATTGAAAGAATATCCCTGTGGAATTGGATACGCTGTATGACATCCTTGGATCTCTCTTCTTCTTGTACCTGTAGTGTCATGTCATTACTCCAAAAAAGGCCATATGTTTGAGAAAAAAATGGAAGAGGATATTCCCAATATTCGCTTTCTCAGTAAATCTTTATTAATTTCTTTAATTATCTAATTTTGCATCTCAGGACAGCTTTCCAAAGTCATTTCATCGGCCCGTCGCAAAACGGTTTCCATTCATGCCAATTTCAGGCGTAGCTTATATTCGGAACTGTACTCTATTCGAAGGAAACTTATAGAGGAGGCATTAATAGTAGAAACCCTATGATGGCATTTTAATAACCCTGAGCATATAGCAAACAAGTAAATCGATATTTATTGTGGTATTTCGAGGTTCTATTTGCATTTCCAAACTGGATTAATTACCCTTTCGAAGTCATATGAGGCGGAAACGAATGTAAGCCATTCTGTCCAGGAGAGAACAATCCTACCTTTTGTTACTTCATTGAGCACAAGTCTATATTTTGACCCGCTATCAATGACATTTATCATGTTCTATTTTGAGGTATGGCAGCTGGTTGCCGCCAACTGTAAGAGATGCCGCTGAACGAGTCCAAGTGGTTGCTATCGGAATTGGGGCGATTGCAGGACTTTTGGCTAAAGGAGAAGTCCCAGGTAACAGTCTTCAATCGAATTGATTTTACACCAGAAGTCGATTTGATTTAAGCGTCGGCGTTGGTGGCAGAACCGGGACTATTCGGGAATGAAAGATCCTCGGATCCTTCAAATGATGTGGGGTATTGAGAGGTTTGAGGGCCTATGATTATGTTACTATAGTTTTAGTTACTACTGTATTGTGGTGATACCTTATTACATCCTCAGGGGGTAATTAACGATAAGCTACTGAGATCAAATCTTGAAAGGTACGATGGAAGACCTCAACTAATCCGTTTAAGCGTTCCTATTGCAAAGCATAGCAAAGTGACTTATTTGAACTAAGCTCCATAATTGTTTGAATACTTTGTTTATCGCTAAGAAATATGTTAGAGATTATCTCAGAATTCAACAGAAATCGCTGTTTGTATTTATTCACTTATAAAAAAGCTTTCAGGACGATCTTGCTGTCTCTAAAATTACAATACACTTTAAGCAACATTAGCAAAGAAAATTTGTCACTCTTTTAGAGCAGATTTCTTACACTTTACTTTTTTTAGCGCAGGCGATAGTATGAAGTCTTTAGTATGCTTTTTATCTTATCGAATTTTATGTTACTATTGTTGTGGTGACACCTCATTACTTTATTCACCTGTTGAATAATTACAGGTTTCGCCGGGCATCTTGTTCCCTTGGAAACAGAAAACGAAACGCCATTTACTACCGATGTTGAGGTTGTTATCCCACTTGATTTTACTCATTTTTCTTTCTTAAAAATGGTTATTTATTGTTCATTCTTCTCGAATTCTCTACATATTATTTAGGTAAAAGAATTCTTGAAGCTGCCCACATTAAAGTTGGTTACTTTTTTCCGTCTCATTTTTGAGGGGAAAAGAGAATTTTTAAAGGTGTTGCACTGCATTCATCAATCGTATATTTAATTAGTCATTGACAAAGATTGACACATCCCGGATTTTTATTTGGGCACATGGGCTATTAATATTTCCATTTAGAAATTGAGCGGCGAATTTTTCAGGCCATTATTGCGAGTCGATGAACAGAATGAAAAAAAAAAAAATAAAATTTTTTCTTAGATATGTTAATTTATGAACCATTTGTGAACATAGAACGAATGATGTTGTTATGTTACCAAATGCAATAAAACGTTAAAATCCCCATTATTTGCATTCAATTCTAATAGTAGAGAAATTTTGCAAATTTAGATGAATGATTTAAATATAAGTAAAGAGGCATTTCAAAGCAGTTGCTTTTATTTATTTATTTATTTATTTATTTTTGGAGTAATCATCGGAATTTGTCATACTGCGCGAATATTCATCGTATAGGATAGGGGAAAAAAATTATTCCCTCTTTATTTTACAGTTATTTTTTAATGATATTAAATTATAGCTATTTAATCGATCACGAATATCATCTAAATTCAGCACTAGAAAGGTTTTGATTAAATTCGCATAAATTATATTCACTATTAGTATCGTCGGTTTTATTGAAAATCAATGTGACGAGTGTTGCGGATCGTATGATTATGGTGATCGTTACTTTTTTCCCCTTATTTTTATCAATTGTTGATTTCTATTTAATGAGCAGTTTAAAAAAAAAATAAAGTTTGCATCTAACAAGAGGGAAGTATTGAAGCACTAAAAACATTGAATTTATAAACTATAAAATCAGATCTTTCTTTGGAAATTCAGTTTTCTTCTTCTAGATTGAACGTTATGATGACGCTTACGACGTATTTCTCCTACGGGGTTCTGATCTTGAATCTTATAATATTCCATGCCAACATCCTATCCGCTATGCTATTGTCACAAACTCTTGTAACTTTCGGCTCGTATATGTATATAGGGCACTAAATTGATAGAGGGATGATCTCACAATGAATGGTGCTGTTTATTATATTCGAATGGGTTCAAGAATATGGAATAATGGGAAGCCGGTTGTCTTATCACTCAACATTTTTTGTGCGAAAAAAGAAAAGTTGTGATAGCACAGCCATTAGTAAGTAGTGAACGTAAATAAACGTGACAGCTGGAAATGTGTCCACATTGAAAGGCGATACTGGAGAGCAATTCTGAATGCAGTGGGAGAAAGCACCGTCAGAAGCAATGACCGTTTTATAAGGAGGGGATTTTATGACCTTAGAGGTTGTAAATTTCTCCTTCTATTTTAGTTATTTCTTTTTTCCTCCTTCACCGATACAAATAGTTAAGGAGCGCATATATTTAGACGGTACAGGTGAAGTGCTTTATTTTAGAAATGGCATATGAGGATATATGTTATAGAAATGACACAGATGGAGGGCTATACATTTTGTATAGGTGATACAGATGACTATGGATTACAAATTTTTATGCAAAAGATTTAAGGGAAAAAGGCCTGTTGTGACTTATAGTAGAGGTTTTTATCCTGCTGAGGCATAGAGTTTTCACTGATAGCAATACTTTATAGAGCAAGCACAGCATAAAGCTGACCGACGATGAGTTGCGTATATTGCGTAAAGCATCCCAAGAAGGCGGTATTCGAGTGTCGTCTACCACTAAAAAGTATGTCTGTTTAATTCGTTTTAATACTTTTGTTTATTGATTGATTGCTACTTATTATGTTTATTCCTTTTGTTCGTGCCAGCCGATTGGTAGAATTCTTCACGAAGTGCAATTTGTATCGTTTAGCATTTGCAGCTATAATTAAACAACTCAAAAAACAATAGCGAGAAAATTTCAAATGAGTATTGAAGTGGAAAAAAAAATGCAGCATATATTCTGTAAATTTGTCAAACGAATATCATTGTATTTTTAATGAATAAGAGGAAATTTTTTTTTTTTCAAATGTGGGGTTGCCGATTTCACAACGTTATATGAAGAGATGGCTCGACGAAGATGGGCGGTGAGGAGATTCGATAGAGTGCCATCTCTTTATTTGATAGCTTTATATTGTTGTTAGATGCTACGCGGAAATTACGCAGTTGGTTAATATTTTTAGCTAATATTTTAATAGTTGATTAGTGATTAATATTCTATATCCGAAAGATTTGAAATATTCGAAAATAGAACACCTTGATTTATAGTTTAATTTACCTGATAGGTAATTGATATGACGCCATTCTCAGTGGATTTCTTGTTTTGAAAAAAACTTTATAAGTGTGTAATATTCATTATTGCTTCATAGGAATGAGATATTTCGGCTTGTTTTTGTTTTTTTCTCATATATANAAAAATTCTCAATTTAAAAGCAAAAGTTTGCTATTTTTTCATTCTATAAAAATGCAAATGCTAATTGGAAGTTGAAAATATCTTATAAAATTTGAATTTCAACTAAAATATTATAATTTTTTTAGGGTTATAAAGTAACAATTCCCGAGATGTCGGTGATAAAAAATCGAGAGAGGAAAGTGCCTAGTTCGAGAGTTGCCCGATTGGCCAGATTTGGACAACTTGGCTTAGGTTTAGCGGCTGGTGCGGCCGCTGAAATTACAAGGCGTGCATTCACATTTAATAAGGTTAGTTGATGAAATTTCTGATTGGAAAATGAGCTGTTCTTTCGGTTTTCTACCTTTCTCTAGAGTTGCTTGAAGTGTGTTGAATTGAGTGTCTTTTTGAATACTCTAGCTTTCTGCATTTAGTAAATAATGATGTTCCTAGCGTTTTCCATTCCACTTTTTCTTTGTTTTCATAGGTGGGAATATTAACTGTATGTGATTCGATTAGGTAGGAATTTATTGAATTTATTGAAGTCATCATCATAATCTGATGGACAATGGTCACGAGAGTCAGAAGAAAATGGAGCTTCGGCGAAATTCCATTGGACCTTAATATATTCATATATTGGTTGCGCTTAAAAAGAGGGAAAACCTGCCACCTCTTATTTTCATCAATGTTGTTGTATTTTTTCTTTGGCCTAGCATTTGAGAGTTTTATATTGAAAAACTATCCAGAAACGTTCAATATGTTCAGGTGGACGAATCTGGAACGGCGGATCGTATAATCGGCTCGGGGAATCCATTCATGACACCAGCAAATGCGGAAAAGATCGTTGGGACGTTGTGTCGTGTACGTGGTGCAGCATTGAAACTCGGTCAAATGCTAAGCATTCAAGGTTTACTTATATTTGTTCAGCTCATCTAGTGTTGCGTCAAAGAAGAATAATTGCGTAATACGACGTTTGCCTGTTGAGTAGATTATTAAATTTTTCATCTAAATTAAAGTAGGATGTGAAAATTTTTCCCTTGAGAGAGACTATGAAAAATATTCAGGCAAAGTGAAACTTAATTTCCGTTCTTCTAATTTTTATGCGATCGTTATAAGATCTGAAAACAAATTTTTTTGTTTCGTACCTTGTGGACATTGAATAGTTGTCGGGAAAAGCGTGAACAGTGAAGAAAGAGCTAAATTAAGGAAGATTGGACAATTGTGCGATTGAAGTTTGGTTTACCTAGAGAATCGCTTAATCTCTTGATCGGGCTTTCATGCTGTAAGAGGTGAACTTTAGCATGCTTATCATAGAATAGGTTAATTGAAGATTCGGAGACCGTTTCACCGGCACTGTTGGAAATATTCGAACGAGTACGACATAGCGCAGATTTTATGCCCGTAAGACAAGTTCACAGACAATTGCAAAGAGATCTTGGTGAAAATTGGAGGGATAACTTCATCGAATTTGATAATAAACCATTCGCTGCCGCTTCTATTGGACAGGTATAATCTTCTTTGTGTTACTGATTGAGTGATGTATAGTGGCATTGATATATTTCATCGTTGTCGATGCCTGTGCTAGAAATAATTAATCTCCCTTATTCTTAGATCTGTTATCTTCTTGCAAAGAAACAATTAAAGAAATCAACCAATTTTAAGTTTCCTATTTTCTCTATGATGTGGGAGTTGTATTGCTTGGCATATATTAAATAAAAATAAAATGGAATTTTCCGGGAAGGGTTCATCAAATGATTTCCTAGCAAGCAATTCTTAGTGATTGTGGGTTCTTTGATGCCAATGATTTTTCAAACAATTCGTTTATCGATTCATTGTCGCATCTTTCGGATTTCCTATTCATTTTGGATAGAGCAATGATTTCCGCTGATATTGTTTTATTTTTTGCTTTGTCAACTTTTTATTTGTGAAAGCATCTCTGAGATGATGCAGAATTATTGCTTATTATTTAAAGACTTTATTGAGTTTATGTACATATATATCCTTTGACTGACAAAAAAAAGTGAAGAATATTATAGTGCCGTAAACATTCGAGATTCATAGTGTAGATTTTGCTATCCGGGGGAGAGGGAATTGTCCATTGTAATGTATGGAATTGAATGGAGTGGTATTCTATTTACAGCAGATATTTCTTTAGGCGATAATAATAACTTCCGTTAGAATTGTAGGCATTTTTGGGGTGTCATCATTTATGAAAGACCAATGTGATAATCCAGGCTTGCTTGAATCGTCTCATTCCCGGAAATGTCCTTTGTTGCTATTATCTTGCTTGTTCCTCTCGTTCTAATTGTGCTTTTATTCTTTTTTTTTTTTATTTTGCTAAGATATTATAACATGAAGATCGTTTGCATTGTAAGCGACCATTTCTGCCCTTATAACCTCTTTGTTTAGTATACTTATTGATTCCGCCATATTCGCTGAGGTTTCGATTGAGTGTATCATTGAGGTGCACGATTGTATTTAAGTTTGAGAAGTTTCGTAGAATTAAGGACATTGGATATTTAATATTGTTTAAGTATACCTATTTAAAGGTTCATAGAGCAAGGCTATTGGACGGTCGCCGAGTGGCTATCAAGATACAATACCCGGGCGTTGCTGAGGGAATTGATTCCGATATCGATAACTTAGTAACCTTACTCAATATTGGGGGATTATTCCCCAAGGGGCTCTATTTGGAAAACTTCGTTGTGGTATCTCTTTGTATTTTCTTCTGTTTCTTTTTCTTTTAATTTATTGTTTCAAGGGTATTGTTGTAATCGAGATTTCTGTTGAATTTAGGTTTTTGAAAACCTATATAAGGAGATACTATTACATTTAAAATGCTATTTAAATGTGAATATTCTTGCTGTAAGTTTGTATATTTTTATAGTCTTATTAAACATAGAACAAATAGCAGAGTGTTTAATTAGCTGTGTTTATGAAGAAGTTGATACATCGGCAAAGGGTAGATCTGGTAAGGAGTTTGGGGAGAAGGGGGGGTGGTTGGATTAAGATGAATTTTTTCACGGTGAAGTTCCCTTTGAAAGTCGTTAGGACGTCGTTGCACCTTCCAATAATGATGGGTAAATTTTTGATGCTTCAGGTGGCAAGAAGAGAACTGAAGTTTGAATGCGATTATAGACGAGAAGCTCGTGCGATAATGAAATTTGCAGAATTATTGGCGAATGATAATGATTTCTATGTGCCCAAGGTTAATTCTTATTATTTTTCATAGGGAATCACTAATTTATTCCTCTTTGAAAAATGACACGTTTTCCATCAATGGCACTCATCCTAAAATTTGCAAAAGATTATCGCTTCTGTGGGATGATTATATCCAGCGAGGTATTTAATTTTCGAAATAGAAGAAAAACAATAGAAAATTTTTGAAGAAGAAGGATGAGATTTCGACAAATCGGGAAAAGACAGCAGAATAAAAAAACAATAGCAGCAGTAGAATAAGGATCGTTTTTACTTTTTCCTGAACTTTTTCCTGAGTTAATGAAAAGAATTTTAAATAAAAATCACACTGCTTGGAAAATGAACCACTCCATCAAGCTATAGAAGCTAAAATCCTCATAAATTCCATATTATCTTTCCGTTTTCAGCGCAGAGCTCTTTACTGATATTAGCAAATTTCTTACTGCGAAGTATTTATGGAAGGAAGTTTATAAATGAGATCGTTTTGCTTTTTTATCCAATGTTTGATGGATGTTTTACTTTCAACTTCTGAATTAACTTTAAACTTAAAATTCAAACTTTTAAATAATCTTTCATTGGGCTCCAAATGCATGTTGTTTGTTTTTTTTTGCATTTTTTCTCTTCGAAAGATAACGAGCTAAACGATAATTTGAAGGAGCAAATATTATGTAAGCCTAATCTTTAATGCGCGAAATTAAGGGAATTAAAGCGTTGAAGGGTGAGGGGAAAGGAATTTCCTCAGCGGTCTTTTGAGCTCATTCCATACTTTCATCGTTTCGGCAGAATCAGTAAGTGATTTGTTTTAGGTGGTAGAAGATTTGACAACAACTCGTGTACTAACGGTTGAATATGTGGAGGGTATCCCTGTGGATAAATGCATCAATGAACCTCAAGAAGTACGTAACTATATCGCCGCTAAGTTCATCGAACTCTGCCTCAACGAAGTGTTTGTATGGCGATTCATGCAGGTAACATCTGATAACATGTAATCATACAAGTAACATCTGATCGACAGCTAATTCAGTAATACCTTCTCTACTTGTTCTCTAGAAACTCTTTTATGAATTGATAGTTTTCACTCAGATGTATTTAATTTTAGACGGATCCAAATTGGTCGAATTTTCTGTTCGGTCGTCATCCATCGAACGGTGAACCTCGATTAATACTTCTTGATTTTGGTGCATCACGCTCATATCCAAAGAGATTTGTCGATCAGTATATGCACATTATACGTGCTGCATATGATCATGATAGAGAAAAGGTTCGTCTTTATATTGGCTATCTAATATGATTTCACTCTTTAATTGAGTTGATTTATTGGTTAAGGCATCGCATAATATTGAATAAAATCTCTAATTTATTGCAAATGGCTTACAACCCTCAAAGAGAGAGAGACAGGTATTCGAGGAGGCTATTTCTCATATAAAAACTATGTTGGGGAGGGGGGGGGAGGGGGGCAGTGGTTGTAAATTTTTTAAACGTTCTATAAGAAGTGATTTTCAATTTTTATATCGGATGGGATGGTTGATTGAGGTGATGGTTGTTTCTGCTAAATTTTAAAAGGCAGATATTTATTCAAGGCGAGTGAGGATGTCGAAGGGATCTCCTCGGATAATGCGTTCTATAAACGTCAAGTTTAGAAGGAACCTTCTGAAATTACTTTTATTGAATATATTGAATATATTGAATAAATGAGCAGAAAAAATGGAAAGAAGCAATTTAATGTCAATCAGAGGTTTTTTTTTTGTAAATTTTCTAATTTAACATAGGAAAAGATTATTTCAATGTTGGAGTTATTTCTGTCTGAAATATTAAATTCTTTAAACAATCGTCAAGCTGTAAATATTGATATGAATTTGTATTATAAGTGAATTGTACATATAGAAAAATCAGTTTTGTTATTATTTGGCTTTGATGCTATTTGCAAAAGAATTTAAAATATTGAGAATGCATAACATTTCCATAATTGCAGTAATTGCATAAATTTATGAGCTTAATTGAGAGGAAATGATCGAAAAATTCGGAAATAAGAGAGAAAATTATAAGACCGGGAATTTCTATTTCCTTAATTCATTGATTGGAATGCTCTATATGGCTCACATTTATATTTGTGATGTTGTTTTCTTGTATCATATTAATCGAGTTATTACTTTCATTTGTTTCAGCTATTAAAGTACTCAAGAGAAATTGGCTTCTTAACTGGTTATGAATCAGAGGCACGTTATATTTATAGAAGTTGTTTTTTTGTTACTTTTATAATCTTATTATGAATTGCTTGTTGCGAATGTGGTTGGTATATGAAGGATTTTTTTTCTAATTTGATGAAAGATTGGAGAGGAGCGGTTGATTTTAGGAGGGAAGAAAGAATGGACTATTTTCGATTTGACGGAGGGAACGGTGCAATGATTTGGTTTTTTCATGGAATAGAAAAGAAATCAAAGGCCCAATCTAGGAGGGTTTGGAGATGCATATCGATGTATCATGACTGAGGGGATATCAGTGAAAAACTGTGGATATTGTTATGTTTTCTAGTTGCTTGATAAAGTAAGAGAGATCCTTTTGAGAGGAAATGTAATATTTATTTTATTTTCTTATAGATAATGGAAGATGCACATTGTGATTCAATATTGATTCTTGGTGAGACACTCGCCTCATCGAGTCCATACGATTTCTCTAAACAGGTTAGCGCTGCAAGAAATTGTTTCGTGGTTTGGAGCGTGGGATGAATTCAGTCTCGGGTGGATTGAAATGGTACTCGACCAGGACAAGGGTCGTATATCGCACCTAGGTTAAACCTAATTTTGACCTTAGCCTGGATGCGACAGGGATAGGGCTTAACTAATGTGCTTTTGATCGTTGTTGCAAATATGGTTTTCTTTCTTATTGCGAATAGGTTTTTAAAAGTTATAATAAGCGTGTTCATATTAAATTGTTTAGCTGAAAAATTTATAAATTTGATTTCCTTATAAGTTTCCCACTATTGGTTATTTTCTAAAGTTTTTATGTGATGCGAAAAAGAATGCCTCTCCGATGGGGGGAAATATGCTTTGATCCACTGAATTTATTATTTATGAACATCGATGGATAAAAGGAGTGATGTATATGCTGCATAGATGGAGCTCATTGGAGGATTGAAGGATTCACCAGGAAAGAGGAATATTGAAAAACGCGCTTGCTTGTAAACTTGCTTTATGAATAAGTATAGATAACAGTTAGGTGGAGTTCTCTGAAAAGGAACGGCTAAATTATAAGGAATTATTGGATTATTTATTTTAAAAAAACTCATTGTTTGTCTAACGTATCGTAAGATTGTTGCAACTGCAGTACTTAAAGTATTGCAATTGCAATATTTAACGTATTGCAATGATGATTGCATTATACGCATAGATCGCAATACTTCCTTACCGAATGATGGTCTAATTTAAAATTTCAGAATGTAACCAAGCGGATCCATAAGTTGTTACCAGTGATGTTGGAGCATCGTTTGAAATCACCACCGGAAGAAGTCTATTCTCTGCATAGAAAGCTCTCTGGCTCCTATTTATTGGCAGCTAAACTGAAAGCAGTTGTTTCCTGTGGGCAACTTTTCGAAAGAGTATACGATTCATATAAATTCGGCGAAGAAGGATTCGAAGATATCGATATTGACGAAGAACCTCAACGTGATGACGAACAAGGCAGTATCGCTTAATCGTATGCCAGGTAGAGTATGGCAGCCAAGGACTTTCTTATTATAGGTGTAGAATAGTTTTTTTATTGGGTTTAAAATAGGCTCCAAAACATTAGCTCCTTTCAATACTTATTCAGGAGTCAACATTTTTTTCGGTGGGGAGGGTGGATGAGGGGAGGGGACAAGATTCATTGAGTTTGCGACGTCCGAAGGCGAAACTCATACACGAAAATGGCTGTTGTCTAGAGGATATGTGTATTCAAGGGGGGAGGGGGGTTGGGGTGAGAATTACATTTATTTCAATATTGAGAATAAATTTTTATGTCTGTCTCAATATTTAGACAGATATGTTGTATTATTCAGCTTATAGAGTACGTGACGTAGAAAATTAACGTAGATTTTTTAGTGGATAATTATGATTGCCGATTATTAGAATTATTTTGTTTAGTTAGCATTCCTTTATTACGTTGGTGAAAATATTTTCTTTCGCCAATGTAGGTAAATTATTTTTTATCCATAATGTATTAATTTGTATATATTAGGCACGTTGAATTTTAGAATCGTTTTAGTCGTCTTTCATGGGAAAAACGTTGATAAAATGCTCTTCGAAGCTTATATTTGATGGGCCTTATTTGTTTGAATGGTCGATGTTATTATTACTGACATTTTATTACGGAAATAGCATTTTAATTAATGAGTGTGGACGGGGGTTCACTGTTGTATGCACTGGATTATCTATTACAGTGGGTAAGGAGCAAAGAGTTGGGGAGAGGGGGGAAGGGAGGGGCAAGGGAGGCAAGGGAACAGTAAGGTAGGGATGCACGAGGTAAGGGAAGACTGGTTTCAGGACTTAATGGAAATATGCAGAGATATGTTGCAGATCACTTGCTATCATCTTTGAGATAAATTTGAAGTTTTTCCCGAACTTTTTTCATTTCTGTGAAGTGATTAGTGAGAATGCACTTAAAGTTGCTTTATATTGCATGAGCGTTTGTGCAGTTGATGTCTTTTTTGTTTGGTATCATGAAAGGGTGAACATGAGTGCTGAATGTTGGTATGTGCTAAGTTTTGGTTAAGTCCGATCCGGTTGATGTTGCACCAGATTGACCGGTCCGGTTATATCCGAGCCGGTCGATGCTGTGCTAGAGTGATAGATATGGTTGAATCTGGTCTGGTCGATTTCGCACCGAATTGATGAGTATGGTTAATTTCTGTCCGGTCGATGTGTTGAACGGTCCGGTCGATGCCGCTCCTGACCGGCCAACCTTGTCGATGCTGCGTCCATCATTTCTTTTATAGGGAAATCATTGTTTACGCTAATTTTCGAGCAATTAAGAAGTGTTTTCGAGATTCAATCTTCATGAATAAAATTGTATCAATGCAATGTTATATTAACACTTGTCGTTTTGTTTGTATACTTTGTTAGATTGGCTCATATTCTATATCGATATATTATTATATTTCTGTTATTCAATTTTGATTGTTTTAAACTTCTTTGAAATAAAACGAAATGAGATTCGTATGAAATTGTTGATTAATTCCTTTTGAATATCATCACGTCGGAGATAATCGTTGCTGATTATTATGTCACATATCCAGATGATGGACTTTGCAGGAAAAATTGTTGACAATGGTAATCCTCCGATATGTTATAATATAAAGATTATTGTTGCACCTGTGTATTGTCGTACTCGAAACAGGCCAGGCTTTTCGGCGTACGCACTTACTGGATAGATGCATATAGACTCGGTCACAATTTATGGCTGCAACAGACGACAAGTTTCGAATATGCCACTCTCAAAGCGAGTATGGAACGAACTTTACTGAAGTTGGTGTGTTGCCACTTACGTTGCAACCAAAGAGCGCAAAAGCAAAGAAAAAGCTGCAGTTATCACCGCCGTCAGAAATTCGTTACGGCAGATGCAGCAGGGTGAAATCTTTGTAGGGGTTTGTCTAGCTAAGTTAGGGGAGAAATGATCTGCTCGACGTCAAGGATTGGGTGGTTGATTTCAGGATATTTCAGAAACAGGAAATATAGGATAGCTAGCGTTAGGCAGAAAAAATAAGTTGGAGATGCCGGCCGGGTATAAATATCCTCACTCAAAGCGGCCACAGATCAGAAAGTGAATGTAGCTTATTTCTGCAGGTGGTCTGGTTTGGTATTTACCGGGTTTGGTTAGAGGTAGTGGTCTGAAGGAGGTTTCTGAATATACGTTGCGCATTTTTATATTGCTTTGCTTAAATTTTCCATGAAAATATTATGGCAAAGATATGTATCATTTAAGTTTTTATGTCTCTCTTCACAGTGAAGTCGTATGATTTTATTTAGAGGAGGTTTAGTTCCCTTGAAGATTTGCTATAAATTGGTTTGAGTTCATTCGGTTTATACTATGTACCGTTTGTTTCATTAACGTACTGTCACTTCGTCGTCTACGGTTAATTGGATTTGTGGTTCAGTTTTTGGAAGTTTTCTAGTTTCGAGGGTTACTACTTTCCACTTTTATATTTCTCATTAATAAGAGAGCTTTAATCTGATGCATTGGCATTGAGATTTGAGAGTGGGAATGATGGCATCACCTCAGGATTGTTTTCACTCCCACATCATCATTGTAAATGGTTCAGGATGACTTAGGTGTAGAGGGGGGGGGGAATAGCGTCATATGGCAGTAATGGTGGATATGCATAGTTCACGCCTGTGTCATTGCTGCCTAGTTACATCTTATCTTTTCCTGGCACGTTCTATGACCCCGTACACAATTCCCTTCGACTTTAGCAGTTCCTAGTCTTGCAGTTTCCTTCGAAAAATATTGTCGTTTTGTTATGGTTAACGGTTCAACAGGTGGGCAAATTCTGATTCAGAGTAATCTGTGGAGCTAAAACTTTCATAGCATGAACACGCTGGAATCGAACTTAATCACTTCTTTCCCTCATCCCCTCCACCCTCCCTTCCCCCAGCTATTCCCACACGATCATACTGGTTAGACCCAATCGCAATTGCATTCTTCGTCGTGATCCGGATCAGGAGCGGATTTAGCCGAAGGCATCCCGAATTCACTCGCTAGCTTTTCTCTTAATTTTTTTCTTTCAAATGCAGTTTTTGGATTTTCCTTCATGTTTTTGCGTATTTTGAAAGTGAAGTAAAAAAATTCGTGCATATTTGCTAATTTTGTCGCAGTTAATTTCTAGGTATGCGGATACCTGCAACATTCTCTTTTCTTCTTTGGTGAAAAGATTCCACCCAGGGGAAAGTTTCCTATTTTAATATTGTTCTTTAGTAGTTCGATCTAATAAAAGAATCAAATACTCCACTCAATTTTTTTGATTGTATTGTTTTATGGAGTTCGAAGGAACATTTATCCTTGTACCTATGCATTCCTTCTTATCATATCACATAGATTCCTCCCCCTCTCTCCCTTCGATTCTGAATGCATTCACTTATAAAGACCACGTCATACGATCTTTACGCGGTGTGGTAACACCCATTGTAAACGTTAGCTCGCTTCTTTTTTTCCCGTATGTTTTCGCATCACATCACAAAATAAACCACCTAGGCGGTGTCTGTCTGTGTATGTGTCTGTCTATAGCGTCTTTCATTACAGCCTTCCAAATTGCCTAGAAAGGCATGAAATTTGCTGGATATGTTTTGATCTAGTTGAACTCATATGACTGGAATCATGCCCACTAGTTAATTTTTTTCGGTTACTTCTTTAGACTTTGAAGTTACAACATTGAATGACCAATATGAATTGAGATCAATTATTAGTAACCCATTTAAATGAGTTCGTTTTTTCTTGAATGAATTGATGCGTAGTGTTGTGACAGATTAGTGGTTGAAGAATAGCAGACAGCCGATTCATACTGCTCTTTGTCTCTTTATCTTATATAAGATTGGTAGATATGAATTTTGCAAATGTAAAGCGCATATCGAAATTTAATTTGTACCTTGATGGTATCGGTCATAATCATTTTAATTACTTCTATTTAACGCAACAGTTCTTTATTGGAGATAATATTGAAAGGGCATGTCAAGATAAACGTGATTCCAGTGTTGAGAAGCATATTCATTGGTTGATGCTCCATGACAAATGCGCCACTTTTAAGCGATCGTCACTTTACCGCCTATATTTTGATCTTTGCGTCGTTTTTTTAAATTTAACATTAGTAAGCATTAAAACTAGTTGCGTATCTATATTTGTGGATGAAGAATATATATTGCTGCAGTCTTCTTGATGCGTTTATTCAACGATGTGACATATAAATAGCAATGTTTTTACTGATAATTTTTAAATGTTTTATATTGGTGCAAAAATATTTTTTTGATTTAGTCATTTGTCGATGTATTTTTGCATTTTTATCATTTAAGCGACTTTTCTTCTTTATCTTTTTGAGTTATTTGCAAATCTTTTTTGCAGTCATGGATGTCATTATGGGAGAAGAAACAACATCTGATAATCCTCTTGCTGAAGATGCGCAAACAGATGAAAATGTCCTGGAAAGCAGCGCTGCTGAATCACACTCTCGACAGCTGTTACCGTCTACGGCAAAAGCTGATCCCGCGGACATCAGTTCAGCAACCGCATATGGTGGGACCCCATCGAATGTCTCGGAAGCACCAATGACAGCACCACCTATATCCCGAGGACCTATGACCCCACCTGGAGAGCCACTCGTTCCGACTCCTGGCTCATCAACTCCTCCACCATGCTCGATTGTCCCAACAGAGAGTTCAAAGTCTACTGCTTACCCACCGCAAAGTGTTGATTTTGGGACGACGCAGCAGAGTTCAATTTCTGTTGCTCCGACGAGGTCATCTGCCCCTGCAACTCCACCGGAAGGTCGTGGTCCCGATGCTTCACCTCCAATCTCTTCGTCTCCAAATTCTGCAACCACAAGGGTGGAGTCATATTCAGCGAGCCCTGCCGCATCTTTGTCGACCGTTTTGGTATCTCCTCAGTCTGCTACACTTTCGTCATCTACAGCTGCGGCATCAAACACAACACAAGTGACAAGCGCAGCACGAGTTGCCGAAAAGGTGACTGCACATCGCGATTCTGAGTGTGATTCAAACGGAGTCGAAATGAATAAAGCCAGCGATCATATTGATACAACTGCTAAAGGTTGGCTGTTTGTGTTGTGTTTCTTATCTCTGAGGATATTTATATCCGGAAGAATCTTTCCAACCATCCACCATTTTCTTTAGCATCAAAGAGATTGTCATTTGCGTAATTTCTATCATTTACCAATTTTCAGTCGTCCTTTGGCACTGATTATCACAAAGGAAATCGTTTATAGCAATTGCATTTTGCATTGATATGCTAAATCTTTGTTGAAGCAAGCGTGCGTATTGCTTTTTTTAAGTAAAAATGCGGGACTCTGGTGGTTTCAATGCAGCTAATGTAAGCTTATGCCTCATATAGCAGTTTTTTAATGTGTATTTAATGAGCGTGTTTTATTTGCTTCGAATTCAGCACTTTATTTTAAAAAAAAACTTTTTTTAAGCATTTTTCTTTTCTTGGCTTAACGAACTTAAGTTTGCTGTCACCAACTTTTGGAATCGTTTTATTTATTGAGAGTAATTTCTTGATGGGGAAATTTTTTACTTGATTTTATAATGCAATGTAATCTATAGTCTTGATCGAGGCATTTGATTTGAGTCAAAGAATGGATGGTTCTTCTATCTGTCGTAGAAATAGCACTGTTTCCATAATAAAAGACAATGTCTTAAATGTCTTTAGGAGGATAGAGGTCATTTGCATAAAGAGTAAATATGAGTTTTAGTAGTGTGTTGTACAGTAGATATTCTGGGTTTAATGAAAACCGATGTGTAAATATATTTGAGGTGAAAAGGTAACAGAGAGCCGCGAAGTGCATGATGCAAAACGAAAGTTTCGTGTCGTTGGATTGACATTCCCAGGCAAATGGATACATCACGAGAAACTGATGGAAATATTCGTAAAGAGTGAATCATTTCATATGTGGTTCGATAAACCGGAAAAAGGTTAGTTTTTAAGCGATCATTTAAAGGTATTTTATATCATTTTAATAGAACGTTATAGATCAGACAGTATGCGACTTATGTCGTAATGATCGATTGAGGTCAATCACGACCACATTTGGTCTGGTTCTATAATTTAAACAAATGCTGTGTGAATGAGGCATCCTTGGAGCTGTGTTGAGGTACAAAGAAAAGAGCAGTAGTGCTGTAGATAGAATTCTGCATCAAAGGAATCAAATAGAAAAATTTAGGCAAACGGAACTACAGATCAAAGGCAATGAATATGAATGAAGAATATTAGCAGCCGAGTGTATAAAAGTCTCTAAGCACTGTATTTTAGCGGGAGGTGTGAAGTCGGGTGGCGTTAGCGTTGTCTTTGAAAGTGCCGATGAAGCGAAGGCTGCATTTGCAAGTGTGCAGAAAATGTCTGTTGATGGCGCTTCGTTCAAACTTCAAGCATCCCGACATTTCTGTGAGTTTTGCTCTTATCTAATCATTGATAACGATGATATGATATGGTGTATCGCTTAGTGCAACTTTAATGTTTGCAAAATTAACTTCGTCAGACTTTGTATAAATGATAATGCTTTGGATATTCTCACTTGCAAATCATCAGTGATTTGTCAAAGGGGGATAAAGGGCTGATCGAAGTGCGGATATGGGAGTATAAGTTATGGTCGTTTTTAGATATTTTTTTGTTGATCTAGAATGTGTTCGGATGGAGCGAAACGCAGAAGAGTTGAGAAAGGAAAAAATACCTATGGAATTAATTGGAATGAGGAAATAGTAAAGCCTTGCACCCATATGTAGTTTGTCATTCGCTTATGTCATCTTAGCGCTGTTGACTCATTTTGATTATTATGACGGCAGTTCGGGTTGTTCGGCAATATAACAATTTAAGCTTTGGAATATTGAATTCGAGTCCATTAATGTCTTCTCGTGTATTTGATAGCAAAATATGGAGTTTGGGTTATAAAATATACCGTTACAGATGGTGGTGGTACATTGGGTGGCCCGAGTACCATCGGTTCACGTTCGCTTGCAGCGCCCTCATTGCCGTTCAGAGTAGACGTGAGTGAAGCGGACTCACCTCGACGACTTTACGCACTGCATTTGACTCCATCCACTGATCAGACGTTGCTTTCATCGATTCTTGGCAGCGAAAGCATCGAATCAATACGACTTGAGAACGATCCGATTGTGCCATCGGAAAGGCAAGCTGAGGTGAATGTTTCTCTTCATTTTGGCAAAGATCCGATATTTTATTTTCACACCGCCCTTGATTGATACAGTTTCTGAGTTTTTTAAAGTTTTAATAGGTTTTCGTCATTAAATTGTTCCACTCGCTTATTTTCAAATGACTTATGTGTTAAAGGTTAAATGTTCCCATATTTTTAGAAGGGATGAGTGCCTTATACTAAGAATTTTGGTAGCACTGTGATAAAGAGAACATCTTAATTGAAGCAGCAAGATGGCATTGAAACGTCGTTATTAGTACGCACTTTAAAATTTTGTACGTGACGCTTTAATGTGCTATAGCACAAACACACACTCTTTTAAACGTTTTTTACGTAGTCTTTTGGTATCTATTGCAGCTCTTTGAGTAGTTCATCAAAGAGAGGGTGTTTATTAAAGACGCTACTGTAGTTTAAGAGGGCTTTTACAAATTATTTATTATTGAGTGAAGTGTTGTAATTGGCGGATGTTTGCGATCAAGCGTTTATCCTTTGAAAGAGATGTTGAAATACTCGATTTAAATTTTGCAGATTGTTTTCCGAACAGCCGAAGAAGCAAACGATGCACGTATTGAACTCGCCGATGGTTTTGAAATAGATGAAGGTGATCGTCAATCCACAATGATGTATGCTTTTCATTATTCTATTTTTTAATATTCCTGTGAAAGAATATATTAGGAGATGACATTTTCAAAGACGATATTTCCTCAAGTCCTCTTTTTATGATTTAGGAAGGAGGCAGATTATTCCATTAAATGCTGCTTAAGCTGTTTAAGAGACGTTAAGAAGGGGAAGTAGTCAAGATCTTCCTTGATGTCTATCTCGCTTCTCCGGCGATGAGAGGATGCAGGAGCATTGGAGAACCAATGAAGCAAAATGTGTCCATCGCTCGTTGGCGATTCGATTGCAGATAAACGTACCCATTAGCAGTTTTATCTCATCCGGTGAATACATTAGTCGCAAACCGTTGTTGTAGTCATGCTTTTGTTGCAGGTTGTTAACTGCAGAGGAGTATCTTATGCATATGAAAAGTGGAAGTGAGAAGATGGCAACATCACAACGAACCGTGCGTCCATCCTCCTCACCAGTAAGTACGCCGCAGACGGTCACACAATCTCCATCGGCAAGTTTCGTGCCAACTCCTTCGATTACAGTGGAGGATGTGACCGTGCTCCTTCAGAAGGTAGGCAAATGTTGTTTCTTTTCTTATTGCATGTTGTTTTACGTATTGTCCTGTTTATGCTAATTTAGAAATGAAAATTCCTAACCGAGGATAGAGATTTTGACCGGTTCAATGTTATTGAGCCACATCATGTCCCCTTTGTCCCCTTCCCGTTCTGGTTTCCTGATTGTATTTAAATAGTGGCTGTTTGTTGTTTTTGCGAAAGCTACGTCAAATTTTAGTGTTTAATTTAGCTTTGGAAATTTCCAAATGGTTATTGGCAACTGCTCCTTCGAAGGGTTTTTCCTCACTTTTTTGTTGAGTTGTGAAGACGTTTGTGCGAATGCTTAACGAAACGATTTTCCGTTGGATATTGCAAAATCTATTTTTGTTGTGTTTTTTTAAATTTTGATTTCTCCATTCTTGTCTACTTGAAATTCCTATTTTTATACTGTTATTATTATCTTTATAGTTAGTGATTGTCTTGCTTTCGCTCTGTATTATTGAATCATTTCAAAGTAAGTAGCGCATGCATTTGTTGTTGTTTATGTAAAATTGCAATGAATAAAATTGACTGAATTTTGACAATATTTCAATTTATCACTTAATTTCCACATCTGTGGGAATCGAAATATCTGAAAATTGAAAGCTCTGTTCATATTGGAAACTATTATATGTTGGATGGTAAGTTTGCAACTTGTTAGGTGTTATGCATTATGTCATTAGCAAGCAACTATGCGGAAAAGGATGTGGAGGAAAAGATAGGGAGGGAATAAGTTGGAAACGCCGATCAATTTTCTACATTTCGGTTGGAATTGTTCTGATCATTTGATTATTGAGCTTGCTTTATTGGATAGGTTGTCTAGTTGCTTCGTTTTCCATTTCTCATGAATATTTAATTTTGATGAGTTCGATAATGTAGTATGCACTTACTGTTTACGCAGAACTGCTCAGCAAAAGAAGTTGTAATTTACCAGTATGAGGCGAAAGTTGACGCATAGATTACTAACTGGCAGCACGGATGGAAGCTCATGCGGTGATTTGCAGCATATTGAAGAGACACGAACAAATTGGGCCGAATTGAACGAGTTGGGAGAGCTGTGGAAATTATGCGATAATGTGAGTCGACAACGGAAGGGAATTCCCGACTCGATGTTGAAACCTGCTTTACTCAATGTTCTTGAACGACATCAACGAACATTGCTTGGACATTGGTTGCGGCAACATGTTGACGATCTCATTAAGTATATCTGCTTGATTTCACACTGTTTCATTTAATTATTCCTTCTTCATATAGCATTCTCAAAGAGTAAGTTAATGCGTGAATAGTTGGTCCAAGTTTGATTCGAATATGCGACTCTTAGTTTGCCAACTTGAAACTCTGCCCGCTGAGCTGTTAGGGATTTTCCATTTAGCTGGTTCCAATTTCTTTTATTTAAACTTCTTCGCTGCAATTGACCAACTATACGGAAGACTGGCTCTGTCGAGGACTGTTAAGGGGATTGTAGTTCAGTGATTTTTGAAACAATTAGTGGATGTCGCGTAGTTGTGTCACAGAAAAAGAATCGGATCTGAAACTTGCTGTCATTTTACAGTTTATTATATTTTCGATGAAAGGGTGTCATGTTCACAATTCCCACTGTTCTAATCTTTTTATGAAAACAATCAAACTTTGCTTAGATCGGTTCTTTGTGGTCTTTCCTAGCTCGATTTCTACTCCCAGTTATGATTTAATTAATCTGTCATAGCTGCATTGAAGCATCGCTTGCAGAATGTGGAAACGAGAAATACAGAATACGAAGTCGGCTCATCGCCCGACCGCCTATATAATGAGTGCGGCACCATAATCACCTCCTCGACGAATGTCTCCACATCGAAGTGAACCCAAAGAGACGAAGAGGCAAGCACTTAGGATGATGATGGGTATTGGTGCTGTGCTGAATACGGCTCGTTTAAAGTTGGCAACCGAAGAGGGAGAGCTCGATGTTGATGAGGATGAATATGGTTTGCTATACATAATATTTGTTCAGATTACGACCTGAAGGCATTACCATAAATTGCCACTCAGGTTTACATATTAAAGGAATTACTAAATTATTCGTTTGCAAATGCACGCCTTTTCTAAAGGTCGGATATGAATCTGAGGTGCAACTTCTAGAAGTAGAACGCCAGCCTGAGATCCGATCTTAAAAAATGGCTAGGCTGTACTTTAATGTATAAATTCACTCTCGGTGATGGAAGTGCGATTTGAGTGAGTAACACGATTGTAGTCGGACTTAAAAATAGTTGATTGTGTTCTTTTCTAATCTGCGATGCGTTTAATATGTGAATGTGAATAGAATGGCCACTCTTGCTGCGGCTTGGCTTATCTGCTGCATAAAATTTGCCCATTCTTAAGCATTGACGGGATGTAACAATAGTGCATATAACTAAGAACCTGAAACTTTATCATTGCCGAATGCTGTGTATCAGACTACCTCACTTCATTTAAACTATGTTTAAAGCAGCTTTGCCACAGTAGGGCAATCTAGGTCCACAGCTGAGGCTGGTCTTTACGGAGGGTTGGAATCGGAAAATTCAGCTTGACGTTTGTAATTCATTTCATTTTATTACTTCGAATTAATCGACTGACCATCATTTGAAAACTTCGTAGAGGGTAATGCACGTACAGCTGGCTGTCACTAAAGCTTGTGGAATTAAGAAGACTAAACTTTCATCGACACATTCATTCGCTATTGCTCGTAAAGATTTTTCTTGCTACAGAGTCTCATATTGACAACTTCTTTTGATAAATGGAGTTGCTGTAGGTAACCATTACATAGAAAAAATGATTTGAGGTAATTATACAATCGATGGACAGGCGTTAACCTTCGAGTCGTGGGCTGAAATCACGAAATCGACATCACCGAAAGCCGTTGAACCACAACCGAGGATATTGCCAGAGTACCGTAAGATAAGGTAAATGAGGTTTTCACTGTTTATGATACTACTTGTTCTCTTTGAACCGTTATTCCTTTTGATCCTCCCAAATTTGTAGCGATGGCATTTAGTCCGTATCGAAGTATGACGTATGGTATTGTTGCTGGTAATGTATTCTCCGTTATTTCGTGTTTTTTCGGTAAGTGCTGTTCTGAAGTTGTTGTTATTTTCGCCTCAAGAGTAGTTTAGGGATGTATTGTCTTGGTAGAGTGGTTTAGGTGGTCTGAGAGGATTTGGATTTGATTATTGTACGTGATTAAGTTATTTAGAAGTGGTTGGCAGTTGGTTCTCCTGATTTCTTTGCACTAGGCTTAGGTGGAGGGTTATTGCGGCATGTTTGTCGCGTTGTTGCTTGATGTTTCTTTTCTCAGTTGTTTCACTATTTAAGTTGTTTTACACTATGAAAGTTCTGTAAGTTGCATCCTTTTGTAGTAAATGAGACAGCGGGTAGTCACAACTGTAAGTATCACATTTTACTGTTCTTATCTTTGATGAAATATTGCACTTTTTTTCGAAGTAAACGTGTAATATTTTTCACGCTGATGCTTGAAACTAAAGTTTAAAACTAGAAACTCACTTCATTTCAGCTTGAATTATTTTTTTGTAGCTGGAAAAATATTTATATACCTAACTTTGCACTTGCTTAAATGTTTATATACCTAACTTTATCACTGGTCGGCAATTGCTTATTAAGAAATCAACGCAAGAAGGAGTTTCGCGAAAGGAAAATGGCTGAAACGAAAATGCACATGATGAGGGAGGCAGTGGAGCCAAGCAAGGAGCCAGAAGAGGTCGAGCAGCCAGAGGGATCAAAAGGGGTGGAAGCAGTTGATGAAGGCAGCGTTACCGAATCTGAGACACCCGAAAAGAAAAGAGAGGTTCCGATCTGCAATATACATATATTTTGTTTCTTCTTCATGCGAGCGTCTGTCTGCATTGACTGAGTCATTTTGAAATCTTTATGTAAGTCTTATAAAAAATATGTGCCAAACATGTGTATTTGTTTAAGTAGTTCTTTTTTGTCGTTCATTGATGTTGTTTTAAAAGCAAAATGAGTGAATAGATTACAATGTTCAGTGGAGTTTTGCTCCGGATTTCTTAAGAAAGGAGCTATGAACGTTGGAGTATTATTCGTAATCATTCACTTATTGTTTGAAGTGATAGTGGAGCATTGGCAGGTTTTTTAATGCTGCCTAATGAATTCAAAGAATCTGATTTTTCCAAGTCGCAGAATACTGATTATATTGATTCAGCTCAGATGTGTTGCTCGGGCGCTATTGACATCACTGTTAGGACATCGTTTGTTTGAAGAGTGAGATGAGAGCGATAAGTGCAAAAAACAGCGTAGGCTTGAGTTCCCGAACTTTCACCGGTAGCGGTTGATCGGGACTCGAATCTCGCTGTGGTGGTGCTTCCAGTTTTTGCTTATATTTTCGATCGTTACATTAGATATATTTAGTTTAGAGAATCGATGCTCAACTACACTTGTAATTGAGTATCGGTTGACTTGTTATTGGTTGTTCTTAATGACTTTTAGCCGTTGATCTCGATTGCAAGTGAGATATATTTTGCCAAGGTGATGTGTATTTTGAGCAGCGTTATACATCAGACATAAGCCTCATGTCTGCAGACATAAAAAGAACTTTTATTCTTTAGTAAGGGTCGAATAAGCTTATTACCAGCCTGCTGTGAGTCGAATAGTTCAAGGTGTTTAAGCCCATGCTTTAGCTTCATTCATTATGTGCATTTATGCGAAAATAATTGCTGGGATTGATGAATATGAAAAGATTTTTGCTGCCGAACAATAATTTGCTTTCTTGGGCTATTGGTTGTGAAAACATGTAAATAATGCTGAGTATTGCATGTATGAAAGCAAATAATGGTTGTTTTTCAGCTAGAAGAAGGGGAAATGTCTTCGGATAGTTCGTCCCCATCATCGCCATCCTCATCCTCCGATGATGACAATTCACAGCACACGTCTCGGGATCGACGTAGAAAGCGACGTACGCAGAAAAAGTTGGTTTTGTTTTTATTATTCGCTTTTATGCTTTACCGTATAGCATGTCTATTGATTACTTTTCTCGAGGAATTTGAATATTCACTAGGTGAAATTGTTTTTTGCACGATTTATAAAACCATGCATAGGGAAAAATATCGCAGTATTATTTGCCGATAGCGTTATTTGAATTTTTTTCAAAATAAGTTTTTTTTTAAAATTTGAAGTTGTTTAACAAGCTTTTTATAATTTTTTAATTTAAGCGTTGTTTATAATTCTAATAAGTTGTACTTTTCTATGCGATATCAAAAAATATTGCTTAGAGAGGTGGAGAGATGCATTGAGAAAGTTTTGGCTTGAACTTCGTCGTTACCATTGTTGGGATTGTAGCCTATATGAGTCCTTATGAGCATGCTTTCTGATAAGGTTGCAGCGAAGATGGATGATTGTTGATTCATAGGGATGCCATTAAAAATTCTCTTAAAATTATTGCAATGGCGATCGATAATCTGGATGCGCATATCTGTTTCATTAGATGTAGATGATATGATTTAAGTCAACAACGTTCTGGTTCGCAGTTCCCGCTAGGATCGCAGAGTCCACATTTCGAATCTCTCTTCAAGCAACTTTACGAGCATCGGCATAACCTTCTGAGGTCTCTCTCAGCAACACACAAACACGGCTTTGCTACCGTTTTAAATCAGGTTATTTATTCTTCTCCTTCTTCTACCCGTTTATGCTCAGAAACACCATTCCTGTTCAACAAATCATAGTGAAATGATTTCCTTTCTTATCGACAGCCAGCTCGACCCTCAATCGTTGGCTGAAATTATGACATAGCCCTTATATCTGGAAAGGGTTGAGGGGGGGGGGGGTGGTTATCTTATGACCGCGTTCAGTTGTTAGTACTGTTGGACTTTTATAACAAATATATTAGGTTAATTAGATTATTGTTTGAAATTGCTCCATATTGTAGATACTCTCATCGCCGCAAGGGATGACACATGCGCAACATGATCAGATGGCGGTCTTTATGCGTACCTTTTCTGCACACAATCTGCACGGCAAATAAGTGATCGACTTGTTTCATTGCTTCTGCCCATCGGTTTGAATGGTGCTGTCGAATTATGAAGGACGCAGCTGTTTTCATTTTAGAATGGTTCATCTGGCTGTATTGAGATCTAAAGCAGAGGGTTAAAAGTTGCAATTGCGGCCTAATGTTTATGTTTTACTAGGTTCGAAAACTTGGTCCTAGCGAAGAGCGAGAAATAAGGTGCCATATATTTGCTTTCGAAAAAGGATGGGAGGGGAGGTTAAGGTTTTATGTGAATTATTTCTGAAAGTTGGCTGCTATTTTAGTATACATATGATTATCAAATTTGTAATGTATTATTCTGTTAAAAAACTGTTTCTATTGATATTGCGGCATTGGGGAGTGAATGATTTTGTCGTAACATTAGTCATGATCTATGAAAAGCATTTCTCGTATTCCCTTGAAATGACTACTAAATATCAAAAATTTTTAGTTTCATATTAAGGCATGATTGGCTTGCTGTTTTAAATGCCGAGTTGTGTAAAGGAATTCTTTATGTGGAGTAGATTCATTCCACAAGCAGTTGAATTTATTAGTTTATATTGCAAACCTGTACCGTTCCATCAAGGAATTGTTGTAGATGGAAGCTGTAGGACCTAAACTTTTCAAGAAGTGAGCTGCAGTGGGCCAATAAATACGAATGAATTGGACATTGCGGAAACTTTCAAATAAACTCATCCAAAAACATTATTTTCGACACAATTCCATATCAAACAAGAGTGCATGTTCTGTCGATGAGTGAATGTGGCAAGTTGAGAGAGGATGTGAGTACATTTTTGTGTTGAGATTTGATGGGAGTAGTAAATTGAGACATTGATTCTAGTTGCATCGAATGTGTTTTGGTTGAAAATTTTCATCGTTTTTTTTCGAATTCATGACTTTTGAAGTGATTTTTTAATGTTTAATATAATCGATTGTTTTTTACTTTTTAGGTAAAATTTGAGAAATTAGATAGAAATGAAATTTTCGATGAATTTCGCAATACATTTATTGAAATTTAAAGTGGGATATAAAATGTTGTGTCGCATTCACTTGTTTTAGCGATTGATTGCGTTGTAATTTTTCATTCGGTTGGTAGGTTATCGTTATCACTTTTGATAAATTGTTGTGTTTATTAGCCCACGTGCTTTTATGTTTACTGTATTTGTTTTAAAGTTGTGTGTGGTCGATGTTGCGCAACCAACGGAAATGCGTTTTTTTTAAGTTGATTATATTTGAGCGTGATATTGTTCCAGATGGGACGGTAGAATACTTAGAAACCTCGATCGAGTATCATGTGTTTTGAGCGTTGATCATAATGCGCGCTTTTTGAATAACGCAAGAAAAATGTGGTTTTCGAAACTGCTTCATTTAAATGTTAATTAATTATATCTTCACCTCTTTCATACGAATGCATGCAAAACGACGATTGTATGACTTATATGTACGTGCAATTTCAATTTGTTTTTAGAGTATTTCTCTTGTAATTTTTATTAAAAAAATTGAGTTGGAATTTTGTATCATTTGCGGTTTGGTGCATCGAAAGAGAGGAACTGGGAGGAGGGGGAAGCATTGTATCATTGGAATCATGTATTTATGGAGTGAATACTTGTTAACGTCTAGCATATATCTTCCGGAATTTTTTTTGTTTGATTATATAGGCGTTCATCCTGCAGTTGCATTTTCATCCTCCAGTTATCAAGTACCTCATAATTTCCCTTCCCTTACCTTCCCATCTACTCTCCTCTCTTCCACTATAAATTCTTGAATATGTTTATGTTTGTTTTATTGCCATCTTTTTGAGTAATACATATTGATTGATTGCACTGTTGTTTTGTTGTGAATAAATGTTTTCACTGAGTGACCGAGACGTCGTATGATTTGCTTCATTCAATAACGTACGGATACAACGATCCTTACTTTGTAGTATTTAACATTTATTGATGATAGACCCATTTTTGGGGATGAGAAATGTAGACGCTCCGGAGTGCCTTCGCGATTGTGAAGTGCTTCTGTGTAAGGGTTAGCTTCCCTTGGATCGTCTAGTCGTCCAGGTCTCCTTGAGGTCTGCACCTTCTGTCGAAGTACTATCGAGTAAACTGCGGTACGGCACAGCTGTAAGGGTGAACGGTTTATCTCACTTATACAGTAACGTAACAAATAAGTAGGGACTCGTCCACAAGGATGGCTTCGATCGTCTGCGCGGTCCCATAGTCGTACCCGGCGAACTCCACGCCGCCGCTGAGTTCATCACTGCCACATGTAGGCTCATTCAGCATTATGAACAATCCAGCAGCTGGAATGAATATATAGCGTATCATCCCCTTTGCATTCTAAGGATGCTGCCTCAGGATGGTCTCGCCACGTGTAATGAGGGATCGTTTGATCTGTCTCTATGATATCTCTGCTATACTTTGCAAGAGGTCTATGGCGGATTGGTCTGCCTTGCATCTTTTCCTTTGTCTTATTTTTGTCGATTAATACGGTATAGGTGTATATCATTTGTCACACATATATAATCCGTTATCGATCATCCATTTGGTGATAGCATATAAGAGCATCAACGTGTGACGAAAAGGAAGTTTTCTTATAAAATGTTAGAGGGTCTTTTCTTTTTTACAAGTTGGACGGGAAAGGGGACATGGGAGGAAGGGGGAGGTCATTAAAGATTTTTTTGTTGAAGAAATTCCCTTGAGTCATGGGGCGTCGATTTGCATTCGTTATTGGTAGAGGGGAGGAGGAGGGGAACACCATCAGATGGGAACACAATGCTAAGCATTTGCATCGTCAGCTAAACGATAGCTTTATCGAATTCGCTCGGTTTTTTTTTTTTCTATGCAAGACTCGATAGCGGTTTTTCTTATCGTCAAGAGTCAAGTTGCTTGATAGGAGGTTGAAATTTCCGGAGTCAGTGAATATTTCTTAAAAGATTCATCGGAGCTGATGTTTGTTTTCAAAAGGAGCGATTTTTTAATCATTTTCCTTGTTTCATCCATTCTGCACTTTCGTTAATTTAGCAACCAAATGTAAGAATTAAATTGTGTCAATGAGTTGTTTAAAGATCAATTATTTTTATTTCAGTTAAATTTTGTTCCTCGTTCGAACGAATATATTAATTTAATATTAATTTACACTAATATATTGATTTTTAATATTGATTTAAGAAGGCAACTCTTTTCAATGTTCCCAACCTCCTTCCTAAAAGCCCAACTGCGTCGACAAATATTTTTAAAGTTCACCTATTCACCCGATATGCATAACATTTTGCTGTAATTGCACTAATGCTGGTAGGCCTTTTTGCATCATCATATAAAGTGAAGGAATGGGAGGAAGTCGGCTTGGCATTTACGTTTTTTTATTGAAAATTGGAGATTGAATCCGATAAAAGTGGTCTTATCTCGCTAAATAGCACATAATCTAATGACCATTTCGATGTTTCTAATGTAATAGAGCATATTCGTCAGTGATTGTTGCGTTTTGAATATTTCCTTATGTGAGTTATGCAAACATGTTGCTTTTGAAGATGCATCTTCAGGAGATGGCGGATGCGAGTAGTCCAGTATTATCGCAGATTTTGAGAAAGCGTCGTCTCGACGATTTGAAGAGTGCTGGTGTTGGAAGATGTGGCCCTCCTCCGAAGGATTTTGCGATACCAACCCACTACTTTGAATCTGCAAAGCTTACCCAGCAGTTGCTTGTCCTTCACGAAAATTTCCCACAATTGGCTGCTGCAGTTCTGTCAATGGTGGAAAAGAATCTTTCACAGGATGAGGTAAGTCCGCTGATCTTTAATTATGTGCTGTTGATGGGACGTTAATTAGTTGTTTGGCCATTTTTTCACTAGTAGAACTCGTCGTAGAACCTGGGACTCAGCTCGCAGGACTTGTAGGAAGATTTCAGCTTACCCGGAAGGGTTGGATTTGACGGAAAATGGACGTGAAGGAAAATTTATGCTTAGTGACGCTTATGGGTGAGGAGGGCTAAATTGGAAGGTGTATCGTTTTTAAGGAAATTTTTGTGGAGGAAATCTCCGAAGAGGGGAGCTGAATTTGACAGCAAAAAGGAATTTTTTTCGATAGGCAGTGGTGATTTTCCTACATAGTGCATTCTGCAATGTGTTCAAGAAGTGGTGAAATTTTTCTGGACCCGTCAAACTGCAAACCTAGGAAGGGGGTTGGAGTATTGATGATCGCCATAATAGTGGACCGAAAAGTTCAGGAGCGGGAGCTTAAATTACTATTTGTCTTTGCTGCAATGTTGTTTTTATCGGCTGTACTTTTGGTATCAGATAAAAATAGTTGTTTTGAGTGTCAACTTATAAAAGGTATATTTCCAATGAAATTTATTAGTGAGCTTGTTGAAGTTTAATGCTTGAGATCGGTAAATTGGAAATGCAAGGACTCAAGGCTGAATCGTGCTCAGAGGCTCAAATTACCACCGAAGAGGAATGGCTGCGCATTGAGGAGAAGATTTCACCGTTATGTCCTCTCTTAATGCCTTCGATTGCAAAGTTAACTCGTGTGCCCATTGTACATACCCTTCCAAACGCCGAAAATGATGCACAGGTCAAATGTTCATTATCTCTTCACTTCTATTATTCAAATTGCATAAGATGAAGCATTGAGGTAGTGAGGTTTTGTTATATATATATATATATATATATATTGAGGCGTGCGCAGAGGAGGAGGGAAGATTAGTTTGAGACAGTATGAAGCAGTAATGTCTAGGAACCCTCCGGTTTTAAAATAGTAAACTTACGTATTTTCGAATCTTTTTTCGAACTTGCGCTCGGTAGATTTCGTCCGTTTGGACCCAGTTTTACTTTCTTATCCACTTCTAATTAAGTAACTGTATATTTGTAAAACCGAGTGGTCCGAATTGTTTAACTAAATATAAACACTTGAATTGAATTGAACTTACAATTGAATTCAAATCAGTAATTAAATTCTTCCTTCGAAAACCAAGTGAAAAAAGTTGTATTTATGCAGGATGCGAATATCGCTGCAATGGGGCGATGCCAGGTGGTACGAACTTCTCTGGGCGAACGAGCTGTGTGCGGTATTATTGATAATCGATTTGTTGTTGTCGGTGAGAACTGAATTGCTTCACAATTCTATCTTACTTTGAATACCGCTAGGTTTTTGCCTATGACGTCATAAGAAAGGCTTGGTTTCATTAAGCTTGAAATCTAGGAATCTATAATACAAGGTGTTGAACACATTATGCATCTATAGCAAGGCTATCGCAAAAATTTTATCTCCCTCGATTTGAATATTTCCTGTTGCATATCGATTGTTTATCAATTATTTAACCCGTCATGAATATTGCAGTGATTTTACGTTGGCATCATTATTCTAGTTAATTTATTTCGTAACCAGCCTACTTCTGAATCATTAATTAGTAATTACGCATATTTTAATATAAGAAGTTTAATTTAAGAAGTCATTTTTTAAATAAAGATTTGAGATATTTTTAGAAATATTTCTTTTCCATAAGTATTTCACTTAAAATTTTAGCTTCTTCAGAAGTTCGTATTTGCCAACAAATTTTATTCCTCACACGTAAATTAAAATTTCGCATCCAATGAACGTCTTTTTTTCTTTGTAAAGAATAAATTGTTAAGCTTTTGTACATATTACGGGCGTATATGAGAACGTGAGCTACAAGAAGCTAAATGAAAACAATATTAAATCGTTGTCTTTCCGGTTGAAATATTCGAGAGGCAACACGGCACGCTTAGATTAGTAGAAAATAATCTATATTGCGATATACACTAGTTTCTGCGCTCAAATTTTTTTCTTCATTTTAAGCCATATAAAGATAGTTGCATTCACCTGTCAAATCTTTTTTCGCGTTCACATGAAGCTTTTTGATGCTCTCTAGCTCCACAGCTACGATTGTTTACAATTCTTTAAGCTATAACTGGTTAAGTGACTCTTGTTGATGTCCATTTGTTTGCTGCATTTTATACTTTTTCAGGTCATGACAATGGGCAAATATGTGTGGCGCAACTTCCCGATGGAACATATCGCCCAAAGCCACCGATGATGGCGAATAGTGTACGGCGTGTCTTATTGAATGCTCCACTCAAGAATTCTCCTTCCGCGGGCAGGTGACTGTTATTTCATTTCTCAAGCATTTATTTCGGATTAAATTAAGCTTAATTGAACAAATATTAAAATTTTAATACGAGGAATTTCTTTTTATGGAGTTTTTCACTACTGTTATAGTTGAGCTGAGGCATACTCTCACTAGCAATAATAGGATCGAACTTTACAGATTGGGTTGAGATGAAGCAATTGAAAGTTATCATTCTTTGTCTAAAGGGGCCAGTGAATTCATTGCGACGAGTTGCCTCTTATCGCTGCAATCGTTGATTTTAGGAGTTATTTTTGCATACATAGCGAATCAGTATACGATGTGAAGGCATTCGGAGAAGAAGAGGCATTTTATGTGTCTTGTGGAGGCGATGGATTAGTATCATTGTGGATGGCGGATAACGGAAATGAAGTGATGCGATATTCGGCTAGTGCCGATGCAATATTTCGTATAGCAATTCCATCATGCAATCGCAATCCTGAAGTATTGGTGACCGCAGGTGCTGATGGGATGGCACGTCTTTTCCGTATCGACCAACCAATTTCATTGAGAGGATATCCGCATGAGGGTGCTGTTATTGCGATCTCACTTAACTCGGCAGGTTCGTTTTTTTATATTTTGGATTTTTATTAGTGAATTAATTACGATTTACGGTCATCATGTAACCTATTGTAGAAGTGTTCTTCGAATCGAGGCTGTCTAAGAATGTCGATTCTTATGAGAGCGTAAATGGATCTAAAAGCTCTTGCTGCTTCAGATTACTGCTTATATTATGTATTGCTGGAATGAGCATTGATAGGAACAGTCGCTCTTTGACTGCCGATTATTTTTTATATCTCTTATCCTTTTTATATATGCTATCATATTATGTACGATATAAATGAATAATGAAATATAATACCCCCAAGATTTTGGTTAAATAGTTCGCTGGGGGAATTTTTAAAAGTTTCTCATAATTTTCGCGGAGTATAACAACAGTATTCAACATTTGAGACGTATTAAAGCAACTTTTTAATGTTTTAGCTTACGAGAAGCAGTTTGTTACGGGGAACTTTTTTTGTTGCCAATATATTTGGGATAAGGGGGAGAGGCATTGTTCGAGGTAATATGGCATTCTTATGAGAAAAATAAGCCGTTTTCGATAAATTCTTTAGTTTTTCTTGTCCCATTTTCTTTTTTTCTCTATAAAGACGTCTACTATCTGAAAATAAATAAATTTGTTATTTTTGTAATGTAAGTTTTTGCTCAATGAAATATAGTGTAATGTGCATTCGTCTAATTTTGTATTATTTTTTATGTTAAACGTTTCTTTTTAAAAGGGATAAGGGTGTTTATGGAACGGCTACGGTTGCGATCGACTACGGTCGCGTTCACTCGAGTTCCTGAAGATCTTCCAAGTAGTGTTGAGCGATGGCCGAAATTCTTAGAGGATGGTGATATTTCGTAAAGGCGGAATAGGTGGGCTGTCGAAGGCTTCAAAGTTGCAATAATTGTCCTAGGTGGCAAGAGGTAGCGAACAAAGATCTTTGGAATTTCCCAAAAATGGGAAGTGGGAATTCTGGAGTAGTTAAAAAATAAGGGACGAAAAAGGTAACCCCTTTCTTTTGATGATATCAGAATTTCAAAGATTTTGAACACAGGAGTTGCTATTTCTGATCGCCAAAATCTGAGCATTTGCCATGCAAGACCATTCCCGAGTTGTCAGTATCGCGAACGTGATTTCTTTAGGGAACAGTGTTTTGACGAGTTGCCACAGCGAAAAGCAGATTCGTCTATGGGATATAAAAAGCGCATTACCGCAACGCATATTCGGTCCCATCGACTCACAAGCACTTTTCGTCAATTTTATTGGTTCTTTTTTAAAACTTAATTCTTTTCATCATTCTCCTATCTTATCTTCATTTTGATCTTTCTTATCATATATTCCCGTCATTTATTTTTTACGCATTTTTATTTCTTTATCTGTTTCTTTACCTTTATTTACTTGTTATCATTTTCATTTCCATTGATCCTGTTGTGAAGTTATTCTTCGTTTAAAAAAACGGTCGAAGAGTTATAAACAAATACTTGAGTTGCACAGGGGGAGGGGAAGGGAGAGGAGGGAAGAATAAGGTTCTCATTCTTGATGATCTCTTCTGTTAGAAATGTGGGATTAGTGTTCGAAACTGCTTAATATTTCGAAGATTTTCAAAATGAGTGGAATAAACGGGTGAGAAATATGCGCCATAAATTACGATATTTATAGGTGAAGTACTAGAATTAGTCTCCAAATTTGACGAAGGCTGCGCCTTCCCAGGCACATTGCTCTGCGTCGATCCGGCTTTATCCGTGAGATAAGATTGCCAAGTAGCGGTTGAGGGAAGCGCTGTATGGGTTGTGCGTGAAGAAGCCTGGACAGGCCGTTTTAAAGGAGGAAATCAAATGACTGGATGAGGCCACACATCACCACCAATTTATGGCCACAATCGATCATGTGGCCACTTTTAATCACTTCATTTGCTCCACGTAGGCCGTACCTGAGCTTGTAGTTGCGTGTGTGCCCGAGTTTGGATCCAGAAAAGTTTGACTTTATGAAGCGGTTTTGCTGCGGAGATGTTTCGAATGATGTGTTAAATGGTCGGAATTCATAAAATTTTGAATGTTTTATGGGGGAAGGCGAGGTTTTTGTAGCCTTTTAAATTTTCGCAGATTGAAGCATCAACTTAGAATTTCCCAGATTTGTGAGATTTTTTTTTTTTTAAATTTTCAAGATGGATTGAGCTTTATTGAGGTGGAGCTAACTTCTCTTCTCAGAGGATAGAGAAAAGAGAGGCGAGATATTTAAGCAGGGGGTTTTATTCGAGAGGACATATTGTCCAGACCTTCGTCTAATTTCTCGAACATCCTGTCCTTTCATTGTTTTACTCTCTTATGAGGATACACTTGAACAGAAGTGTGGTATTGTCTTAGACATGTAAAACCTAGTAAATACTTGGAGTTATCCTGATCCAGTTAGTTTCGATCTGTTTCACCTCTCTGATTGCTTATGCAATATTTCAGGAGAAGATCTGATCGTGGCTGTAACCGAATCTTCAACGCTTTACATGTGGGAATTAGGTGCTGATCGTCGGCTGCTCGTTTCAACTGAGGTGTTGGATGGTGAACGATGTACGACGATGTGTGTTAATGGTGGCTTATTAGCGTTGGGCAGTTCGCTTGGAAAACTTGAACTTTATCGCAGTGGTGTATTATGGCAAAGGTCTCTTTATTGAAAATTATCTTCGCAGTTTTTAGCTTAAATTTAATCACTAGGAAGTATGATTATTAGAATATTTGGATTTGAGTTCGTTACAAATAACATTTTTGTTACAGGAAATATCATCGAAGATTTATTGTTTCATAGTTTTTCTTATTTCATGCAATATTGAAGTTTTGTGCAAATATAAGCAAATGACAGGGTATATGCTATTTTGTTTGCATTTATCTTTTCACAGCGGGTTTTGAGGTTTATTTGAAGCAGACAATTATATTTTATATTCCTTTTATCGGTTCACTTCTTACTTATGACTACGGAGGTAAACAAATATATAACTATATAGATAGGAGATATCGATGTAGGAGCATTGATGTTGAATGTAGATTTGATAGGTCAGATGTCAAAGAATACATCAAATACTATCAAAGAATATCGAGTGCTACTGCCCCTGTAGAGTGTTCATTCACGTCATCCTTTAATTTTGAGGCAATCCTTTTTTTTTTGCATTCTTATAGATAGTGTCTATTGTGTGTCTTATAGATGTCTATAGATAATGTCTTATAGATAGTTTGAGGCAATCCTATAGATAGCTACTGCCCCTGTAGAGTGTCTATTGTGCGTTCATTTGTCATAGACCAAGCAGAATGAAATTTTAGAGGGAAGGGGAAGGAGTGTCGCTGTTCCTTATATCGATAGTAATTTTTTATGGGATGGGGCAAAATGAGTGAAAACACGTTTTGAAACTTATAGGAAATATTCCAGAAAATTGCGTAATGGGCGATATATAAACTCTCTGAACTATACGAAACGAAGTTAAGAACATTATAGCTAATAAAGTTTTTCGAGAAATTTCCTCCACATAGTTTTGAAGAGTGTTTCCCCACATACCTAAAGCGAGAACTATCAGAAGAGAGTCGTAAAGAAATTAGATTGCTGCAAAATACGTTGAAAATTTAAAAAAAAGTAAAATTATTTCTGCAAGTAAACGTCTTAAGTAAAATCATCCGAAACACTAAATCGCCGTACACGTTAATAGGCGTTTGTTCCAATCACATAAATGTCCATATTTACTGCGAAGAGAAAATTTTCTTCCACTCCATTCTGACTTCATTTTATTTACTTCTTTCTTTAACTACATTAACGCGGAAGTTAATCTAAAATGGATGCTTTAAGCAGTATAAGTTAAATAATTGTACAAATTAAATCCCGGTAGGTTTTTAAATGAATTTTATAATTAATTTCAGGTTCGATAGCGTTAATGGTCGTGTATTGGATTTCCATCGAAAGCTTGACAGTTCCGAGTGGATAGCATTACTTTCGTAAGTGGAAATTAATGTGTGAGGTCGACCTCGTTTATAATGCAAATCTGATGACGGGTACATTGCATTTTTTCACTTATTATCTACGATTCTGCCTATAATTAAGTTATTTTCTTTTTTCATCAATCGATCGTTGTATAATTGCATCGAATACCCTCAGGCAAATTGTTTCATTCGTTGAATATACTTTCACTCTTTTGCAATAGTAATAGCTGCGTTTTTGAATTTATTCAACATCCAGTTCTTGTTTAGTTCGAATTCTCTTCCGATTCAATATTTTTGTCAGTTCGACTGTAAAGGCGTTTTGTTTGCCGATAGACGTTTGGATATGGTGGTGATGGTGAAAGGACATTGCTTAGGTGTTCGGCTTAGTTGCTTAAGCAATGACTTGCTGCCTTATATATTGCACAACGGTATACTTCGACCTTGACCCTTTATGTGAGTGAGCTTATGCTATATGACTTGTGTGGCCACGTTAATTTTAGGTTATTTACGTAATTTTAGGTTTATTTGCTAATATCTTTTATATTGTTGTTCAAGGCTTTCCATTGGCACTCTGTGTTTATTTATAATCGGTGGTGCGTTATTATTTCTCTAATTTGTATTTTTTTCTATGGTGATCACCGCTGAGTCATTTTATCACTTCTTATATGTCAGTTTTGCATTTCTGCTAGGGGATTTGCACAAGGATTCGGGAGGAAGAGTGTAGTTAGAGGTTCCAGAGCATTTGCGGAGCATTTTTACTTCCTTTTGGTCTGATTGATGGAATTGTAAAAAAACACATATCCTATCGTCGCTTAATGTTTGTACTTGTTTTCGGAATATTTAGTCAGTTGGTCTAATGACTAATTTATGAAAGCGTATCTCTTATTGGCCTATTGATCTAAGAAACGTTTAACGACAGAAGCGCCAATGGGGTGGCGTATCGTTGGACCTTTATGCACTATTTGTTGGATAGCTTGATCGTCACCATTCGATAGGCTGTATATTTGCAGTAACAATTATGGTTCGATTGATTTCTTTTTTGATCATTTAAGCAATAAGAGCGCATTAAAAAAAAATTCTACACAGCTATTGTTAAACCGTTGCAATTTACGTAGCTCAAAAGATTTGGGCGAAGACTGTGATCGGCTTGCCGATCAATGCTTCTGTTGGATTACGTTATTGTCAGCGATTCGAAATACATAACACCTCTCGCCGGCTTCAGTCTAGTTCCGTCACCTACTGCATGAGGAGTAGCGTCTTGCAGCCTCGAATCCCCTCATTGAAATTTTGAAGATGAGTTTCTGATGAAGTTTTGCATAAGGCAAATAAATTGACGCTGTCCAAAATTTGCATACTTAAAATGTTTGTTGGTTTGCTAGCTGTATGTTTATATGCATTTCATTGTTTATTGTGCGTGATGTTGAGTCGGTTGCTTTTATTCTCCACGATATTACTGATCTCAAATGAAGGAATGGCGAAGGTGATCGTTGTGGAACCCTCTTTAGGACTGCGGCAAGTAGTAGCACTTTTAAACATGTACGTTGTTCACTTTTTTCAATTGAATTCAATTCAATTGATATTCTTTTGTGTCGATTTAGATGAATAGTGCAATTGTCTATTGTTTGTTATTGTTAAAAAGAAAGAAATAGAAGTGAAAATTAGAAAAGCGATAAATTTTTCGCAAAGAAAAATAATGGAAGCCTAAAGTATATCAGTTGGATGCCTTCGTTTCTCTCATACTTTTTTCTTCCTTTTTTTGATACCTTAACATGAGTATGTTCACATGATCAGCAATAATCTAATGTAAAAGAGTAAGGGAAATTATTGATTTTTTTCATAAATAATATTTCTCTTTTTTGAGATAATGCGTCTTTTTTGTGAATAAAATATTTTGCTATAAGTTTCTCTATTTTATGTGAATGAGGGAATATATTTTATCAACAAAATCAACATTTTCACCCATCTTCAATACATTATGATAGAAAACTATAGTGTTCCGTCGGAAGTTGTTTTTGTTACTGCAGTAAGAGTTGTTCTACGTTTAATATTAAATATAGTCAAAGAATTGGCTCAAAGCAATTTGCTAGTTGTATCCACTGTCCTATAGGAAGGTAGTGTTGGGCTGTTGCTGATAGTTCCTAGGATAGAGTTGAATATGGGTGAAATTGGCCAGATTAGAGCAGTGAGGCAGCAGATTTGCAGGTAAGTACTACTTCAGTATACGGTTTGAAAAATGGCTCTGTTGTCTTTGTTATAGGATTATCGGTAGGTAGAAAGGTGTTTACATAGCACAGTCGTTTAAGGTGCCAGATATGTAGACTGAACGTTGTTAGGGAGTTTGTAACAATTGAAAGGTTCGTGTTTTTATCGTTATCGGTGGCCTGAACCTGTTGAACAAATTAGAATGCCGCCTTCAGTCCTAAATTGATTTCATAGGATGTTTAAACGAGTGACAGGTGATGGGGTTGAGGTAATAGAATGAAAAGTCCTCTTGCCATCAACGTAGTGGCCGGTGATATTTATGAGTAAAACTTTAGGTTGCGACTTTAGGTCTCGCATTTGTGGAAGTCTTCTTTCGCCAAACTTAGTTTCAACCATTGTTGTGTTCAGCGGACACTGAATTATTTGCCTGCTTTCCATCTTTTCAAGCTTGAAATCTGGATGATCTGTAAAATTGTTGGAAACCCCGATAGTTGACTTCAAGATGTTGACTGCAGGAATGGATTCGCTTCGTTCTGCGAGGGGCCAAGGTCAGAAGGAAAAGGTGCCTATGTCATTTTTCGAAGTTAGGATCACTAGATGCCTGTACATTTTTTCTAAGCATGGGAAGTCAGGAGTCGTAGACTTGGATTTTACTGAAGTCGGAATCACCTCATTGATGAGTCACTTATCACGTGTTGTTGACTTGCTTTATTCACAAAAGTGATTTCAGTGTTGGAGAAGAAAGTAAAGAAGTGAGGAAATGTAGAGAAGCACAAGCATCAATTGAGCTGCTCTCTAATAAACCGAAACTCCGTATTACGACTGTTGAGGTTGAGAGCAGCTGTACACGAGTTCTAAACGATGAAGAATTTTGTGTTGAATGTCGGATCAGTCCAACGCAATACTTGATCCCATTAAAACCATTAAAGGTTATTTGTCATTAGTTATCTATATGAAAGCTAGTGTTAGAAGTTCATTTATCCTTATTTTATACCTTCTTCTTTTTTTGTATGTGGAAGGTACATTAATATATTAGCAAGAAGATGACTAAATAAATAAATATATGTGTGGATTTACCTATTTTTTCCTTTTATTTTTTAAATGTATCTTGTTGTCTTATCTATTGCTTATTGATCCGATCGCGCGAATTTACTATAATTTCTAGGATTTTATCGATACGATACGCGTGAATGAAGCATGTCGTTATATCGACGTGAATCTATTTAATTAGAGAGAGTAATAGATTGATCCGATAATAGCACAAAAAAGTCAATTCACTTATTACTTTTATAGATTGGTGCAGAAGAAGGAAAGGATATCTACAGTAAAGTATGCAATCTATTGAGAATTGAATTTGACACCACTGACGTTGAAAATTCCCTAGAACATTTGATCACATTCATTGTGGAATGCGATGCTTACTCATTGGTACGCTTCACTTTTTCAGCACTATTTCTGCAATAAAGCGTTGATTGCACTAGTTGTGCATTGCTTGGGTGACGTCGAGTATAAGACCGAGAACGTTAATTGATGTTGATAATGCGATGTTTAACTAAGTGATAGCTTAATGAGGGAAGAAGGAGAGAGAAGGGGGGGGGGTGGCTGAGGAGCGATGGAACCTTCTCCTCGTCGATCATAAACAGAAGGATGGTTTCCTAACGGGAAATTCCGAGGACTGGAACATTTATCACTGCAATATTGAAAAAGCGGCGGCATTGACGCTATATATGTGAACGACACAAAATTCAAACCGGCAGACAACGTCAGTAAGTATATGAAATTAGTAGAGAATTGTTGAAATCGTATCTATTCAACGCTTATTGTGTAAACATTATGTGAGTGATCATAGGCACAAGGTATAACGGGCAGTTGGTTGCAACAAGATAGGATTTAATTAAGGTGATTAAGGTTCTGTTTCGTTTATTGCTGTCACTTTAGACAATAAAGGTTCTATTTCTTTTATTGTCGTCAGTTCACTTATCACATTAGCCCAAATTAGACTTGCGATACTACCATCCTAGAAGTTTAGGCCAGAGGTATCAGGCTCCTTTTGAAGTATACTTGGAGTAATACTCTTCCATTGCTTAAATAGGACTGAACATGATTACTTCTGATCACTATCTTACTAAGTAGCAGATTTGAAAATGATCGCCGAAATCATTCGTAATGCTTCATTATTACCCGAATATCACCTCGTTCTTACATTTATAGTCAATAACGATAGAAGAAACAACTCATACGACATTAACGGAGTCGGGCAGCACAGCTCCAGCAACCACGACTTTAGCCATCATTTCTACAGCAATTGCTACAACAGCTGTGTTCACAACCACGGTCACAAGTAGGACCACAACGGCGGTCACAACCACGGCCACAAGCAGGGTCACAACGATGGTGAGAACCGCGGTCGCAAGCACGGTTACAAGTGTGGTTACGAGCACGGTCACGAGTACAGTCACAAACACGTTCAAAGGCTCGGTTATAAGTATAGTCACAAATGCGGTCACATCAAGTTCAATCACGGCTACTAGCTCGATCTCAACAGCTATTGTTGCAACAAAAGAGCCAAAAGACGCTTCAACCGAATTTCGTAAGTAATGAGCTGCTCGGTGTTTTTTCTCATTTAATCATTTTTTGAAATCAGAGAAGTGACCACAACTTTTGACCTTCGCTATGCTTTGCAATTTAACAATGATATTTTACAGCATTGGTCACTAATGATCAACTAGTGAGTTACCTACACAGAAAAAGGTAGTCATTTGGGTGTTCTGGTGAATTACCATTATAATGGATCTTTTTGCGGTGAAATTATATGGATTTTTGTATATTTCAATTGATGCAGACATGAGTTATAGTTTTGCGCAAAAGGCACAATCCAAATCACACTCGAATAAATCACTAATGGTAAATATCACTCAATGTGAATTGAAAAATCTTTTAGGAGCTTGATGACGATAAGCATTTGAAGGAGTGGTGGTCATTTCCTTTAATCATTTAATTGTTTGTTTATTTATTTGTTTGTTTGCTTGTTTGTTTATTTATTTATTTATTTGTTTGTTTATTTAAAGATAGTTTAATTATAACTATGCCAATTTAGGCGATGTAAAAATACTTTGAAATATATGGAAAAATTAAAGATTTTCTTATGAAATTGAAGTCATTATTTGAAGAGATTTATGATCAAAAGTTTCGAGAACGAAGATGTAAAAATATTCGAATGCATCATTCTGAAAATTTTCTTTGGTACTTCTTTTTTTTGCTTTTATTCAGAATTTAAAAAAATTAAGACTATAATGAAAATACGACCAGTATGAATCAGACGATAAACTCATTATTGCTATCCACAAGAGATGAAGGTGAGCTCTTAGCTTTCTTACTACAGTTTTGGATTTTTTCACTGTAACTGAAGTTTTCATCATTTTAATTGAGCTCTCGAATAAAGTTTCGATTAGTCTTTCGGTCATTTTAGCCGTCGGAAATAGAGCGTTTTGCCAACTTTACCGCCGTTCTCTTCTGAGAAATATTAAAATGAGATTTTTCTTTGTTTAAGCATTTTCTTACATTTGCAACTATTTTCTATGGATACGTTTTTTTTTTCAAATGAAACTATTCTCTCATAATCGATTATCAATGCCCAAAATATGTTGAAATATTTTTGTATAAATATTTTTGATTTTAATTCCTTATGATATTTTATTATTGAAAAAAAAGCAACAATTATCGAAATTTGCAAGGGCGGACATGTGAGGAAACGTTTGATTCAACGCATTTAAGAGTTTCTTCAAAAATACCCTTACATTGTTGTTCGATCACAAGATCACTCAAATTGCTTTCGTTGAACAATTCGTACATTTGGAGCAATACGAACGCTTCATTCAGAACTATTTTCTGGTTCAGAGGGTTTTCTAGTTTAAGAGGAGGCATGAAACGTTAAGAACGCTAGATGATGAGCATCCTTTAGAAGAGCTCGCTCAGAACGAGTTTTCATATGGAATTAAAAGACTAGGAGAGGAAATCTCTCAGGAAGCTTCGTGCACTCGTCTATTAGGCAACAAAGAACTAGTATAAACCAATAATAGCGTTTGTAAGTCTCGATGAATTTCAAAACGGTGGTAGTTAAGAAGTGCTTGTATTTTCGGTTAGGGAATTGATTGCATAATGAATACGTTATGGGATTGCTGACTAAGAATGGTTTCTGTGGTGCAATGAAAGGCTATCAAATATCCATCTTTCCAGGTTAGCGCTGTGCACGTATAAATTGAATTGCCATAAGGACGATTTTTATTGAAATTTGAGAAGTCTCGCTTTTTAACAGCTAAATAATATTAGCATTAGTGCCGAAGCCTGCATGAAACGCTTTCTTTTTCGAAGAAATATTAAAATCAGCATATTGATCGTTGATTTTTCAGAATTTCTAAGAGTAGATGTCGACAAGATGCAAGAATTTGTAGATGATGTGGAATGCTCAGAATCGAAGTCAAAACGAAGCCCCACAAATAAATTCGGTCTCTTTTCATTGTTTAATTCGATCTTTTTCTTATAAGTGATCAATGTGTCGACCACTTACCGTTGAAAGCCAACGAGTTATTGAATCTCCAATGGTGAGCAACGAAGAAAAAATTGCACGACACAGAAAAAAAGCAATTGATTCGCTTCGCAGTCACAATGCCCGGCAATCTGCTGTTGGACGTCTGTTGTGGGCTGTATGCGTCGATCGAGTAGAGCCCATCTTTCGTCTTTCCGAATACGACTCGTGCCTACGCTTCTCCGCTTCTGGTTAATCGTTAGCATAATAAACCTATGACTTGATCTGGACCACTCTTATATGTCTCTCACGTCTCCTTCTCTATGGACGACTGCCAACTGCTGAAGCACTGTTCACTTTAATGTATTGTGACTGTCTGTGGACGCAATAGCGCGAATTCCATCTCCAGGTATGTCGCCTGTCAACTGCCAATTGTCTCACAATACCTTGGGGTTGGGTGTTGCAACCTCCTCTGCGTTTTTTTTTGCACTTTGCGGGTTTGCTCAAGCAGTTTCCAAGGTAGGAGAGACTGCTTTGCCAATTTCGTAACTATTTATGCTGCTCAACTTTGCTAATCTTGTCTTAATTTTTCCTTTTCCCACTCGAATGAATCCTCTCTTTCGTCAAAAACTTTCACAGTTTTTGTCATTTTGCGACGAGGGAAATAACGATTGAGCTGATTTTTAGTAGAGCGGGATGGCTGAATTATCGAAAAATCGAAGTTCCAATAAATATTGTTCCGCGTTCTTTTTAATTCCATCTCTCCTCGTGCTAGTCGTAGTTTAAAACGTTTAATTACACTTGAGGAATTATCAGTCGTTTTCTGTTGTTCATTTTAATAGGTGAACCTATAACGTGTGACATAGACTTGCTCATGTGAAGATGTTTTAAATTTTTTCTTCATGTTTCCTAGAGACCATTATTCAACACTCAAATAAGGCTATCGAATTGCTACTCCCCATTGATGTATAAACAGCTGCTCATGGCAGAATGATTGCCTTCGCTCTAAGTTCTCGAATATTACAATGTTGTATTTATAATAATTCCAATGTTTTAAATCGAACTATTATCAATGAGATACCAAATACTGAATTTGCTAGTAATTTCTTTTTCCCTTAAACGATTTTGTTATTTATGGAAAAACTTATTGAGTTAGCTTGGCCTTTTGATTGAAAACGACATTCCGAATCCTTTATTCTTAATCGATATAACGGACGAATAAAAGAAAGGCAGTGACGGTGTGGCGGAGTGTTGGAATAAAGACTTGTAACCTCAAGGCTTTCACAGTTATTCACATTCCGCCGAATCAGCCGCCCTTCTTCCCCCTCCTCAAGCACTCATACCTTTATAGCCGTATTTCAATATTTCAATCCAGGACTTATTGCTTTGTGGAAAAGGAAAGAGTAGATGAACTGAAGGAATCACTTCATGTTTCAGCTAGAGAACGTGGCTTTATCACCGTGATGACGATATACAGTTTCACGATTTGCTGTTTGGTGTTCCTGAATATTGCGATCATTGTTTTCAAATACGGATGTAAACCATTCCGTATCACTCCATATCGTCCCCGAAAGGTAAGCAACTCAACTCCAATACCTCTTATGAAATTTATCTTATTGTAAAGACGCATTCACGATTATGAAGCGTCCATCCGATTACTGCAATGCCTTATCGTTAGTGAGTTGTTATGCTGAGAACACGTTTCTTTACGAGTAGACGACCGTGCAGATGAAGTTTCACATGGTTTGTACGGAACGTTAATGAAACTCAGACGGTTACAAAGATATTGTTTCAATGGCCAGCTTTGTAGTTTTGAACAAAGGAAGCTGCGAGCATGATAGTCTGACCGAACCTAGCCAACTCGACCTCTCCCTCTCTTTAAAAAGAAGTGTTCGCGAATTTCAACATTTTGAGGGAGTAGTTTTGCAATGAGACGGTAGACAAGTATTGGAAGGAATTTACAATTTCAGTAATTTGTGTAGAACGGACGAAAATGAAAGTTTCTGACGTCTTTGTCACTTTCTGTTCACTGCAACCATTGCTTGCGGGCGACGGAGATGGCACGCTGATTGACAGTTTTACAGCTAAATTTCAATTCCAGTAGATAAAAAATGATCTCCGGCAGTTTATCAATTAATGAGCCAGGAAATCTTGGCGAAGATTTTGTAAGAGAAATGAGGGGGAAACAGACTGCAGATCCATACGTGATTCGAATATGCTTCTGTCATTGCGAATCTGCCGTCTACCCAGTTACAGTGATATTTGTGGCTTCACATTCGATTTGTTACACGTTGAATTCAGAAGTTACATTCACGAAACCCATTTAGGGCACTCTACCCTTTCAATCAACTGTTATTTAGGTAATATAGATAAATAGTCGAGAGGCGTTGAAGTGTTTAGATTGCTAATGATGCTAAGCGGTATAAACCACTGCAAGATCCATCATGAGCTGCTAATGACAGCTCAGCTTCCTTCGAATTTATGCTATCGTGGCATGCAGTTGCGTCTCGGTTGATTTATTTTCAGATAAACAGAATAAAGTTATAAATCAAAGGCAACCTCGTTGACGTTTTTAGAAAGTGCCGAAGAAGCCATCTTACGTATATACGCGTATGCACATTCATTAGTGCTGTACAACTTCATATCTCTATAGTTACTATGCTATTTGCATTGCTATATGTGATTGCTGCATTTTCACAAGACTTTATGCTCTAAATGCTCATGCGCGTCCGTATATATGTGTGTGTCCATTTGTTCCCGTATTTGAGTTTTGAATTAGTCGAATTCTCTTTAACAGTCTTGGCCCACTGGATTTGCAATTACAGTAGGATTTCATTTACAAATCCAGCCATCAATTATTTACTTAATCACCAGGAACGGTATATCCGGAAGATCGAGCCCGTTACACAATTTGCCGTGAATATTGTATGGATTCTCATTAGTTACTTGTATATATGAGAAATGTTTTCAATAGTTTGGTGGTAGAGACTTGATGCTCTTCAACCCTTCTTATTGCGAAATCAGAAATGTTCCATAAGGGCATTTATAAAAGACGATCTACAAACTTTGTTCCGTTGTCTTATTTGCAATAAAATTTATTATTATATCACAACTTTGCATCACCATCTGTATTCTCTTTTGAAATGGACTCCATTTTAGCTCTCTAAAATAAGCCAGGAAAGTTGATCGCTGAGAATTCACTAGAGGTTTGTTGCAATGTCTTTCATATGGTCATGATTTTCGTAGCGTGGTCATTGGTTATGTTAAAGGCAATTTTCGATTTCGTTCAGCCGATAAAGTGCGAAGCTTCTAGTGCATTAAGGAAGTAAAGGAATCAACAGAAAAGTCCAACTTGTTGTCTTGTTCGCGGAGCTATCCCACTTTACTTAAGATATTGTTTCAATGCACACAACAAGTCTGACACATACGTTAAATGAACCTTGAATCCATACCTTTTGCTTGCCGAGCAGATCCTCTCATTGACAGAGTAAATTGTGCATAGATCATACAATACAGGAATAAGTGCAAAAGTGGATAAAAGCCGCCTTGACAATTCGAGTCGTCACTTCACCCACGCAAGGTGGGATGGTTGTACACTGAATTCCTGTACGATTGACAGTGAACGTTGACGCAGGTACAGTTATAGTTGAAATTAAGAATACTTTTATGTCTACAGATGTAACTATGTTGGATATAAAAGTAAGCACCATAGATAAAGTAGATCAATTTTGCGCATCAGGCTTGCTTTGATATCTGTTTTTCATTCCGTTTATAGTCTGCTTATCGATTGCCTCAAGATGATTTTAATGGGTAACTTTAAGCATTCAAAGGATAAAGAATCATCCGAGGCGTATGAATATGAAAAGGGATAAGGATTTCACGAGGTGAATACTATTATTTCAAGAAACTATAACTTCCTTTATAAGTTTGACTTATAGCGTCCACAACAATCTTCTAAAGCCAATTTTGTTATTGGCACGTATATAAGATTCAGCAAAAGCTATGATAAATGCGGCTTCCGGATAACCGATTGAAGTCTGCAGCCATCGTACACCCACGATGGTTGCACTCGAGAAGGTAATGGGCAACTTACATTTCCACTGTTGGCTTCTATCGAAATAAGCGATTCCCATACAATTAATTCAGTGAAAATAGTGAAATTTATTTATAACACGGTTTCTGCGGCAGATAAGATTTAAAATGGTTGCTTATCTTCGCCGGACTTATAGGACCACATGGTTTACTAAAGATAATGACGATATATTGCACTTTATTAAATAAGCCACTGCCTGAAGGTATGGTCGGCGTTCGCTTAATCGACCAGCCGTTTCATGCCGCACAGAGAACAAATTTATGAAGTCGGCTTTAAATTTTTGTCCCAGCTCCTTTCATGTGTTTCTGCCAACCATCCAATCATATTTCCAATACTTTTAAACAAGGGAAATCTCCGAGAAAATCCCTCAAAATCTTCAGTCATCCCTTCTTGACCAGCCCAAGAAAAAAGGACCGACGGAGACCTGACTGTACGTATTTCATCGCGTAGATGAATCACGCACGGCCGGGAAAGCAATGAAATGGGTCTGGAATTGAAATCTAGGATACAGACATACTGAACGAATTTCGCACCTGTTACTTTCCTAGTCTATGAGTTAAATCTACGAAATATGCAAGTGGACGGACAGACACATGCACCACACCTGCATGTATGACGTCTTTGTAATGGACTTTGCAAAAACGGAATTCCGCCAAGTTGCTGAAGGAAGCAAATGAAAAATCATTCATTGTTCTCCTATTGGACGGAACTTTCGCTGATCCATCAAATTTCACTTCCCATTAAAATTTATACCCAAAAAACTTATTAATAAAGTGGTAATCTTGTTAAATTAGTATGTATAAAATAAAAATAAAATACAAAATAAAAGACCCATTCACTTCCGATCACGATTGCAACATTGTGTGAAAGTTTTTTCTCACACTTATGCATTTATTCATAAAATACAAGGTGTATAAAACGAGTAACAGAGATCACTAAACAATAAAAACTACAAAAAATGGTGAACATATTAATTTTGCAACATTTACAAAGCGTTTATATGCAACTCATTTTGAATTCGTTGATTTGATTCATACTGCACGAAGTCGTTCGTCGATTTCTGCTGTTAATCCTTTCAGATTTTCATATTGTTCTCGAGAGAGACTTATTCCTTTACGACCTGGTTTCACCTCTCCACTTCCCTAAAATACAAATGAAGCTAATCGTTTCGCATTAAATACTGCTACTAAGCCCTATCTAAGTGCATTCCAGTTTTCACGGACAGGCATAGGTGTAAGAAGCTTAAGCGTAAAAAGTAAATGCCTCCTGCAGGTTTATTTGCCTTCAAAAGCAAAAATCGGAAATTCACTATTCTTTTGTTCGAAAAAATGCTACTTATTTAGAATTTACGTTAGAATTTTGCAACGCCACACGACTTCGCCTTTTTACTTAAGATCATACAATATTAGGGTCTCCAAAAAATTTTGAAAACAAACCTTTCTTCTTACTGAAATATTCGAACGTCATCTCTTAGGCATGCAGACCCAGTTTTTAAGGAAACATCTGTTAAGAACAGCCTTACCTAAATGCAACCTATTCTCAGTGAATAGCTCTGAGTTGTTTCTATAAGATATATAATAGTATTCTATAAAGGGCTATTCTATAATAAAACAATAGCGAACCTTATCTTCATAGTACTCTCGAATATCGATGAGTGCTTTTCCCTTAAATGATCGCACAGTCACGAAACGCATTTTCCCAAGCTCAAGCATCTGAAATAAATAACTCCAACTTACGTATCTCATCAATGAATGACATTTCCCTTATACATGTGCAAATAAATTGTCTTCCGCTCCATTTTAACTTTTTTTCTGCCGCTAACGTACAAATTATTAGGAAACATCAGTATAGGTAGATCGAGATTGTACTCTATGAAGACAGCACATGCAGACGGCTATACTATATAGATGGATTGCTGCACACATCCAAATGCAGAAAACCGGAAAGGAAAACAGTTCAGCTTTCTTTTGAGTGACCGCATTACCTTTAACCGGAAGTTTTTCATTTTCTTCCACGTCATCAGATGGCCTTACATTCCTCCAGATCATCAGATGGCCTTTATTGTGCTCGATATGCTCATTCCTGCAACGTCTGTTAGCAAGGATACAACGGTGAAAAACTCACTTCGTCGCCATCGGCATTTTTAAGTAGTTTGGCTCCTTCCTTTGCCTTCTTCACTGGTGTCTTATCGATCACTCCTTCGTCCGACGAACTTTCCTCCTGAGAAAGGAAATTAAACTTGCAAAAAAACGAGAAGAAAACAACACTACAAAAGGAGGCGCCCGGCAACATTTTATTACCTCTTTATTAAGCTTATCATTGCATTTATCGTTCCCAGGTAAACACAGAGCAAACTGGCATTAAGTTTTATTGACCAAGAAAGAAATCGACGAGTGAATTCTAAGGTTCGATTAAAAACAAATAAATCAATAAAGACGAAACTATAAAACGAAGGAACTCCTCTGAAGTTTGTGGTAAATCATATTATGCATAACAAGGCTGAGGTCAAACGAACCAAAGCTCACTACCACATCAACATACAAGGTCTTTCTAGTGTTATACTCATTGCAATAAATTTACTATTCAAGAAAACTCTTGCTCGAACCATCATATCAAATGGAACGTGCAATTAACATTATAATTGCTTATGCTTATCTATCAGCCTACTTATTTGCATATTTATTTAGCGTTCGCATAATCGTTCGATCACTGAATTACAAACGAACGGTTTAAAAGAAGATGAAAAGGCAAGGTCATCAGCGCCAATTTAGCTTGTGAGCTACAAAAAAAAAAAAAAACAAAAACAGAAAACACGACGCTCATAACGAAAGCATAATTCTGGCCATGGGAAAGACAGCATGGTCAAACCTCCTTTTCATTAGCTTCAACGAAACTATGCCAAAAACAAAGCATATAACCACGGCCATATCTCCTTTCCATCTTCACCGAATTTGCACAAATACACCTTCACATCCTCTCTCTCCCACTAAAAAAAGCTAAAGATCGAAACATCAAATAATGAAAATCCTAACCTTCTTATTTCGTTTCTTTGTTGACTTATCACCAACATCCCTTTTCTTTTTGCCTTTCTTTTCTTCAATCGAACTGTCAGAATCCGACATGTTAATGCCGACAACACCTCAAAAGAATGCGATCAACTCCATTCGAAAGAAAAAGTGATTAGAGCGCGTAAACATTGTGCGAATTTAACATATCTCAAAGAGGATTTATAAGGAAGGGATGACGAGTAAAAAAGTATAAACCAGGCCCGATTGCTCACCCTTGCCCCACCTCCAATCCAGACGGTTTTATGAAAAAAGAGTGGTTGATTTTGCAAGTTGACATAATTTTTTATCGATGAAAAAGAGAATGAAAAATTCACATTTCTTGGCGAGTTTTCCCTAAAACATTTCCCAAAATCTATCCCACCAACACTTTAAAACGATTTTCAAAAATATGCAAATTCTTGCGCATGCTTTTCGTACCATTGTGAACCACTCGCTGAAAAGCTCAAAATTAACGAACGTCCTCCCATCCAGTGAAAATTTTAGGCTTGAAAACTAAAACGAGGAATCAATCCCATCAGGAAGTCACCTAAGGATGAAGGACACCATCTCATGAATAAAATATGACGCTCTTCAAAAAATTAAGTGCAAATAAATTGGCAAGCATTCTTATCGTCAACAATTCATCGGTGGAGGGATTTCGGGAACTGTTATGTGTCCTTTAAAACTTAGGAGCTTTAACACCGCGAATCCCCCTTGATTCAAGATAAGATACAGTGAGGATCAAGAGTGAGTTGTCTTCGGCTTGTCACAAAGCATCGTCCCGGCATCTACACGCTTCAAACTTCCAATCGCCGATTGTGAAAACGACCGAACAAGTATATGAAGAAATAGGAGTAGTATACTGTACGGGTTGATAAGCCACGATCGTATATAGCTGAGAACTGCAGCCATCCGACTGCTAAAGAAATGCTCCCCATTACCCTTTCACTTCATAAAAACCATGTTTGCACCTGTTTTAAAAATTATTTCGGCGAAGACCCAATAAACAGTGAATAAAAACTGACATAGATATCCACCGATCCCTTCAAAGCACAAATGGAAAGCCGGGAACCGAATCACAAAGCGAACATAACTATTTTACGCTAAAACCCATACAGCGTAAACATTACAACTACAAGGTGCATAGCTTTGCGATGCAGCACCACAGAAGCAGCGTTACATTTAGTCTGACTTAGCTCCTCTTTCAGCCTTTCTCAAATCTAAGTTTCGCTCAAGCTAAAAAATTGCGGTTTTTATGGTTTTATAATTTTCTTAATATGGATGAATAAAGAAGCCCCTTTGTTCCTCTTCGTCTAAACGGCCAAATTCTAATCTCCCAATGGCTTAGAATTAAACGTTGATTTAAAAGCACTAGAGGCTGATCGTTTAGCTATAATCTAGGGTCAGACTTCGAATTCAATCCACATTAAGTCTAATGAATTTGCCATTTCCAACCTTCAAGAAAGATCAGAAAAGCGCACAATACACAGCGTCAAATAACCTACACCACTTGGGATGCATCAAAAACATAGCAAAGCAATTGAAGATACGTTCTACAATAAAATTAAACGTTTTTTTTAAACTCAAATATCTATATAATCTGAGAAGCAAATTTTAGACGAATGTCCGACACTCATATACATTTCGACGATGCAGCATATTTTATGATACGGACTAAGCCGTCGACAATGAGCAATGAATAAAGAGATCCTTATTTTGTTTTAGACTCATGAAGCGCAAATTTATTCACATGATAAAATAAATAAAATTCATTCCACTATGATCACCTTTCAACATAGAGAATAAAATAGGTGTCAAGGTATGCTTTGCGGCTCTCATGGTATGCATCTCCAGTGACTCAGCTTAGCAGATCAACCGATTACATAAATATTCAAGCAAAAAAACGGTATTATCGTTCGACAAACGATAAGCGTTTTCCAAAGAAACCAACCGACTGCACAAATTAAAAGCACAAAAATATCAATTTAACAACTGCCTATGTAGTAAGAAGTACCATACATAAACAATAACAGCTTTTATCTTCTATGTTCTCCTCTTCCCCTCTCAGATGCAGAAAAATATTCAAAAGACAGTTCCATCTACACCCTAATAAACCAAAGAATTGCCATAAATTGCTTGCTAGTGAAGTAGGCGAAAACAAGAACTAAAGAAAAGGCAATTCTTTCAGCTCAGTAGATTCCTTTCCGTGAAAAGTATTCCTCTATAAGTGCTTGAAGACTGCCTCGTTTTTCAATCAAACAAGAAACGAACTATTTGTAAATGCAAAATTGAAATCCAAAAAAAAAAATTTAGTGAATTATGCTCGCCCATCTCATGAAACCTTTTAATCTTCCCCTTCCTATCCCACTCTAAAGAATCTTCCACTCCCATAAGCACAATCCAAACAATGAACTCTCACAATCAACAATAAAACAAAAACATCGAATTAAATTAAAATAACACTAAATAATAGAGAAGTCTCGGGAAATCATTAGTTGATAAATTTGCGTTCTTCACCACGAATAAGTAACTCTCCATTTGGTTGCTTCACTCTTCTTTCATCACGCATTCCTACACGTTGAAAATTATTCTCACCGCATTGCTGAAAAATATAATATTTCAGTGTTACAATAAAATTACACTTTCCATACTCTTACACTATGCATCACAGCGAATAAAAATGCGTACGAAGGCGATATCCAAAATAAGTTTGCAAAAACAAATTTATTTTTCGCATGTATATAGCTGAAACCTAGGAATGGGGTTAAGCTAACCCAATAACACATATAACCAATTCATAAGTGTTTTGAAAGGCAAGCCCATCATCGAATCGCTTTCACTGATTGTGATATCGCCGATTAACAGTGCTCTCCGTTAGCAACAACAATTTCCCACAAAAAGATAGCCCGTACTGGAGCAAAGAGATCTGCTGTGATCTATGTAGAACAATAATTCAAATCACAATTTTCTATCGAAATTGGAAATGTTTATTTTATCAGCTAAGAGCGATGCACACAATTCAACATTTCATTTCCATCAATAGATTAAATTTAGCATAAAGAATATTCAAATATCGTATAGACGATTTCTGTTGAGAACAGCAATCGCCTCAAGATGGCAATAATAATTTTAGAAGCGCAAAACCTAAAGATTTGATTATTTTTTTAATGACGCAATTAAGAAAGAAGATGACTTAACCTTCTCTTTCAACTCTTTTAACACCATATCGTTTAATTACAATGAGTGCTAATTGAGAAAATAGAAATTCTTATAACAAACCAGCACTAAAAGTTCCTCCTTTGACGAGCATCGATCGCAACGTCTAAACCCGGACTTTATCACGAAATCCACAATAGTTTCGCATAAAAACAAGCCAAAAACAATACTAAATAAATAAATAAATAAATAAATAAAATAAATAAATAAATAAATAAATAAATAAACGCTTTAACGAAAAATGATGCAAAATCAGAGAAGACATATACCGTGCATGCTTTAATAGGCATAAGCTCATAGCAGATCGTTCTCTTTGTACATGCACGACAACGGAAGAAACGACGATCGGCCTTATGTCGTATTACCGCATGCCCATTCGAGAGGCAATAATCGCTTTGACGGTGCCATGTATATTGACACTAAAAAGAACCACATCCTCATTCGGTTGATAGAAAATAGCCTGTGAATAACGGTTAAAAGCACCATATTAAAATTAGTTAGGATAAAATCCTGATAAATAAACAAGCAAATAAATAAACAAATTAAGCAAAAAAAAAAATGATTTCATGTCAATCATATTACTATGAAATAATATCATACAAAATTGAAGTCGAAAAGCAGAAATCCTTATATAAATTGTTGAGTTCATCTTGAGGAAAGAATATATTATGATACAAACCCTTTTGCAAGTAATCACATCACAATTCTTGACTTCCAATGTCCCCGTCATATAAGTCTCTACTTTCTCCTGCTGTTCCATCGTATTGAAGTATGATGTCTCGCGAGCCAAATCGTCCTACAAATATATGACCGTTAACAGTGATAAATCATCTCAAAACGAATGCTGAAATATGCAAAATGAGCTGGCAGGATACCCGTTTTCGTGATCCCTCCACCTTATAATCAATCTTACAAGTTAATAATAAGTAATGAATATGTGAAACAATGCCTTAATATTTCAACCGACTGCTCCTGTCAGTCCTTCACGAAGGATATCTCTTCTCGTGATCCGAACAATCAAAAAAGAAAAGCCCAATCAATGTAAAATATATGCAAATTTTCGCCACGTTTGAATGAACAAATATGAAGTTGACAGATTAATGTGAAAGAAAACGAACAGTCCCACTTATGGTTTAAAATATACCCGCAAAAAATTATTGGTCGCCGTTTCAATGGTTAGCAGGTTGAAACAATCAAAGAGATAACTGGAAAGGAAACACACACAAACGTGACGTCATTATATGCCTACCATAAACGAAAATTTGCATAAGTGTATAAAAAACAGCGCAATAATTCAAAACGAAAGAGTAACGAACGAACAACAAAAGACTGGGAATCAACTAATCGAAGATCACGTACGATAATCACATACTACGAAAATATTTTCTTAAACAAATTAGTGAGCAGCTAAACCCGCGATACAGGCCAACAACTCCCTCGCATAAATCCACAAATCCTTGTAAAATACTGCTCAAGCATATATCCATCCACAAATCCGATCGTGATCTGTAAAATTTTCACATACGCACTTACTCCTTTCTACTTTAAAATCTATATAGAGAAGAAATCTTCGATTCTCGAAATTCTTCAAAGTTTTTTCCCTTTTGAAAGTGACAAGATATCAGTGTACCTGATTTAGCTCGTTCTCATGTGTGCTCTTTCTGTTGATCATTGCGCGCAATTCGTCATTGCTGAACTTCCTCTTATTCGTCGCTGACTCACTGGCCTCATTCACTTCAGAAGGGCTTCTCGAAAGCTCACATGTTTCAGTGGAATTGACGACTGTCGAACTTCCTGTTGACGATCCTTCTCTTTGAGTATTACCGATTCTTCCTAAAGTATTTTGTAACAATTCAACTACCAAAGTACGATTTCATACAGCAACCACTTGCTAAGCACTAAAGATCCTCTCCTTTCAACCTGATTACTAAGAGGGATGCAAGTGTTCAAAACAGCTAATCATAATTTTTCTCCCATCCGGTAAGTGCAGAAAGTTACCACATAAATTTTTTTACTAAAAATGAAGCACCTCTTCCGCAGAATATTTTTCAAGCAATTGTCATTTACTCCATATGCCTGATGAAAATACTCGCAAATTAGACGGAATATTATGCTTGATGATTAAAAATTCGAAAAGAAATTTCGTTACTCTGTTTTCCCTAAAGGTCAGTGAAAATCATTGTTTCACTGCATGTAAAGACTGAGATGATTCCAAAAATGAACATAACAACGGTCCAAATACACTACTGATGATATTTAAACCTCATTATTAATTTGATGATTGCCATATGCCTATAACGTTGTGTAAAAATATAAATCATTCAAGTAAGCATTAATGGCACAACAAATTTGTCCAATCCATCATTATAAACAAAATCAATAACTTTAAAAATTACCCTCATAGAAACTTTCACAACGTTTCGGACAGATTAAATTTCTACTTATAAGCAGAGAAAACTCGTAACGAATCTCATTAAATAGTCTGTTTTATTTTGTTTTCATCGCATAACTCCCAACTACGAACAGTTCTCAGGAAATGGAAACTAGAAATTGAGGTAACGCTGTTAACGTCCCCTTCCCTTCATCCAACACTGAAGATGCGCCTTGTGCGGGCGGAAGATATTGTCTATGAAATTCAAAGAGTAAAACTTAAGGATCCCTCTCGGCACTCCTGAAGCGACGCTATTTCACAGATCATTAGCAACAACAGTTCCGCTGAAAACCTATTTTCTTAGGCGTAAAAATTTTATGAAATTTTTTTCATCCTCTTCTGTCGTTCTCGAATCGTGATCCCGATATAGAGCAAATTAAAAAAAATCACTATAACTTTTTCGTCATCAACTGAAACAAGACTAATTAGACGCATAAATAAACGGGAAGAAATATTGAGATATACGACAGAGGAATTCATGTAAATTTCACTCTGTATTTTAAAGTAGCAAATATTAACAAAATCCGAATATATCTGAAAGAGATCTAGGCCGCCTTAGAAAGTCGCGGTTCCTTCATTACTGTACTCATTATTTCACTGCATCATAGACATCTCTTCTAAAGTAGTTACCTCAAACACATTCGACTCCAGGCAGTATTTAAGCACCTCACCATCAAAACTTCCTCATTCGAATGGCAGAGGGGGAGGGGAGGGGGGGGGGGGGGGGGGGGGGGGGGGGGAGAGTGGTCATTTATAATTCGTATATAATATAATTAAATTTTAGGAATTAAACTCGTTTTACGGAATAGCAGACAAGAAGCTAAACCAAAATTTTTACCACGAGCACGATTACGCACTGAAGCCGATAATCCATTAGGATTTATTTTCTCAATGCCACCCTTCCTTCGAATCACATTTATTGCTTTCCTCTGAAAAGAAAAACGAGTATAAATTCTTTCATTAATTTTCTGATCAAAAAATACAAAAGTTCTTCAACATTACAGATTTTTTATTCGTCTCAGTAAGACTACAAAAATGCAGGGAGATGTAAAAATAACCACCATTTCACCAAACATCACCAAAGACGGCACAATACAACTTAAGCAAGCAAGCAACACCAAAATCCATTTCAACTTTAATACCTACTAACAAATAATTTAACTATAATATGAAAGAAGAATTGAACCGAAGTAACGAAATATCTTGATTGTAGCAGTAACAACAAACTAGAAAAAAACCACACAGTTCAAAATCGATAAAAAAAGCAAAGTTGAGAAAATGCAATAGAATGCAACATAAACTCTAAGCTTATGCGCGCTGAACTATGAAAATTCTTTTAAAAACACTTTTATCTAATTATTTATGTTGATTGCATAGAAGATGGGCAACATTTCACGGACTATATACGCTTCCAAATCGCGTAAGAGATACGCATATGCTTTGATCGTCTTACTTCGTTAGCGATATTTTCGTTCACTTATTTTTCAGCACCGCTATTTATTCGTGATCATAAAGGAAACAGCTAACCAAATGATGGTGCCGATTGTTATCTTTTTAGTACAATTAGTTATGGTATAGCCGACGCTCAATTCTCTTTCTATTTCAGTTAAAAAAAAATTAATGTCCTATTATAAAACAGGAACATAGTGAACAACAGCGAAAATAGAAGAGTGATCACAATAACAAACCAATGCCGAATCGGCAGCAGTTGCTTGCGCAGTATTCTTCTGTGGGCTGCATAATGAAATAACGCCATCTTTCTGGCCTCTACCCAATATTGGCTGCCGATCTCCAATCGCATCACGTTTCGTCTATATTAGTCACTACGTAGGTTTAATATATGAAAATAACGTTACTGCATAAAACAATAACGAGCATGTAAGGTGTTTCTGCTAATTTCACGTTTATATTATAGAAATCCAATCCGCACTTCCAACACGAAAGACAAAATCCATGAAACCTTCACCTCACTATGCATTAAACAATACAACGAAACCACTATCGCTGCAGAACAAGCGTTTTTGAAATATTTTAATACCTTCTGTAATAACAAGTGAAAAAAAATATTGAAAATATTTTAAAGAATTGCAAACGGCTTAGAAATATTTCCACGAATTAGATAGATATTAAAATAAAGGGGCAATAAATAATCGGTGGTAATATATACCAAGCCATAATAACAAATAATGTTATACTAATATTACAACAATATTGTAGTTAGTGCCTAATATTACATTAACAACTCACACTACAAATAATTTCATTTATTGCATTCAATTGCGATATATATCACAATTTATGCGTCATAGAATTAAGCTGCTATGGGATAGTTCACTCTCACTTCCTCTATTTTCCTTCTGAAACGTCAAAAAATAAACAAATTACTTGATCATTAATGAATTGCTTGAAGGAATGTACGCGTTGTGGCTTTGGCTCATTAATCGCATCATCGTTGTTCGACGAACCAGCCCGTGCCGAGTAATACTTCAGTAAATTTTTAACGCCAAACATATGTGCCTGCAAACTATTCTCAAAATAAATAAATAAATGAATAAATGAATAAATGAATAAAAATGAATAAATGAATAAATGAATAAATAAATAAATTAAATAAAATAAATTAATAAATAAATAAAGTTCAAAGGTAAAACATCGTGTGATATCACTAAATATCACAATACAAGCTCACATTTCAGCACTCTTAATCGTTTTGTACATTGAAATAGTCGTCAAACGTCTACCTTTTGCTGCAATTTTATAAATACAAATAGTAGCCGATGATAAACAATATCATCGGCAAGGAATGGAGAAAAAGAAGCAAACAAACCCTATTTTTAAGTATTCCCTGCAACTCGATGCTTTCCTTTATAGCAATTTCCCTTTTGCTAGCGAGCAGCATTGACTGACTATTGGCAGTCGCTTTCCTGTTTGTTCGATCTGCTCCCAGATTCGACAATTTTGCAGGAGGTTTTGCTGCTCTGTAAAATATTTCGATGCTTCAAAGATTATTAAGGTATCAAGTAAACCAGCATAATAAATAAGCAACGGATTCAAAAATTGTTGGTAGATACAGCTCCCTTTCGTGGAGAGGTTACACGGCTAATAACAAGAGCAGGACTCTGCAAAGCGGTGGAATCTTTCCTTCAATACTGCCGGTCACCTTCTCAGTGACTTTCGTCGTATGGACGCTATCACGTTATGAGTATCCGCAGAAGAAAACAAATCGTGCTACACAATATGTAATAAAGACAACGTTTGGGAAAAACGTTGAGCTTCTGAACGACATTCAGTTGAATTAAGTCTCCAAAAATCTTCCCTTCGATATTTTCATTGCTTGCCATCGACTGATCCTGTGTGGTGCTGCACATATTGCTAAATTAAAATAATAAATGCATTCTACGTGAATGCCCCCGCCTATATAAGTTCCACATGCCTCTCTGCATACTTCAGATACACCATAGATCGCTTAATAAATTCTTGCAAAATGGTCGTATTTTAAACGATTCTTATGAAGCGTTTGTGCACAGCAAAAAATAGAACAAATAATTGAGGACATTCAGTAACACTAAGGTTCATTCTTAACCTCACATAGGATCAAGGGATGCAGCAACATAAACGTTGCAAAAATTTTGTAGAACAATCGCAAATTAGAAATTTGAACTTTGGTCTGAAACAGAAGATCCGAAACTTCGGCAGGTTCGAGTTCCGCACTACCCAAGAAGGTATACGATTCTGTGGACCAAATATGGATGACTACGAGTGCGGTCACACTTAACTCGCGATATTACAATGAGATAAAATGCGGCCTAACCAAAACGTAGAAGACTAGAGAGAGAGATGTTGTTATTCATAAACGCAAAGCAAATCAACAAAAATCTGTAGCTTATTTGTACCTTTGTGGTCCAACCATAGCACCCGCGTAGAATACTTTAGAGAAGTCACCAATTTTACTGGCTTCCCAAGAACGTGGTGGATTCGAAGTGGTCGTCCCGAATGATCCTCTATTAGCAGCAAGCTTACGAGCCATTTTTTCAATGTGAAAAATGCAACGTTCACTTTGCGATTTGTTTACCACATTCCGACAAGTTGAACCATCTTTCTTCGGCGCCTTAAAAAATTTCATTCGTCGATTAAAAATTTTAAACTTCTTTATTCTCGAATGATCTGCCTTAAGCTGCTATAAAAATAATTCATCGCCTTTTTCAACATTCTTCAAATAAACGAACTTAATCACATTCTCTCCACTATATGCATACATGATTGTGAAAAAGATTTTCAGACGTAATTACCAAAAAAAAGACATTGTGAAAAGAGTTATCCTGCTCACAAGCAAAAAATAGTTAATGATTTTCTGTATATATAAATAATTGAACAAGCATTTGCAAACGTTTGTGTATTTAGAGTTTGTGTATTTTAAATGACGGCTTTTGCTGTTTCAAGCAGACTCTGCGACCTTTCAATTGCTCGTATATTCCCCTCCTTGCATAGCCACCAAAACTCATTAAGACTGCTTAAGGCATTTCTCTTTCCTTCCTTCTTTGTTGACCAACATCCCTTCGTCAACATCACTTTAAATATTTTGATTCAATTGAAATACCTCGACTAATAAATAAAAAACAAGTGTGTTAAGAGCAAAAACGATTCAAACAACACCATCTCCGAATTACAGCATTCACCGATTGCTCTCATCAGTCAGTGCAATTCACCGCATTTAAGAAATATTTCAAGGATCAACTACAATGAAACAAGCATCTCTTTGTGCGCGTCCAAGAAAGTTACTATTTTCTAGAAAGAAATCGTACCTTACAAAAGCCGAAATCAGGGCAAAAGCCGATCTCAATCAGATGAATAGATTTAGTCACTTTCAGAGTAACGCCTCCTGAAAGAAAAAAGAAATAAAATCATAACACAACAAATTCCATTGTTGACAAGTGCCTAATTGTTAATAAAATCTTATCGAAGAACGAGGGAGAATGGCAATTTACTTGCCAATCCTAGAAAGACAGCAGACTTTCGCTTGTCTTCAACAACGAAATGAAAATCCACGACATAAAGTCGTGATACATTTAATCGTGATACATATAAACAAATATATATATATATATATATATATAAATATATATATATATATATGTATATATGTATATATACCATTGTTGACAAATACATATATGTATATATATAGGTGTGGAATTAATATTCAGTATTCATCTCATTTTAAAACAAAGGTGGTTGAAGTGATGAGCTTAAATTCTCTCTTTGCGTTATAAAACTGCGCTGTAAACATTTGCTCGACTTTCCTTAATTTGCCAAATGCTTCCGGAAAAGAAACAATGACATTGACCACCTTTGCTTTGACTATCGCCATCCATAAAAGTCGGCGAAGTGAGCGCAATAGCTGTTCCAATTTGCACCTTCCAATGTTCCTTAAGGCATTCACCAAAAAGAAGCAATTTCACCGGTTGTTGCTGACAATCCTCAAAAAACATATACATCGATATCTTTGCTTCATTTATTTATTTTATATCTACTTTCATATCAATGTTTTATATTTATTTATTTAATCTTCATATCTATAAAGACATATATATATATATATATATATATATATAATTTCTGCAGATACAATCTTCTGTCTTGTCCCTGAAAGATATTAGTAAGAAAAGCATCTCTTTCCTTGCAAAATCACTCTCCTCTTTCCTCATTACCTCATAACATTGCTTGCTGCTTAACTATGAAAAAAGGTCGCAAAATAAACGAAAACATTCTCTGTTCTTGGTGCCATTACGAAAACATTGATCCCAATAACAAATATGTTTAAAAGCAATACATATGAGCTAAACGATCAATAATACAATAGAGGAATGTGATGTTATAAATAAAGTTAATTAGCATGAAACAATACTTCCATACAAATCGCTTGCACAATGTTGAGATGTGAGTTCAAAATTATGTAATAGATGCACATCGCTCAGAACAACTACACTAAGACACACCAATTCTCGTACAGCTAAATGTTCGCCGAAATTTAGAATATTAGTTTTCTTCTTTAAAAAATATTTCTCTCACTTAGGTCATACAGCTTCCACCGTTACTTATTGAATAAATATAAAGTACAACAATATTATAACGAATATAACGTGTTTAAAGCAACTGATGATATTAATAAAGAGGAGAATATAATAGGAACCGTTAGGTCACCAACTCTCCAAATCATATAATCGTGATTGCTTGCACTTTTGCGATATTCACTTTTGTCCACCACAACACCCATGGTCACCCACTGACCACTCGGTGGCTGTAAATAAATCATATTCGTCACTTCAATGACTTTTTGTACAACTTTCCGGTTTATTCGGGCGAAAACGCATAAATTATAGCAAAGTAACAGCACTGTGACTCCCCGCTTTGATAGCGACAGAATCAATACATGAAACAAATTACAGGCTCACGTCGGCTACATCACTAAAAGATTTTGTGCTGTAAGATTTCATTTGCAGCCTAAAATATAACGAACAATAAAAGCTGGAGTTATTGCATAAAGGGCAGTAGTTTTCACTAAAAACTTGAACAATACATAAATATTCCCGTAGTGTCAGTTCAAAATCACTACTCAAACAGTTATGTAGCGAATATTAGACATCATAGATCGGATATGTCATTTACACAGCCGCGCACGACATCGGCACCTGGTACTATTTAACTTAACTATAAAATCCGACCTATAATTTTCGAATACCATCGCGGACTACATTAAAAAAAAGGATAAATGCTCAAAAACAGCACAACAGTCACTCACCGTTCCTGCTTTCAAACGAGAAGGACGAATCTTCTCAACACCACTGCAGTAAGTATTGAACACAGTGGACGAGATCTTTGGATTGCTGTAAAACAAAACAAAAGCTGCATAGCTGTAAGCGATTTCAGATTCCTCAATTATCCCATACCATAGTTAAATATCTATTGCGAAAATATCGTCAAAAGGTAGTTCCACAAAGCAATTCGTGAACTAAAAATTGCAAACGTCATAAACTTAAGAAGAAATTGCATAGTACGCCTATTTTGCTCAGGAATCTTCGTCTGCAGCATGATATAAGTGCTCCGTCGAGAATATGCCCGATTAAATCATTTATCATGCAAGTAAAGCAATTTTACTCTTATTTGCTAATTTCTCGTAAAGCACACATAAACTTTTGATTAACAAATGTAAAAAGGAAATATGCAATCACTAAGAATATTTATAACAGTTAAATGAACAACCCTTTGTAAATATCTGATAAGCCCACTGTTAAATTTTTCAAAGGTCAACACTATTTAATAGTGTATCCCCTTTCAGGACGTGAGTGGCTTGACAGCTTGCGTCTCGCATAGAGCCCCTTTCAGGACCGCCTTTGATACCACCACTCTCTAAGATTTTCTTCGATGCCGCAAATAGCCGTTTTACAACATGCGACAAATATATTTCCTCGTGCGCTCATTTATGGGAATATAATAAATAACGCAGAAAGCAAAAATTACGAAAGCATAAGAAACCAGGTTTTAAGGTTGTGAAAGATGTTTAGTATCGAAAGTAACAAAGACAGGTTCCGAGAGGCACGAAATAAGCAGATTTAGAATCTATTCTGAGAGGAAAATTGACGACACTATATTGTGCTTTGAGACCGCACCTGTTATGTACACGAATTGAAAAGGTCAATTTAGACATCTCATCGCCTAGTGTGATCGATAATCTATACATCCTGTTCGCAAACTGTTGCACATTCGGTAAGGATTTTCATGGTTTAAAAATAACCGCAAATATCACTCTACCACCAAAAATAAACAAAGCACATGAGCAGAAACATGATATTTCAGAAACGTTGTTCTCACATTATACGAATGCCGAAGTGTGAATCGTAAACTGCCACCGAATTAGGGGATGCTTGAAGAGCTGCACTAGCTTTTTGTGCCTTTTTTTGTAGATCACATCGCTGTGAGATTGACTCGACCGAGCTCTTTCCTTCAAACTCCTGCAAAAGCAAAACATTCGATAATATGCTAAGATCATCTCACGCAGAGCACAGGAATGGGGAACTAGAGTACCTATTCGCGTCGTCGAATACCTACCTATTCGCATAATGAGATTCACCTCCTTGAAGATCTTTGAACGCGTCATCGCCGGATGGGAAAGGACTGAAAGGAAAGGACAAGTGAGGAAGAAGGAATGAAGGAAAGAGAAGGCCAGTGAGGAAGGATGCCTGAAACTGATGGAAAGACCAGTGGGGAAGGAGATGGAAGGGCTGATGAGGAAACACGACGTAAGGAAAGAGAGAAGGATCAGTGAGGAAGGAATAAAGGAGACAGAAGGGCTGGTGAGCAAAGAAGGAAGCGGATATGGGCCCGTGAAATCACATGCGCTCTTAGTTCATCTGTGTGATTATACCATCCTTCGCAGATTTATCAAAAACCTGGCTAAGAACGTATGTTAAGCTGCAGAAATTAGCAAAGTGGAGGGTAGGCACTAAAACATTCACGAAGAAGCAAAAAACTATAAGTCGATGGACATATGACGGCAACATTAAGAAAGGATAAAATTGTAGTGAAATTAAGCGAGATCAAGCAACTAAGAGGATTATTTTAGAAACTCGAGAATAAGAAAGAGTCTTTTCAGTTGGCACCAGCAAGTGGCATCAAGAAACTGAAGTAGATAAACAAAAACCTTCGAAAACTTAGAAAATTGAGGTCGCAGCAGCAATTTTTCTTTTCTACCTGCTTCCAACAGTTCATTCAAATAGATTTTACACAAACAGCTAACATGGTCACAGCTCCAAGGATAAAATCTATGACAGTCTATATAAATGAATCAAACAAATATAAGCGGATATACATTGTGCTCTTTGAGTGGTGATCTCCGGCTTGCTGCGTTGAGAAGACGTTTCTTGATGTCACGCCCACTTTCCGAGAGTCGTGGCCTAAAATTGTCCAACTTTGAGAATTGACTTCAATTTCTCTTACCTCGAAATGCTCAGCTTAGATGGCCATCAAAATCATCAACAGGTAACCTGAAATACGGAGAAAACAAAAACTATACGCTCACTCCTCCTCCCCCCACCTTTCTCCATCAAGAATGAATGCCTGCCTTCAGAAGTATTGGTACGGCAACAGTGAATGAGCCTGCTTTTCAGTGCAGCACTCCAACCTCGCCGCGCAACTGTTTTTCCCTGGCAAAGGACCGGGTGGCGTTACCCAAGAAAGTAGCTGCCCGATGTGTTCGGCATTCATTTAAACACAAATATCGGAGGCCTTGATGAGAAAAAAGAGGTCATGAAGATTGGAAGATGGGACAGAAGAAAAGTAGAAGAGACAATTTTCGAAACACATACAATCTTTGCAGTACTGAAAAAAATGCTTTTCTTATACACAGCACACAGCACGTACCTTCCACAGGGGAGATGGGTATAGATGCAGCTGAAACAAAAACAGTATCACTTTCCATATGGAACTTTGTCAAATAATAAATCCATCATCGACCGGACAGGGAAAAGCATGATCACCACCACTTTTGTAAGTGTGACCCTTAATTTGGTCGAGCAGAGGAAAGCGAGATCAGGTCACGTTTGACAGGCAAGTGTGACGCTTGGCCATGCACGGGGAAACTTAGAAAAATAGCTCAATGGATGTAAGCCAGCTAATGGATAGTAGCATGCCTCCTGCCAAGTTAGGGTCATCATGTCGTGCGTGCTCTCGTCCACCTTCTTGATTCTTTTACCCAAATTGGCTTGGTCCCATCTTCCCTTGTATGAGAAGGGCATGCCTCTTTTCAGCGGCGCTCGAGCATGTTTCATTATGTATGGTCGAGTTCACAGCATCTACCGTTTTCACACTCCATATACGACCAAATGAAAAAAAATATGGATAAAAATTATTACGAAAAGAATGAAATAAAAATGATGGAAACAAGGAGAAAAACGAACAAAATAGAAAGTCGTAAGAAAGAAGAAAGAAAGACGAAGAAGAGAAAGAAGAAAGAAAGAAATTACCCAACATCATGATTTCTTTGATATTCATCCTCACTGGAACTTGTATCTCCACTATGAGTGATGCAACGCTTCACCGCCTTCTCAACACAACGTTCCGCAGCAGCAGGACATTCGGTCGATATAATGGTGTCGTTGAAATCAAGAGGTACTGGTGTTACCATATCTCAAAATTTATGCTAATATCCCACTTGATGTACGTTTAAAAGGTTCTGTTGGCGGAAAATGGCCGCAAACGAGGTGGGATGAACCACTAGTACGGCTCGGTGGTCAACGTTGGAAGCACAAGGCGCAGAATAGGAGCGAATGGATTTCGACAGATCCACGCCGATCATTGGCGAATGGACGGACCGTCGAATGATCGATCACGTGATTCGTTGGGACTACTTTATGTTTTAACGTGAACAGCCTGAGTCTAAATGACTAAAAGAGTTTCACAGATAGCTCCAACTTTTGATAAGCTTAATTGAAACGCTTTTAAGAAGTTATAACTGAAAACGACGATAACTGGAATGTCTGTTGAAGCGGGTGTACACAAACACATTTACGTATATATTGCCATATTAATCCACATATTCCATGCCATATTAATGCTAATACACCTGCTGTGAGATGCATCATTCCATTTGAAGACTGTTTTCATGTCTGTGAAGTGAAGATAAAAATTACGCTACTCCTACTCCATTTCTAGTGCGCACATTACATTCAAGAATTAGAAGGAAGGCAAGGGAAAATTTTTTGTGCAGTCATCGAGCATCATCACTGAACAAGATTGGGGCAGTGAAAGATGCAATCATAGTTATAACGGTAGTTGATAATATATCACTAGAAAGCAAAGAAGGTTACCTATACTTGCATCCCGTTTTCATGGGTGGTCTCTCCCCTCCCTTCCCTTTCCCCAATCCACCTTTCCCACCTCACCTTCTTCCCCCTGTGCAAAAGAACCCATCAAACCGAACCTCATCAAATCGAAATAAATGCAAATAAGTCCACAAAGTCTCGGCATTGCCCACTCGTACGATGATCGAGGCAAGTGACAAACGTTAAAGCTAAAATTTTCAAATTTTCGCGCTTCGTAAATTCTTCTCTTGAGTTAATTTTATTTGAATCTATTAAAAGAAACACATTAGCAGCACTTCATTTTCAGTAATGCGTTTATAAATTTATGAACGCATATGTGAATACATCGATTGCAAACACTATAAATACGTGCAACGTAGACCAGTTGGTTATAGACCAAGCGGGAATAGTATGATATATATAACTTCGATTATAACATTAGTGGATGGTTGGAGAGGAGATCAGAAGATGGAGCGGGGCCTATATTGCGGAAAAAATTATAGAGAAAAATATATGAGAAGAAATCTTCATTTCTCAGTTGCTAATTGCTCTTACCGATTAAATTTGCTCGTAATTTTCCAATCTTTATACACCACTTGGATGGATAATCGAATTTTCCGGTGTCGTTATAAACGCCCAATCAGTTTCAATATAGCAAAAATCGCTTTATCTCTCCCACAACAAACTGCGCCATGCGAAACATCGCAAACATCAAATTTTTGAAAACGAATCTAGAAGGCCATGTTTCGTTTCCGTTCATTGTTGAGAATCTGTTATGTGGAGTGCTCTCCCGCTGAAAGAATTTCATCGGCGGAGATCGACCTCAGGTCTAGAAACAACCTCAGTTACTACTCATTTAGTAGGCACCCACTTCTTTGCAGAGAATTTCCAACAAATGACCAAACGATACCTTTGGCATTACAAAATGTTCATTACTTATGTAACCGTTAATGCGACGACGCAAAAAAACAGATTGTAGAAATTTATGTAGACATAGCTGTAGACACAAAAAACAGCTTCGTGTAAAATGGGAAGGCGAGGGCAGGTGGCAAGCTGTACGCTTTTACATCTGCTCACCTGACCAGGCTGTTTCGTATGCTACCAATAAAGAAATCAATAAAATATGCGAAAAATGCCCTCATATTTGAAGTAAACAGATTGCCTGTCCGCAATCCACAAAAGATTCGCTTTTCAACGACCCAATCATTGAAAAATGAAAAAGCGAATCGATGTAAAATGCGTAGAATTTTTTGGAATCTTCAAATCATCACGAAAGATGGTATCGGAGGCGGCAGTCTCCGAGTTGAAAACAGTGGACAGATAGACACATACATTTGACAGACAGACGCAGACGTATGTAAAGGCAATGATTTAGCGTCTACGTAGCTCGCTTGTGCAAGGCACAATTGCAAAATCACTTAGAAAGAGTGGGGAAAATGCTTTTGCTATCAACTTTCCTGCATAGACTGTCAACTAAACAAGTGGAACGTAAAGTGAGCAGCCTTAGGTGTGCGAAATATCAACAGTGTTTACATTATCCAATCATTTGACCATGTCTATGCAACAACTCTATGCAATAATAAAACTAATTTTTTAAAGTAATTCAACGCATAACGAATGCTTTACAAAAATTCTTCGTATACAAAATAATACAATATATACAATAAAAACAAGAAAAAATTCAGAGAATTGCCGTGGAACATATTCTATTAGATCATGTATCAATAACATAGACCGCAACTCGTTTCTTCGACTGTAATAGAGGACCGATCCATGCCATATCAATACCGTCGTTACGTTTAAATAATAAATCGACACAATGAACCGCTGTATTACGTACAATATCCTCACAGATCAGCGGCAATTGCATCGCTAGTGAACGTGCATCGAGACCACCATACGAAAGATTCAATACCAGTCGACTGGCTTAAAATTTTACAACATACTTTTAAAAGATACTATAAACAATACATAAAATAATTTTAGTGTTAAGTTCGTTGATGAAATAAACAAAGTAGATAACGTCAAATATATAAAGGCGAAAATTAAAACTAAAGCTAAATACGACGAAAAATCAATTATGACTCGGAACTTGCCAATGACATCACTGAGATGTAGAATGATAATAATGTTAGTCTTGAATATAGCTTACTTTATTGACACTTATATCTTAACTATACAAGTAAATAAATTCACTTCCTGCATATTTTCACATAAAAAAGTGGCGAAACGGGCCAGAGGAGATAGCATGATGCGCGCTTTTTGCAAATTAGCTAATTATAATAGACCAAACAATCCCATACGCTGCCAACAAAAAAAGGAGCAACGGATTCATATATTAACTGATCCGATCACCTCTACCCAATCTTCTTTAAATACTTATTTTTTGTGAACCAGCCTGTGTGAAATGCAAATTGATCTACTAAATCTTTAGGTGCCTATAACTCCTTTTCAAGTTGATGAACCAATTCGAAAGTTTCTATGCGCGGTTAAATTGAGGCATCATATTTAACGCACAAAATTTCGCGACTTAGTCTTTACCGACCTTCAAGTTTAAATTACGGACACACAGACAGACAGACAGACAGACACATACAAACAAATACAAAGTAGCCTTAATGATCTTTACAAATGAGAACTTGAGAAATTGGATGAATACGAAAAAATAATGGGGTGTTTTTGATGACTAATGAAAACTTATATCAAAAACACCAAACATATATCAATAAATAATTGCAAAAATTCGCCAATAGTGGAATCTTCCCCTCCACTCAATCATAGCTGAATTCTTTCATGTCTCTTCCGGCCAAATATATTAGCTCCGTTCCGGGGGAACTAGTAAATTGCCCGAAGTTATCTCTCGCCATTGAGGTAAAAAATGGATCCAGCGCTTGTAAGAATAAGAATTTGCATATTTAAATTATTTAAATTATGCTATAATTGCAACATCAATAAATATGCAAATCACGAGCAATCAAAAAACTCTAATTTCCTTCTAAAGAAATCATTTACCTGCAATTTCGTGTAGAGCGGTATGTATCCGAAATGCCGTATTCAAAATATAAACATGAATAATGAATACCTGAAAAAAAAATTCATTTGTTTGTAAATAGTCTGCGATACAAGCGATCACGTTCGATGGGTAAAAAAGTTATGGATTTTCACTCGCTTCGATAAATAAAACTACCTTGCCAAGTCACAACAGTCACAACAAAGGCAAAGTTTTTGTAAGTCCTCTAATCTGACCGTAACCCTGCCATGCACATTCTAATATGTGGTATGATTGTACGCTCTAATTGTATGGTAATTAGTTGAGAAGTACACATTTTGCTGACAATTTTCACTACGGAAAGCTCAACAATGAATGTTATCATAATCAAACTTATGCAAAAGCTTAATTAATTTATGATCAAGTTTGAATCTGCGTCGACGGTAAGTTAATATAGTAAATAAAACCCATCGAAATCTACATTCAACTAGGAAAATATCGAACGATAAGAATATAAAGTGATGGGTGTATTAAAATACCTTTTCTTAGCGATGAAATTTAAAACTGAGAACTCGTTGACGGAAATGGAAGGCGGGGTGGCGGAGGGGAGGGAAAGGAAGGGCAATAGGGATTAGGTGAAGCATGTGCATCTCAACGTCTTTCCAAACGTAGCCTTCTATATGCAATGCTTCTGACCATTTTGGAAGTGCTTTGCAATTTCAGGTTCTTCAATGACATATGGCTAAACTGCCTATATTCATAGCTGAATATATTTGATAACTATAAATGATAAACGAGCCGAAAGTTCGGCATTACTATAGGTAACAAAAGTATGTGACTTTAAATTTCAAAGAGGAGATCCTTTTCTCTTGCTCAAAAAATTATGCACGCAGTATACAGTCCTCAACCTACATCATTTCTGTGATGAGCAGCCTGCCATTTGCGCCATCTATACAATATATACTCTTGATTTGCATAAATTAGTATTTTCGAACAGATTTTATCAACAAAAAGGAGAAAAAAAAGGGAAATTGCGAAAGAACTTTTGCAGAAGTTGAACGGTATTTTATTGAGGATATCGTAATATTCCATTCCAAGTTTTCCGGCACTCAATTCTTAATCACATAGTAAAATTTAAAAATTTAAATTTTCGCAAACAAAGACAAATTTTTAGAAGTTTTCGAAGGATTTTTGGAGAAACTTTATCAGAATTTTCAGCGAAAAAAATTCAATAGCTTAAGGAAGTAAAATATTCTAAAAGAAACATACATCGAAGCAATAATGTAATCGATATCGTGCATATGATAGATATTTTTTGTTGTTTCCTTTTTTTGATGTCGATTCAATGCGTTCGTTGATGTCGAAGGAAAGCGGACCAACTTCTGTATATAAGCAAAATTGCTTCAAATGTAACATAAGGAGGATATGCATTAGCGCATTAACGTATGATAAAGGCTTCATTGTTCTATATTCCAAACTGCAATAAAACTACCTTATAATTGACTACCCTTTCATCTCAGTTTTTCCATTGGAGTGTACCTTCAAGGTTTAGTCTTTTACAAACCTCCAACATATAAAGTCTTTATAGTTTTCCAGACAACCAACAAATGTTATTGCCCTTCAAGGACACAACTGATCGAATAAAACAAAACATTCCACTCTATGATTTGGATTTTTGAAGTATCTCACAACTTTCTAGGAATTTAAATAACAGAAACCTTTCTCTCTTCAAAAAAAAA